>JARBWK010000018.1:16613435-16892406 GCA_030556195.1 Anolis apletophallus
GTCATTTTGTGTCATTTTGGGTTAGTATTGGTATGTTTTGTGTGTGTGTGTCTTTCTGCCATTCCTGCCAGGATATCTATGTTGAGTTCATCAAAACAGGCCCAGGTTTCACACTGAGTGTATAAATACATTTAAAAACATATTAACGATATGTATTACTGTGTTAGAGTGTCGTTTTGTGTCATTTTGGTTGGTGGTGTGCCCCGGGATTTCGTCAATGTAAAAAATGTGCCGCGGCTCAAAAAAGGTTGAAAAATACTGCAATAGCGCATGCGTGAAACTAGCCGTTTGTGCGCATGTGTGCTCCGGCACGCGCGCACCATCATCACCACACTGAAGACCCAGGGGTGCCAAAAAAAGGTTGGCTTACACTAATTTTTTTACCTTCGTCTGGTCCTGCCTAGACGCTTGGGAAGTGTGTCGGCTTGTGGTTTTGTGATCTGAAATCCAGCATAAAGATCTCGTTTTTGTGTCATAACAACAACGACAACAACAGCTTTGTACTTTCAAAACACATTCTGCCACTGGGGGAGTACAAATGTGAAAAGAGTTGAAAAAGGATGGCATTTCCATCAACGTTTCACTAAGTGGTCAATGCAGAGCAGGCCCTGCTCCTGACGTCCATTGCGAACAGGGCCCTTCTGCGACCCCATACCTGTAATGTTCCGTTGACACGGAGGGCCAAAGGTGACGTGCATTAAAACAGTGACCTAAGATGGAAAGGCCAGCGCCGGCCAAGGGCTCTCCCTCCAAGGCAGGAATGTGACTTCCTCTGTGATCTCGGCGTTCTTGTCCAACGAACCCTTGTACTCCGGTCGGGACAGGTACAGTAAATATTATCCCCGAAGGAGAAAGCACAAAGGGCCTCCAAGGTCGCGCAGAAGAAGCCAATCGGTCAGATTTAATCTCAACCAAGGACCTTGTCGGAACAGTTTGCCCTTTTTGGCCCTGTCGTCTGAAACGCAGGCCACTTTTAGTAGGAGAAAAGGCGTCTGTGTGGGTGGATAGATACGTATATATATTCTGTTGTGCTTGTGCTGTTGCTCAAAACGAAGATGGAAAACAGAGGGTCGTAGTGTTTGCTCAGCAGCTGATAACGCACTTTGGGAGTTGCGTCTTCCTTTTATTATGTCTTGCATAAGCGACTACAGAGGTTGGACTTCTGGTTTTGACCGACTGCTCGGAGCACTTTATCATTCCTTCCGTTCTCATATAGCGCATACAGGGGCGGGCTAAGGTAATTTTATATGGCAAGCGAACATTATTTTGGCGCCCCAAACATTATTCCCCCATGTAAAACAAATATACAATTATAATATCACAATACCATTAGTAGTATTATATTGTATCAATGTATATACAACTAGCTGTACCCGGCAGGCGTTGCTGTGCCCTATTTAGGAGATGCGAGAAAGTCTGAGTATGTAAGGGTTGGAGTTGTTGTTGGGGCCATGGCTGTGTCGTTGTGGGTTGTTCTGGTGGGTGGGATGTTGAAGTCCTGGAGAGTTGTGTGTGGTGTTGCTGGCGTTCTGCATTGCTTGTGGATATACAATGTTTTTTTGTCTTTCCATCTGCTGTGTTGATGTAGAGCAGCGTTTCTCAACCTGGGGGTCGGGACCCCCAGAGGGGTCGCGAGGGGGTGCCAAAGGGGTCGCCAAAGACCATCAGAAAACACAGTATTTTCTGTTGGTCATTGGGGGCGGGGGGTTCTGTGTGGGAAGTTTGGCCCAGTTCTATCATTTGTAGGGTTCAGAATGCTCTTTGATTGTAGGTAAACTGTAAATCCCAGCAACTACAACTCTCAAATGTCAAGGTCTATTTTCCCCAAACTCCACCAGTGTTTACATTTGGGCAGATTGAGTATTCCTGCCAAGTTTGGTTCAGATCCATCACTGTTTGAGTCCACAGTGCTCTCTGGATGTAGGTGAACTACAACTCCAAAACTCAAGGTCAATGCACACCAAACCCTTCCAGTATTTTCTGTTGGTTGTGGGTGTTCTGTGTGCCAAGTTTGGTTCAATTCCATCATAGGTGGAGTTCAGAATGCTCTTTGATAGTAGGTGAACTATAAATCCCTGCAACTACAACTCCCAAATTACAAAATCAATCCCCCCCCCCCAACCTCTCCATTATTCAAATTGAGGTGTACCAGGTATTTGTACCCAACTTGGTCCAGTGAATGAAAATACATCCTGCATATCGGACGTTTACATTATGAATCATAACAGTAGCAAATTTACAATTGTGAAGTAGAAACAAAAATAATTTTATGGTTGGGGTCACCACAACATGAGGAACTGTATTAAGGGGTCACGGCATTAGGAAGGTTGAGAACCACTGATGTAGAGGTTGATGCTTGTGTGGGTGGGGTACTTTGGAAGTGAGTGGAGGTACTTGAAATCCCATTATCCATGGTGTGTCCTCCTCTAATCTGCAGTCGGATGGAGTGTGGGTCATGGGGGGCATTGTTTGCCAAGTTTGGTCTGTATCGGTCTTGGTTCTGGGACACAGTGGTCTGTGGGGAATGATGGGTTTTGAAGTACTACAAATCCCATTATCCATGGAGGTACTTCAAGTCCCATAATCCATGGTCCACCCTCCTCCAAACTGTAGTAGAATGTAGCGTGGGTCATAGGGACTCTGTGTGCCAAGGTAGGTTACTGTAAATTCAGGCCATACACAATGTCCCATGAGCTGAGGCCTAGTCAGGAACAGCAAGTTACTGAAGCCTTACTGTCAATTCAGGCCATACACAATGTCCCATGAGCTGAGGGCTAGTCGGGAGAATCAAGTTAATGAAGCCTTACTGTCAATTCAGAGCGTAAACAGCATTCCATTAAGTGAGGCCTAGTCAGGAAATTAAGTTAATGAAGCCTTACTGTCAATTTTGGGCGTGGTCTGTGATTTGTAGGGGTGTACATTTTCTGTGGGAAGTGAATTGGGTGTTTGTGTTTGTGCCTCAGCCCTTTGCCTTATCCTCCTCTGACAGTTTATTATGGGTCGGAATGTTCATGCTGGCTGGCCAGTACAGGAGTTATGCAAATCCGCCCTTCCTCGGGAAACTGATTGAACGGGCAGCAGCGATCCAATTACAGGAGTTCCTGGAAACCTCAGGAAGCCTGGACCCCTGCCAATCGGGTTTCCGCGCCGGACACGGGACCGAGACCGTCCTGGTGGCCATTACGGACGACATCCGCCGCCAATTGGAGAAGGGAGGTTCGGCTATCCTGGTGTTGCTTGACCTCACCGCGGCGTTCGACACGGTGGACCATGACTTGCTGTTGCGGCGACTATCAGCCATTGGGATTCAAGGCACAGCTTTGGCCTGGTTCGATTCCTTCCTGCGGGGCCGTTCGCAGCGTGTTGAGTGGCGAGGCCAAGTGCCCAAGAAATCCACCCTGGACTGCGGAGTCCCCCAAGGCGCCATTTTGTCACCAACGCTTTTTAACATCTACGTCCAACCCTTGGCAAGCATAGCCAGAAGTTTTGGATTGGGGTGCTACCAATATGCAGATGACACCCAGCTTCTGCTGAAGCTTGAGCCAGGTGTAACATCGGTGCCTGAGAATTTCAGGCAAGGACTAGAGGCAGTGACCAGATGGCTCCGCTCATACAAACTCAAGATCAATCCATCAAAGACTGAGATTCTATGGCCGGGACGCCCAGAGCCACCCATTCCGCTGCCTCTCTTTGAGGGAGAGCCGCTGATCCCGGCCCGTCGGTGAAGAGTCTCGGTGTGATACTAGACTCGAGACTCTCACTGGAGGCCCAGGTTGCTGCGACAAGTAAGGAGCTTTCTTCCACCCACGCCAGGCACGTCAACTGGCACCTTACCTCCCATCAGATGCGCTGGCTACGGTGGTCCATGCCACAGTGACATCGCGGCTGGACTACTGTAATGCCTTGTACGTGGGGCTGCCGCAGTCAACCTCTCGTAAAATCCAGCTAGTGCAGAATGCAGCCGCCAGACTCCTCACCGGGACACCACTGAGATGCCATATCGCGCCATCTCTACAGCGCCTGCACTGGCTGCCAGTTGAGCTCAGAGCCATCCACAAGATCTTGTCGCTTACCTTTAAGGCCCTCCATGGCGCCGGCCCAGCTTATTTAAAAGACCGCTTGTCCGAACCAGCTCATTTAAGGTCGCCGCGTTCAGGAAACAGGGACCTTCTCCGCATCCCAGGTGTGAGTGAGGCCCGCCTCGACACCACGAGACGGAGAGCCTTTTCCATCGCGGCCCCTGTTCTTTGGAACTTGATGCCGGCGGATCAGAGAGCCATCCGGGACATGCCCCAGTTCCTGACCGCACTGAAGACCTGGCTCTTCCGAAAGGCTTACGGCTAAGGACACCCCCAGACTTGGCCTGAGTTACTGGAACTATTTTAATTAATTTTCCTATTCTTTTAGCTTTTAACTATTGAACTCTTTTATGTGTTTTATGTGTAAGTCGCCCGGAGCACTGACGTGGAGGGCGACTCATAAATAATAAAATCAATCAATCAATCAATCTTATTGGCAGCCAATCATGTTGTCAGAATGTAGAGGCTGGGAGAGTCGTTGGCAGCCCCGGAGGATGCTGGGAAATGTAGTGGTTTTTTTACTCGTTGTTTTGGGGGCCTTTTAGGTTTGGGGGGGAAAAGTTTCTTTGCTGCAAACGTACCTTGTCTGAGGCCTATTTCTGTTGGCAAGTATTGTGTTTCTGCGTTGTAAGGTTTCTTTGTTTGGGACTGTCGTTCCATGACGACGCTTCCTTTATATATATAGATTATACTACATTCCAATATAATTATATTAATATATTGACATTATAATATAATATACCATTCTGCCCCACACATATATATATATATAAACAAGCCCAGGCATTTGGGTGAGCGGACTGCATTCTTTTCCCAAGGCTTTTCCTCCAAGATTATCATCTTGTTTTATGGGGCTTCCTTTGGTCATCTTCCCCCAGCCGCCTCCTCCTCCGTTGGCTTGGTCCTAATCCCTTCAGAAGGAAACCGAATAGCAAAAGTTGTTTTCTTCCGCAATGGGGAAACTCAGGTTTGCTTTGCAGATAACCTGGCGCTGCCGACTCTGGGGTTGTTTACCACTAGGACCCTCATTGCTGCCTTTGCGTCTTTTCGGTCTCAACCATCCAAAGTCCACGACATGCGTATAGGGACTCTCTGTCTTCCAGTAGGAAAATCCCAGATATGGGAGAGAATGGGTGGAAAAGCTCATAGATCCCCTTGAACAATACTGACGTCAACAGACGCCCGACTCTTAACATGGGCTATTAAAGGAAAAAGGATAATACTCTGAAGACACAATCCCATATGGCATCATAGCTCAGTATTTCCCAACCTGGGGGTGAGGACTCCTGGGGGAGGGGGAGGTCACGAGATGGGGTCAGAGAGGTCGCCAACGACCAATAGAAAACACAATATTTTCAACACTGAAGATCAGCAGGGAAAGATGGGCCTGTCCAATTGGCCAATTCCCGAATCAACAAAAAAAATATGGCTGCTTTGCCACACATTCTGCCCAGGTTAGCTGCTGCTAATGTCTCTCTCGGCATGACTTCGCGAACGCAGATTCTTAGGAAGGACTTACAAGCGCATTGATGACTAAAAAGGCCCATCTGAGATAGGCAAGTCCGGTTGCAGAAAGCACAGCAGAAAGTCTCCTTGGGTGATGGTGTTCCCAAGTTGCGGTTCTTTTTGCGTTGTCGAGACCCGTTCGGCGTGTCTTCTCGAAAGAGGTCGCAGCATTGTGGAGAGTGCGTCTCCATGCCTCCCGATGTGAGGCCGGGGTGGACCATTGTTGGTGATCAATCTGGCCGAGCCTGAGATGCTGTTTCAGGGAGTCCTTGTATCTCTTTTTGGGGGCGCCTCTCTTGCGCTGACCCGTGGCGAGTTCACCGTAGAGTAGTATCTTTGGGAGGCGGTGGTCCTCCATCCTAGAGACGCGCCCTGCCCAGCACAGCTGTGTTCTCAATAGCATGGCCTCAACGCAGGTGACCCCTGCTTGCTCAAGGACAGCAACGTTCGTCACATAGTCAGTCCAGTGTATATTTAGGATTGTGCGAAGACAGCGCTGATGAAAGCGTTCGAGGGATCGCAGGTGTTGGCGATAGGTGACCCATGTTTCAGACCCATAGAGGAGAATAGTCAGTACGATAGCTGTGTACACACTGATTTTGGTGCTTTGCCTCAGGTGCTTGTTGCTCCAGACTCTTTTGTGAAGCCTTCCGAATGCACTCTATGCCTTTGCTAATCTGTGATCTATCCCTTTGTCAATCTTGGCGCCTGAAGAGATGATGCTTCCCAGGGAGGTGAACTGCTGGATGGACTTAAGGACAGATTTGCCTATGCTGACGTGGGGATGGTGGTGTTCAGGGGCGGTCTCACCTCTCCCGGGGGGGGTAGGCGAGCCTTATTTTTGCGCCCCCCATGGCTGCTGGACGCTGCAGCGGTTCGCTGAAACGTCACGCCGCGGCGCATGCACGGTGACGCCACGCACAGCTGCGAGTGCGCCCGGGCGCAGCTGCACCACCGGCTGCGCTGCCGGCGACGGAGGCGCGGGCAGCACTGGCTTCTGGGCAGGAGGCGCAGTGGAGGGGCGGGCGGCCAGCAGGGCGGCGCCTCCCAGGACCCGGGCCGCCTCACGCGGCCGCTTACTCGGTGGAATGGCAAAGGCCGGCACTGGTGGTGTTCTTCCTGTGGTGCGGGCTGGTAGAGGACTTCCATTTCCTTCAGGCGGACTTCCAGCCCAAAAAGCTCTGCAGCTGTTGCAAAGCAGGACGTGAGGCGCTGCAGGGCTGCTTCTGAATGGGCGACAAGGGCAGCATCGTCAGCAAAAAGCAGCTCACGGACTAGATAGTTTAGAGTCTTTGTGCGAGCCCTCAGGTGGCTTAAGTTGAACAAGTTGCCATCAGTACGATAGCATACATATACATATGACTTCTTCTTCTTCGAGGTCTGCCGTAGCCCTCTGGAGCATCATGCTGAAGAAGATTGTGAATAGGGTTGGTGCAAGAACACAACCTTGTTTCACTCCATTAGTTATGAGAAAGGGCTCCGAGAGAGCATCGCCGTACCTGACTTGACCGCGCTGGCCCTCATGGAGCAGGATAATCATTTTGAGGAATTTGGGGGGACACCCTAGACGTTCCAGGATCTGCCACAGACCTTTTCTGCTCACAGTGTCGAAGGCTTTCGTGAGGTCCAACTTTCAGGGAGAAGTTCTTCTGCAATAGCAGGAACCAGTCTGTTCAGGAGTCTCCTTGCAAGGATTTTTCCAGCAATGGAGAGCAGTGTTATACCTCGAGAGTTTGAGCCATCGGATTTTGTTCCTTTTTTCTTATACACAATGCTTTATTGCAGTGTTTCTCAACCTTCCCAATGCCGAGACCCCTTAATACAGTTCCTCATGTTGTGGTGACCCCCAAACATAAAATCATTTTCGTTGCTACTTCATAACTATAATTTTGCTACTGTTATGAATCATCATGTAAAATATAGGATGTATTTTAATTCGCTGGACCACATTTGGCACAAATACCTGATACACCCAAGTTTGAATACTGGTGGGATTTTGTCATTTGGAAGGTGTAGTTGCTGGGATGTATAGTTCACCTACTATCAAAGAGCATTCTGAACTCCACCAACGATGGAGTTGAACCAAACTTGGCACACAGAACTCCCAACAGAAAATACTGGAGGGGTTTGGTGGGCATTGACCTTGAGTTTGGGAGTTGCAGTTCACCTACATCCAGAGAGCACTGTGGACTCAAACAATGATAGATCTGGATCAAACTTGGCACAAATACTCAATATATCGACATGTGAACACTGGTGGAGTTTGGGGAATATAGATCTTGATACTTGGGAATTGTAGTTGCTGGGATTTATAGTTCACTTGCAACCAAAGAGGTTTCTGAACTCCACCAACAATGGAATTGAACCAAACTTGGCACACAGAACTCCCATGACCAACAGAAAATACTGGAAGGGTTTGGTGGGCATTGACCTTGTCTTTTGGAGTTGTAGTTCACCTACATCCAGAGAGCATTGTGGACTCAAACAATGGTGGATCTGGACCAAATTTGGCACGAATAGTCAAGATGCCCAAAAGCGAACACTGGTGGAGTTTGGGGGAAATATATCTTGACATTTGGGAGTTGTAGTGGCTGGGATTTATAATTCACCTACAATCAAGGAGCATTCTGAACCCCACCAATGATAAAATTGGACCAAACTTCCCATAAAGAGCCCCCATGACCAATAGAAAAAATGAGTTTTCTGATGGTCTTTGGCGACCCCTCTGACACCCCCTCGCGACCCCCAAAGGGGTCCTGACCCCCAGGTTGAGAAACACTGCTTTATTGTGTATTTTTAATATGTATGTGAACCGCCCCGAGCCAGCCGGGAAGGGCGGAATACAAGACTGAACAAATAAATAAATAAATAAATACAGGGTGGTGATAACTGCATCTCGGAGATCTGATGGCAGTTCACCTTTTTCCCAGCAACTCACAAGGAGCTCGTGGAATTTAGCATGAAGCCACGACATACAAGAGTGGAGAATAACAAACCATGGACCGCCTACTAGCTGTCGATAGGATTATTGCTGCAGCTCGCCCGACCACCTGTTCCCTTGATCCGTGCCCCCCTCCTGGCTGGTGAAAGCCAGCCTGGAGGGATTACGAGACCCTCTGTTGAATATAATTAATGCTTACCTAGCCCAGGAGTATTTCCAGAGGGTTTAAAAGAGGCGGTGGTCTCTCCATTGTTGAAGAAGCCGGGATTAGATCCAACGGTCCCTTCCAACTACCGCCCGGTCTCGAATCTATCGTTCCTGGGCAAGGTAGTTGAGAAGGCGGCAATGGAGCAGCTGCAGTCCTTCCTAGAGGACGCAGCTTGGCTAGACCCCTTCCAGTCCGGCTTCCGTCCGGGGCATGGGACGGAGACGGTCCTGGTCTCCATCTCGGATGAGTTGCGCTGCCAGCTGGATCAGGGCGGATCGGGCGCTGCTCGTGTTATTGGACGGGGTTCCTCAGGGGGCTATTCTCCCCCCCCCCCTCTTATTTAACATCTATATGCGACCACTTGCCCAGCTGGTGCGTAGTTTTGGGCTGGTGTGCCATCAGTACGCTGACGACACCCAGCTTATCCTGAAGATGGAGGGCAGCCTCGAATCCGTACCCGATAATTTCCATCGTTGCCTTGAGGCCGTCACTGGATGGCTGCGAGCCAGTAGGTTGAAGGCGAATCCGGCAAAGACGGAGATCCTGTGGGCTGGGTCCTCCGGGCTGTAGGGATGTTCAGCTTCCAGCCCTGGACGGCGTGACATTATGTCCGTCGCCCTCTGTTAAGAGCTTAGGAGTAACCTTGGACCCCCTGTTGTCGATGGAGGCCCACGTCTCCAGCGTCAGCAGGGTAGCATTTTTCCATCTTCGCCAGGCGAGGAAGCTGGCCCCTATTTGTCCCGGCGCGACTTAGCCACAGTGATCCAAGCCACGGTCATCTCGAGGCTGGACTACTGTAACGCTCTTTACATTGGCCTTCCTCTGTCGGTAATCCGGAGACTCAAGCTGGTGCAGAACGCCGCAGCGCGACTCCTGGCGGGGGTCCCGATTGGCCACCACATCACGCCAATCCTGCGCGAACTGCACTGGCTCCCAATTGAATGTCGGATTGCCTTCAAAGTGTTAGTCCTGACTTTTAAGGCCTTACGTGGTCTGGGGCCAGTGTACCTGCGGGACCGCCTTGTCCCATACCATCCCACCAGATCACTGCGCTCCGAAGAGCTAAACCTCCTGGTCATCCCAAATGTGAGGACCTACCATCTGTCCGCAACCCGCCGCCGGGCTTTCTCTGTTGCGGCCCCAACCCTGTGGAACACTGCCCGCCGGCATCCGTGCCACCAAGGGCCTCCTCCCGTTCAGGAGAGCAGTCAAGACATTGCTGTTCCAACAAGCCTTCGGGGTTCGCTAGACTGCAGCTCGCGCCGCCTGGCTGTCAGCCCACTGCGACTCCATTTGTTGCTTCAACTGTTCTAATTGTAATTCCATCTTAATGGTATTACTGTGAGTTATTATGAGTTATCTGACAATTGTATTTTACGAACTGTTGTAAGTCGCCCCGAGCCGTTGGGGGGGGGGGCACAGACAAATGTGAAATAATAAATAAATAAATAAATACTACCATGGGGTCTGAGCCCTGCCACGTACGCAATGGGGGACCTTCTTCCCGCAACACCAGAGTGTCCAACTTGAAGTGTCCAACGTCTGGCCAATGGACATTTAGTACAACGCCAAGCTTGTAAAAATGGTTTGTGGTCCTTAAATACGTTACAACTGTATTCTTAATTTGCTTCTGACCTGGTAAATATAAATATAACTACTGAAGTTTTAGAAATGATGTAAATTGTCCTGTACACCTGTTTTTTATTTTCATGAGGCAGAAAGACGAAAACGGAGTTATATTTGGGGGCCCGTCGCTACTCATTCCGCTGCAAATAGGAACGAGACTGAGGAATGTGCCAAGGCAAGGTTTTGTGCCCTTTGGGGTCCCAAGGAAAAAGGTTCTCCCTTTCATTCCATACCCTGTGGTGGGTAATTATGAGTATTTTTTGCTTGCTGTTGCATGTTTGGGCGCATGTACCTCCCCTCCTTTTCTTTCCAGAGAGATAAGAAGCATTGCCCTTGTCGAGGCTCACAAGCAAGGTCGCCGGCCAGACTGTTTTGCAGAACGGGGCAGAACCATAGACAGGTTTGCCGCCTTCCCTTCCTGGGCACGTCTACACTGCAGAAATAATAATGATAATCATGATAATTATCTATTACAGTGTTTCCCAACCTTTTTTGAGCCGCGGCACACTTTTAACATTAAAAAAATCCGGGGGCACACCACCAACCAAAATGACACAAAATGACACTCTAACACAGTAAAGAATGGCTGGGGGATGGTGGCCTGCTGGGAGCAGCTGCTGGGAGTGCCAAAGCCAGGGGAAGGGGAGGAGCCAGGTCGCGCCATGCACCGCCCCTCCCCCTGTCTTCACCTCTCCCAGTAGCTGCGCCAGCCTTGAGGGGGCAGTGCCAAGCCAGCGGTGTCAGAGCCAGGACAATGGTGGCTTCGCACTGTCCCTCAAGGCTGGAGCAGCTGCTGGGAATGCCAAGGCCGGAGGAGGGGGCGGAGCCAGGCCGCACCATGCCCCAGCCCCTCCCCCCAGCTTCAGCTCTCCCACGGAGGAGCATGAGTGGCGGATGGGCTTCAGTGGGCAGGGCTCCTCCACGCGGCTTCAGCGAGCGAGGGGCGAGAGTCATGGCGGATTGGAGGCTGGCTAGAAAAACGGCCGAAGGAGGCGGCGCCCTGGCCCCTTTTTCTTCACCACCGCCCGGCCTTCCTCCTCCTCCCCAAGCAGCAGGAGTTCGGCAGGAGGAGGGGGAAGGAAGGGGGCAGAGAGCTTTTCTCGCGGCACAGCAGGAGGTCCGTCACGGCACACTAGTGTGCCACGGCACACTGGTTGAGAAACACTGATCTATTATATAAAGGAGGTCCCGTCATCGAACGACTGACAGAGACAGAGAAACCTTCCAAGGCAGAGACACCAAACTTGCCAACACAAATAGGCCTCAGGCAAGGAAGGTTTTAGCAAAGAAACTTCCCCCAAACCTAGAAGGCCCCCCAAACAACGATATACAAAAACCCTACATTTCCCAGCACCCTCTGCGGCAGCCAGCAAAACCCTTTGGCCAACATCGGCCCACACAAAATGCAGGGAGGCTGAGTAACCATAGTAACACTGGGCAGAGCCAGCCAAGGCTAGGATAGAATGCTGAGTGATTTGAGTTCAGTCAGTTGGTGTTTGAGGGTTAAACTGACAAAACCAAACTCTATGAGGGAGCAATTCTCCAGCAATTCCTACCCACACAACACAACACAACTTCCTATCACAACCCATCCCCCCAACTTTACGGGACCCCGCACACACAACACCTACCACCACCACAAACAAAAACCAACTCCACCTATACTCCAACCACAACACAACACAACACTGCACTGATACTCTACAAACACCCAAAACACCCCACCCACACAAGCATTCCCCAACATACTACCACCCACAATGCCACCACACACCCACTAACTCACCAAAAAAGTAATACCTACACACAACACAATACGCACATAAGACAACCTTGCGTCTACTGCTCAACCCATTTGTATCTTCTATACACACTGCTAAACCACAATGTTTAAAGGGGCAGTGTCAAAGGAATACCAAGACAGCATATATAGGTAAAAACCACTCTATTGTATGGCAGTATATGCTCAATAGCAGAACAATATTACAAACAGTCCAATGTAATGCAAACAATCAATCATGTGATTAATACACAGTATGAGCATGAATCACAAGCCCATGTACATGGTTGGGCGAAGGAGTATTCCACTTGGCACTGAGTAACCCTTAGTGAAGTCCTGGGTGTAGTGACCCATGGACCTGCGACTGAGTCAATAGGGGAACCTTGGTAGGTGGCAGAGCTGGTGGCTGCTATGGTGGGCAGGCGCCAGCGGCTGGAGGTAAGCTGACGACGCCAAGATGGCCGTTTCCACGTGCCGCTTCCTCAGGCGCTGATCACTTCTGACCGCTCCTCCCCAGTATTGTAGTAGACCAATTTTAGACTCAAAGTCGAAACGAGAGATTTCGCGTTTCCGCGTTTCAATACAGATCGCTCTTGTGTGTTATCTCCCGGGCTGCAATTACTTTGTCGTGTATTGAACTGTACAACCCATTCGTATGCCATTCCTTCCTTCCACACAGGCATAAGCTGACCCAAAAGACAAGCCATGCCTCCGAAAAAGAACAGCATCGGACGACACACTCGCAACGCTACATACATCACACAAAAAAGGGCAGAACAAATGCCAGAACAGAAAGACACTGCACGACACTCGCTTTTGCCATCACCATAAACAAGGCTCAAGGACAAACACTACAAATCTGTGGCACAGACCTTGACACAGAATGCTTCTCCCACGGACAACTCTACGTAGCGTGCTCCAAAGTTGGGAGACCACAGAACCTCTATGTCAGGGGTGCTCAGAATGGTGATCGGGATCACCAGGGTGATCTTCGGGCCTCATCCTGGTGATCTTGAGGCCCCTGACCAGGTTTTTTTGCAGTTGGTCCTCTTCACGTGCCCCTGCATGCTGCAAAGAAGTCCTCCGTCGTTGCTCCTCCCCGCTCCCTGCTCACGCACCACCTCCAAAAGCTCCAGAGTCCAAGAGGCAGAATGGGCCCCCTCTTTTGGATTCCTCCTCCTCCCTCCATCCTTCTCCAGCCACTCAGAGTCTTAGGAGACCAAAGGGGCGGGCCTGGATGATGCGATGCATGGCTGGCCTTGGCGCATGCGCAGAAGCACCCATTCTGCCCCTCGGACTTCTCGTGAGCTCTTGAGGTGGCACGCATGCTGGCGGTGTGGAAATAGAAGCAACGACGGAGGAGGAGAAGAAGGACGCTTTGGGGTCATTTCCTTACCGCATCTCAACGGTCGGTCTTTTTTACTTTGGGGTGGGTGCGTGATTGTTCTGTGGCATGTCTCTTTGTTTATTTTTAATGTTTAAAATGGCCTTTTAGCTCCAAAGCCTCTCTGCTTGCTTTGTTCCTTGAGAAATATATGTTGGGGAATATGGAAATGTGGGAGAAATGGGGTGGTTGGATGTATTTTTGCATGTCCCTTTGTTTACCTTGCTGAGTATTAAATGGCCTTGCAGTTCAACAGCCTCTCTTCTTACTTTCTGGCTGATAATATGTGTGGTAATATGGCAGTGTGGGAGAAATGGGGTGGTTGGATGTATTTTTGCATGTCCCTTTGTTTACCTTGCTGAGTATTAAATGGCCTTGCAGTTCAACAGCCTCTCTTCTTACTTTCTGGCTGATAATATGTGTGGTAATATGGCAGTGTGGGAGAAATGGGGTGGTTGGATGTATTTTTGCATGCCCCTTTGTTTACCTTGCTGAGTATTAAATGGCCTTGCAGTTCAACAGCCTCTCTTCTTACTTTCTGGCTGATAATATGTGTGGTAATATGGCAGTGCGGGAGAAATGGGGTGGTTGGATGTATTTTTCCATGCCCCTTTGTTTACCTTGCTGAGTATTAAATGGCCTTGCAGTTCAAAAGCCTCTCTTCTTACTTTCTGGCTGATAATATGTGTAGTACTATGGCAGTGTGGGAGAAATGGGGTGGTTGGATGTATTCCTGCATGTCCCTTTGTTTACTTTGCTGAGTATTAAATGGCCTTGCAGTTCAAAAGCCTCTCTTCTTACTTTCTGGCTGATAATATGTGTGGTAATATGGCAGTGTGGGAGAAATGGGGTGGTTGGATGTATTTTTGCATGCCCCTTTGTTTACCTTGCTGAGTATTAAATGGCCCTGCAGTTCAAAAGCCTCTCTTCTTACTTTCTGGCTGATAATATGTGTGGTAATATGGCAGTGTGGGAGAAATGGGGTGGTTGGATGTATTTTTATGCTCTGTTGTATATTGTTGTTATTAAATTGAAATGTTGATGTTTTATAACTTCATTTTATGTAAACTGCCCCGAGCCTGCCGGAAGGAGCGGGACATAAAAATGAATAATAAATATAAATAAGTAAATATGAAAATAGTTATACGTTTTACATTTCTGGGCAGGTGATCTTTGGGACTTGGTTTTTTAATCAGTAGCTCCCGTGCTGAAAAAGTGTGAGCACCTCTGCTCTACGTCAACACAGCAGACGGAAAGACAAAAAACATTGTATATCCACAAGCTCTGCAGAACGCCAGCGACACCACACACCGACAACTCCCCAGGACTCCAACATCCCACCCACCAGAACAACCCACAACGACACAGCCATGACCCCACCAAGACCGTAAGTCACATCAATTCCAACCCTTACATACTCAGACTCTCTCGCATCTCAGCAACGCCTGCCGGGTACAGCTAGTTTATTTTTATAGCGCCCTGTCTCCCAAAAGGGACTCAGGGTGCTGAACAACAAAACATCGACAAACATTGAATGCCTGAGACGCATAGCATAATAAGCACTTCAAATAAGAAACACTCAACTAGACCAGTGTTTCCCAACCGGTGTGCCGTGAGCGATCATCAGGTGTGCCGTGGGAAAACCTCCAATATACCCTTTCTTCCCCCTCCTGCTGAACTGCTGCTGCTGCGGGGGAGGGAGGGCTGGAGCGCCGTCTCCTTCGGCCGCCAGCCAGCCAGCCTCCAATTGAGGGAGGGAGGAGAGAAGGGTGGCGTCACTCAAGCCCCGCCCCCTTCTCAGCGATCACCACTTGAGGAGGAGGAAAGGCCGGCAGAGAGGCTGAGGTGAGCGGAGGGAGGGTCAGAAAGGGGTGGAGTGTCCCCCTCCCCATGAGGAAGAGGCCGACCCATCATTATTTGTGTCAACAGTGCTCTCTGGATGTAGGTGAACTACAACTCCCAAACGTCAAGGTCTATTTCCCCCAAACTCCATGTGTGTTCATAGTTGGGCATATTGAGTATTCATGCCAGGTGTGGTCCAGATCCAACATTGTTTGACTCCACAGTGCTCTCTGGGTGTAGGTGAACTACAACTCCCAAACGTCAAGGTCTATTTCCCCCAAACTCCATGTGTGTTCCTAGTTGGGCATATTGAGTATTCATTTCAAGTGTGGTCCAGATCCATCATTATTTGAGTCCACAGTGCTCTCTGGGTGTATGTGAACTACAACTCCCAAACGTCAAGGTCTATTTCCCCCAAACTCCATGTGTGTTCATAGTTGGGCATATTGAGTATTCATGCCAGGTGTGGTCCAGATCCAACATTGTTTGAGTCCACAGTGCTCTCTGGGTGTATGTGAACTACAACTCCCAAACGTCAAGGTCTATTTCCCCCAAACTCCATGTGTGTTCCTAGTTGGGCATATTGAGTATTCATTTCAAGTGTGGTCCAGATCCATCATTATTTGAGTCCACAGTGCTCTCTGGGTGTATGTGAACTACAACTCCCAAACGTCAAGGTCTATTTCCCCCCAAACTCCATGTGTGTTCCTAGTTGGGCATATTGAGTATTCATTTCAAGTGTGGTCCAGATCCATCATTATTTGAGTCCACAGTGCTCTCTGGGTGTATGTGAACTACAACTCCCAAACGTCAAGGTCTATTTCCCCCAAACTCCATGTGTGTTCCTAGTTGGGCATATTGAGTATTCATTTCAAGTGTGGTCCAGATCCATCATTATTTGAGTCCACAGTGCTCTCTGGGTGTATGTGAACTACAACTCCCAAACGTCGGGGTCTATTTCCCCAAACTCCATGTGTGTTCCTAGTTGGGCATATTGAGTATTCATTTCAAGTGTGGTCCAGATCCATCATTATTTGAGTCCACAGTGCTCTCTGGGTGTATGTGAACTACAACTCCCAAACGTCAAGGTCTATTTCCCCAAACTCCATGTGTGTTCGTAGGTGGGCATATTGAGTATTCATTTCAAGTGTGGTCCAGATCCATCATTATTTGAGTCCACAGTGCTCTCTGGGTGTATGTGAACTACAACTCCCAAACGTCAAGGTCTATTTCCCCCAAACTCCATGTGTGTTCCTAGTTGGGCATATTGAGTATTCATTTCAAGTGTGGTCCAGATCCATCATTATTTGAGTCCACAGTGCTCTCTGGAATATAGGTGAACTACAACTCAAAGAGCATTCTGAACTCCACCAATGATGGAATGGAATCAAACTTCCGACACAGAACTCCCATAACCGCCGCTCAGCCCTTCCTCCTCCTCTCCCAAGCAGCAGGAGTTCGGCAGGAGGAGGGGGAAGGAAGGGGGGCTGAGCTTTTCTCGCGGCACACCTGATGATCGCTCACGGCAGGGCTGTCCAACTTCTACCGGCCCAGGGGCCTGAACTCCGGTCACTGATGACCTGGGGGGGGGGCGTAGGGTCTGCCCCCCGGCTCTGCCCCCGTCTCCGCCCCCGCTCCGCCCCTGGCTCCGCCCTCTCCCCGGCCCCCTTATTTTTATTTAATATTAAATATATTTAATTGCATCCTCACCTACCCCCTTAATGTATCCCATCTCCCCTTATTTCATCTTTAAATATATTTAATTATATATTTAATACATGGGGAGGGAATGAGGAGCCCCCTGAGGAGCCCCCTGCTTCGGCCTCCCTTTTCCAAACGCGCAGGATCCAGGAGTACCCGGACGACGAGAGAGGCGACGACCGACTGAGTCGAAGAAGGTCCTAATCGCTTCTGTGGGCCTCAGCGATCTAGTAGTAGAGTAGCCGAAGAGTATCGCGAGAATACGCAATCCACACGGGATTTCGCTGTCAACGCCGGCGTGATCTCGCTTTGACAGCGAAATTCCGTGTGGATTGCGTATTCTCGTGATACTTGCTCCGAACCTGGAAGTAGGTATTTTTTAAAAAATTTTATTATTTATTTTATTTTTCAATTTTTTTAATTAAAAAGCTTAGGGGGCCGTAGGGAAGGGGCTGGGGGGCCTTATACCGCCCCCCGGGCCGCCAGTTGGACAGCCCTGGCTCATGGCACACTAGTGTGCCACGGCACACTGGTTGAGAAACACTGATATGATGTACCACTGCTTTACAGTGCATTTTAAATAAATAAATAAATAAATAAATAAATAAATAAATAAATAAATAAATAAATAAATAAATAAATGGTGCAAAGGCGCTCCTGGTCACTGCTGACACCTGGAGTTCTAGGATCAGCAATAACTCCAGGAGCACCCCCAGACTATGGACCTGTGTCTTCAAGGAGAGAGTGACCCTGTCCAACACTGGCTGTAATCCCACACCCTGATCCGCCTTCTGACTGGCAAGAAGGACCCATGTTTTGTCTGGATTTACCTTCAACATCACTGATGGCAGGCACCGGTTTAGGTACAAGATGGCAGCCTTGGCTTTGGGTGGAAAGGAGTATTAGAGATGGGCGTCGTCAACATAAGTTTGACACCAAACTCCAAAGTTCCGGATTGGGTGGCCAAACATGATCAGAGCCAACGAGAAGACTCATAACAACAATGAAGCTCTTTGCGATCATAGGCTCAAATGAGTTGGAAGGAATATGGGAGACTATTTAATAAAAAAATAACAGAAAAGGAGCCATCAGAACAGGTCCATCTAACCATCAGGACAGGTTCCTCCAACCATCGGAATAAGTCCATCCAACCATCAGAAGAGGTCAGTCTAACCTTCAGGACAGGTTCTTCCAACCATTGTAATAGGTCCATCCAATCATCAGAAGAGGTCAGTCTAACCTTCAGGACAGGTTCTTCCAACCATCGGAATAGGTCCATCCAACCATCAGAATAAGTCCATCTAACCTTCAGGACAGGTTCCTCCAACCATCGGAATAGGTCCATCTAACCTTCAGGACAGGTTCCTCCAACCATCGGAATAGGTCCATCCAACCATCAGAATAAGTCCATCTAACCTTCAGGACAGGTTCCTCCAACCATCGGAATAGGTCCATCCAACCATCAGAATAAGTCCATCTAACCTTCAGGACAGGTTCTTCCACCCATCGGAATAGTTCCATCCAACCATCAGAACAGGTCCATCTAACCTTCAGGACAGGTTCCTCCAACCATCGGAATAGGTCCATCCAACCATCAGAACAGGTCCATCTAACCATCAGGACAGGTTCTTCCAACCATCGGAATAGGTCCATCCAACCATCAGAACAGGTCCATCTAACCTTCAGGACAGGTTCCTCCAACCATCGGAATAGGTCCATCCAACCATCAGAACAGGTCCATCTAACCATCAGGACAGGTTCTTCCAACCATCGGAATAGGTCCATCCAACCATCAGAATAGGTCCATCTAACCTTCAGGACAGGTTCCTCCAACCATCGGAATAGGTCCATCCAACCATCAGAACAGGTCCATCTAACCTTCAGGACAGGTTCCTCCAACCATTGGAATAGGTCCGTCCAACCATCAGAACAGGTCCATCTAACCATCAGGACAGGTTCTTCCAACCATCGGAATAGGTCCATCCAACCATCAGAATAGGTCCATCTAACCTTCAGGACAGGTTCCTCCAACCATCGGAATAGGTCCATCCAACCATCGGAATAGGTCCATCCAACCATCGGAATAGGTCCATCCAACCATCAGTACAGGTCCATCTAACCTTCAGGACAGGTTCCTCCAACCATCGGAATAGGTCCATCCAACCATCAGAATAGGTCCATCTAACCTTCAGGACAGGTTCCTCCAACCATCGGAATAGGTCCATCCAACCACCAGAAGAGGTCCGTCCACCCATTAGGATGGTTAGAAACCTCTAGCATAGTGGTTCTCAACCTGTGGTCCCCAAGTGTTTTGGACTTCAAGTCCCAGAAATCCTAACAGCCGGTAAACTGGCTGTGAATTCTGGGAGTTGTAGGCCAAAACATCTGGGGACCCACAGGTTGAGAACCACTGCTCTAGGGCAGGGCTGTCCAACTGGCGGCCCGGGGCCGGAGCCGGCCCCGTCTCCGGCTGGACACGGCCCCACCTATGCCCTCAGCCGCCATTTTTAAATTTTTATAAAAAATCGATTTTTTTTAAAATGGCGGCTGGGGGGGGAGGAGGAGGCGGGGCAGGGAGGAGGAAGAGAGCTAGCTCCTCCTCCTTTTCGGTGCCCCCCCTCCCTACCTAGGGCGGGGGAGCCGCCGAAAAAGGGCAGACGGCGGCGCCAAGAGCAGCGCGTCACAGGCCTTGGCGCTGCCTTCTGCCCTTTTTCGGCGGCTTCCCCGGCCTAGGTAGGGAGGGGGCGCCAAAGGAGAGTAGGCGGCGCCAAGAGCAGAGCGTCACAGGCCTGGCGTGACGCGCTGCTCTTGGCGCCGCCTCTACTCCTTTTCGGCCCCCTCCACCCTAGGAAGGGAGGGGCGCGAAAGGAGTAGGCGGTGCCAAGGGGCAGCGCGTCACGCCAGGCCTGTGACGCGCTGCTCTTGGCGCCGCCTTCTGCCCTTTTTCGGCCGTTTTAGGAGGGCGGGGCCTGGGGTTGGGGGCGGGGCCTGGGGGCGGGGCCGAGCAGCCCCCTAGGTCATCAGTGACCTCTTATCCGGCCCTGGACCCCGTAGAAGTTGGACAGCACTGCTCTAGGGCAAGGATGCAGTGAATCCACTGCAGGCTTATTTCTAGCGTTTCAAGGGGCTCTCCAATGTGCTGAACCAGATTATCCCAAAATAGATTCATCATCTTGGACAGCTCCTTAAAACCTGTAATAAACTCTTGATTCATGGCCTCCTGTGGTGATGGCAATGGTGGCTCCCATTTCACTGGGGTGCCAAACCCACCCCAGCTTTGGTCGGGCATGAAAGGAGCTTTCCAAAGAGCTAAGCCTATAAGAATCAGATTCAGCACTTTGGAGAGCTCCTTTAAAGCCCAACCTGGAATGCTTTCGAAACATCCTATCATTGGCTGTGCTGGCTCGAGCTGGTTGGCATTTTGGTTGAAATGAATTCATAGCATGCGATCACTGGCTAGAGGCGACAGGAGTTGGGATCCTCCAGTTGGAAAACTGTCGATGCCAAGCTCTGCCTTAGGAAGATGGCAGACTCTTCTCCGTAAAGGTTTCCAAGAGGGGCAACTGTATGCCAGGGATGCTCTCGCTTTGGATTGCATTTGTTGGACTTGATGATCTTATAGTGATCTGCCCACTATATTTACTACTAGCTTGGGGACCCGGCCCGGCCCGGGTTATTTGAGAAAGGCATTGTGTGCCAAGGGTGGTCCTTATGAGATGTTTACGTGGCTTGCAGTGGTCTCAGGAAGTTAGTGAAGGTACTTCAAGTCCCATCATCCATGGTCCATCCTCCTTCAAACGGCACCAGGATGTAGAGTGGGTCATGAGGGCTCTGTGTGTCAGGTTTGGCCTTGATCAGTCATTGGATTAGGTTGGCAGCAGTTTTGGGAAGTGCGTGAAGGTACTTCAAGTCCCATCATGCATGGTCTGCCCTCCTCCAAGCTGCACCAGGCTGTAAAGTGGGTCATGGGTACTCTGTGTGCCTAGTTTGTTCTTTTTTGGTAATTGGATGAGGGTCGCAGTGGTCTCAGAAAGTGAGTGAAGGTACTTCAAGTCCTATCATCCGTAGTCCATCCCACTCAAAACTGCAGCAGGATGTAGAGTGGGTCATGGGTACTCTGTGTGCCAAGTTTGGGCCTGGTCTGTGATTTGTAGGAGCTTCAATGTTCTGTGGGAAATGAATGGGGTGAAGGTACTGCAAATCCTATCATTTGTGGCCCATCCTGCCCTACACCGCACCAGGTTGCAAAGTGGGCCAGTGGGCATCTGTGTGCAAAGTGTGGTCCTGATCCTTCTATGGTGTGGGCCACAGTGCTCTAAGCAAGTGAGTTAAAGTACTGCAAGTCCCGTCATCCATGGTCCATCCTCCCACAAACTGCATCAGGATGTAGAGTGGGTCTTGAGGGTTCTGTGTGCCAAGTTTGGTCTTGTTCTCTCATTGTTTGGGGTCACAAAGGGGTCGCAAAGTGTTTTGGTCTGAAACTCCCACCATGCCTGACTGCCTCAGGCCTTTTCCTTTCCCCCTCTGCCACTTGAGAGGGTCGGAATGTTCGTGTTGGCGACTGCCTCAGGCCTTTGCCTTATCCTCCTCTGCCAGTTTAGAGGGTCGGAATGTTCGTGGTGGCGACTGCCTCAGGCCTTTGCCTTATCCTCCTCTGCCAGTTTAGAGAGGGTCGGAATGTTCGTGGTGGCGACTGCCTCAGGCCTTTGCCTTATCCTCCTCTGCCAGTTTAGAGGGTCGGAATGTTCGTGTTGGCGACTGCCTCAGGCCTTTGTCTTATCCTCCTCTGCCAGTTTAGAGGGTCGGAATGTTCGTGGTGGCGACTGCCTCAGGCCTTTGCCTTATCCTCCTCTGCCACTTGAGAGGGTCGGAATGTTCGTGGTGGCGACTGCCTCAGGCCTTTGCCTTATCCTCCTCTGCCACTTTAGAGGGTCGGAATGTTCATGTTGGCGACTACCTCAGACCTTTGCCTTATCCTCCTCTGCCACTTTAGAGGGTCGGAATGTTCGTATTGGCGACTGCCTCAGGCCTCTGCCTTATCCTCCTCTGCCAGTTTAGAGGGTCGGAATGTTCGTGTTGGCTGGCCAATAGAGGCGTTATGCAAATGCTCCCTCACTGGCAACCAATCATGTTGTCAGAATGTAGAGGCCGGGAGCCAATCAGAACGCTGCCACATACATACAAACACACACACACACACACATACAAACAAACATTCCGCTTTATTATATATAGAGATTTATTATTCGGTCTATATGAGCCTGCTTCCTCCGTATCTGATGGT
This sequence comes from Anolis apletophallus, assembly GCA_030556195.1. Taxonomy (NCBI): domain Eukaryota; kingdom Metazoa; phylum Chordata; class Lepidosauria; order Squamata; family Anolidae; genus Anolis; species Anolis apletophallus. The sequence continues at coordinate 16,635,787 of JARBWK010000018.1, forward strand.
TAGCGGATGGTTTCGGTTTCCACAGTGCAACGGAGAAAACTTCCCCTTTCCAGCTTTGACCCAACCACTTCCCCTTGTAGACGGAAGCATTCGTCATCCCAGAAGGGATCGCCACCATTTCAAGAACTCTTGGGCATCCCCATGGAAACAGTTGCCAATTAATAGCCATGGCGCACACAAATACTACCTTTATCAGAGGGATTAGACATGAGCAACAGGGAGATGTAGTCCACCGAGAGGGCTTTGTTTGCGTCTTCTGGCATGGTACAATGAGGTCGGACTAGGTGGGATCTCTTCTTCCAGTGACGCGGTTCCCTGATTCTACGAATTGTCTGTGATTTCAAGGATGATTATAAAATGGAGACACGCTTTCCCTTTGCCCTGACATTCTTATCTGCCCGGGAGTGTTCTGCCCCAAGGAGTTTCCACTTTCGGTTGCCCTTATCGGTCTTGCCTGCCATTGACATCAAGCCATGCGCTCTCCCTCCCTCTGCCTCTTGGCTGCACTGAATGCGGAAAACCCCACTTGAGACGTTCCCAAAACAAGACACCAACGTCTGGCAGATTCCTTTTTCCGTTTCCGAGTCTTGTCTGTTGCGTCCCAGTTTGTTGTTTTATTTTATTACTAGCTTCTATCATTGGTGGGGTTCAGAATGCTCTTTGATTGTAGGGGAACTATAAATCCCAGAAACTGTAACTCCCAAATGTCAAGGTCTATTTTCCCCAAACTCCATCTGTGTTCACATTTGGGCATATTGAGTATTCATGCCAAGTTTGGTCCTGATCCAACATTGTTTGAGTCCACAGTGCTCTCTGGATATAGGTGAACTACAACTCCAAAACCCAAGGTCAATGCCCACCAAACTCTTATAGTATTTTCTCCTGGTTATGGGAGTTCTGTGTGGGAAGTTTGTGCCTTTCTGCCTTTCCTGCCAGGATATCTATGTTGTGTTCATCGAAACAGGCCCAGGTTTCACACTGAGTGTATAAATACATTTAAAAACATATTAACTATATGTATTACTGTGTTAGAGTGTCGTTTTGTGTCATTTTGGGTTAGTATTAGTATGTGTGTGTGTGTGTCTTTCTGCCATTCCTGCCAGGATATCTATGTTGTGTTCATCGAAACAGGCCCAGGTTTCACACTGAGTGTATAAATACATTTAAAAACATATTAACTATATGTATGACTGTGTTAGAGTGTCGTTTTGTGTCATTTTGGGTTAGTATTAGTATGTTTTGTGTGTGTGTGTGTCTTTCTGCCATTCCTGCCAGGATATCTATGTTGTGTTCATCGAAACAGGCCCAGGTTTCACACTGAGTGTATAAATAGATTTCAAAACATATTAACTATATGTATGACTGTGTTAGAGTGTCGTTTTGTGTCATTTTGGGTTAGTATTAGTATGTTTTGTGTGTGTGTGTGTCTTTCTGCCATTCCTGCCAGGATATCTATGTTGTGTTCATCGAAACAGGCCCAGGTTTCACACTGAGTGTATAAATAGATTTCAAAACATATTAACCATATGTATGACTGTGTTAGAGTGTCGTTTTGTGTCATTTTGGGGTAGTATTAGTATGTTTTGTGTGTGTGTGTGTCTTTCTGCCATTCCTGCCAGGATATCTATGTTGTGTTCATCGAAACAGGCCCAGGTTTCACACTGAGTGTATAAATACATTTAAAAACATTAACTATATGTATGACTGTGTTAGAGTGTCGTTTTGTGTCATTTTGGGGTAGTATTAGTATGTTTTGTGTGTGTGTGTGTCTTTCTGCCATTCCTGCCAGGATATCTATGTTGTGTTCATCGAAACAGGCCCAGGTTTCACACTGAGTGTATAAATACATTTAAAAACATATTAACTCTATGTATGACTGTGTTAGAGTGTCGTTTTGTGTCCTTTCGGTTGGTGGTGTGCCCCAGGATTTTGCAAATGTAAAAAGTGTGCCGCGGCTCAAAAAAGGTTGGGAAACCCTGGCCTATAAGGTATTTACTTTCTGTATAGTACACTGTATATGTGCTTCCATTGCATATTGTTATGCCAGAATTACTTCGATTGCTTTATTTGAACACACACATTGTGTGACGCATGTTGTAAATGTATGTTTATCTCCATATAGAATTTTGCCGCCGTCCCATTTGAACTGCGGTGGGAGAACATTGATATCTATTGGCCTTGAAAAAGACCCGCCTGGGGTCGAAACGAGGGTGGACTCCGCAGCATTGGTGTCCTCGTCGGCCAGATGATATGCGGATTGAACCTGGTTTATTGTTGGGCTCATGGCCGGATTACCCATAAGGCCAGACTAGGCCATGGCCTCGGGCGGTGGATTTTGGGGGCGGCATTTCCGGCCCTGAAGGAAGGGGTGAAGGAGTGGCGCCCGCCCGCGAAACAAGGAGCCGGGGGGAAGTCCTGCCGCCCCTAGGGCGATTGACGTGGCGGGCGCCACTCCTTCCCTCAGTGAAGGGAGGAGGTGCGCCGGTGCGTGCGGCGGCGGGAAGCCGCGTGAGTCTCCTAAGGGCCGGACTTCCGGCGGCGCCTTGTGCGTCACGCCCGGCAGCGGCTCCGCCCCTCCTCCCTTCAGTGAAGGGAGGGGGGCGGAACCAGCGTGACGCACAAGACGCCACTGGAAGTCCCGCCCTTAGGGAGACTCACGTGGCTTCTCAGCCGCCCCCCGCTCACCCGTGCCCCAAACACGAGCGGGCGGTGGTGGGAAAGTCGCGTGAGTCGCCGTAGCGGCGGGGACTTCCAGCGGCGCCTTCTCCTTCGCCAGTTCCGCCCTCCCTTCACTGAGGGACTTCCAGCGCGCCTTCTCCCTCAGTGAAGGGAGGGCGGAACCGCGAGAAGGGAGAAGGCGCCGCTGGAAGTCCCGCCGCCACGGCGACTCCACACGTTTTCTCTCCACCGCCGCCGCTATGTTTGGGGCACGGGCGCAGTGGGGGGCGGCAGCGGGGGAAGCCACGTGAGTCTCCCTAAGGGCGGGACTTCCGGCAGCGCCTTGTGCGTCACGGCGGTTCCGCCCCCTCCCTTCACTGAAGGGAGGAGGGGCGGAGCCGCTGCCGGCGTGACGCACAAGGCGCCGCCGGAAGTCCCGCCCTTACGGAGACTCACGCGGCTTCCCCTGCTGCCGCCGTGCTCGCACTGGCGCCACTCTTTCCCTCAGTGAACGCCGCCCCCAGGGGGTGGGGCCTCTTGCGGGGCCGGGGCCGGCGTGACGCACAAGGCGCCACCGGAAGTCCCGCCCTTAGGGAGACTCACGCGGCTTTCCCCACCGCCGCCCCGCTCGTGTATGGGGCATGGGCGAGCGGGGGGGCGGCGGCAGGGGAAGCCGCTGGTTGGGCTACAAAGTGGAGCCCATGACATGTGGGTGAGAAGAGCAAACCACAGCCCACCTACTACAATGCAGCCTGAGCCCTGCCGCATGCACAATTCCCTTCCCGCCTAAATGCTTATGGACTACAACACCCATTGTGCATAGCATACCCAATGGGTGTTGCAGCCCAAACTGCCTGGAGAGGGTCCAGGTTGGGTAAGAGAGACCTTCTTTCCTCCTTCCCCTCCAGTCATATTCGACTCGTTGTTTTGCTCTTGGCGAGAACAGAGAGAACCGCTCTGCTCACCTTTGGCGACAACGGCTCATGAACCGCGAAACCTGTTTCCCGGTTGCTTCGAGTTGGACTGTTCACAGTACGGTGTCCCTTCCACCCACGGTGGGCTTGTTTACCTGACCTAGTTGTGGAATATGGAAGAAGGCAATGTAATATAATATATGGTATATACATATAATATTGATAATATTATAATGTAATCTATTATATAAATGGGTTCACGTCATGTGACAAACAAAGAAACCTTACAACGCAGAAACACAATACTTGCCAACAGAAATAGGCCTCAAGCAAGGTACGTTTGTAGCAAAGAAACTTTCCCCCCCAAAACCTAAAAGGCCCCCAAAACAACGAGTAAAAATAAAACTACATTTACCAGCATCCTCGGGGCAGCCAAAGACTCACCCAGCCTCTACATTCTGAACATGATTGGCTGCCAATAAGGGCGGATTTGCATAACTGCTGCACTGGCCAGCCAACATGAAAATTCCGATCCTTAATAAACTGCCAATCCCCAACACAAACACCCAAATCACTTCCAACCGAAAAATCACAGACCACGCCCAAAATTGACAGTAAGGCTTCATTAACTTGATTTCCCTAACTAGCCCTCACTTACTGGGAAACTGTTTACGCTCTGAATTGACAGTAAGGCTTCATTAACTTGATTCTCCCGACTAGGCCTCAGCTCATTGGACATTGTGTATGGCCTGAATTGACAGTAAGGCTTCATTAACTTGATTCTCCCGACTAGGCCTCAGCTCATTGGACATTGTGTATGGCCTGAATTGACAGTAAGGCTTCATTAACTTGCTGTTCCTAACTAGGCCTCAGCTCATGGGACATTGTGTATGGCCTGAATTGACAGTAAGACTTCATTAACTTGATTCTCCCGACTAGGCCTCAGCTCATTGGACATTGCGTACGGCCTGAATTGACAGTAAGGCTTCATTAACTTGATTCTCCCGACTAGGCCTCAGCTCATTGGACATTGTGTACGGCCTGAATTTACAGTAACCTACCTTGGCACACAGAGCCCAACCATGCATGATGGGACTTGAAGTACCACCATGGAAAACGGGATTTGTAGTACTTCAAAACCCATCATTCCCCACAGACCACTGTGGCCCAGAACCAAGACCAATAAAGACCCAACTTGGCACACCATGCCCCCCATGACCCTCACTCCATCCAACTGCAGTTTAGAGGAGGGCACACCGTGGATGATTGGACTTTATCGCATCTCCTAAAAAGGGCACAGCAACGCGTGCCGGGTACAGCTAGTACAATATAATACTACTACTAATAATATATTATAATTATATATTTTATATTACATGTAATATTACTAATAATATTACAGTATAATGTTACAGTACAATGTAATATATAATATTAGTATTGTGCTATGGCAGTAATATATATTTTATTTACATTTTACTTGCGAGCCGCACTGAGTTCCCTTCGGGGTGAAAAGGATGGCACATAAATGTCGTAAATCTATCTATCTATGTATATAATAAAAGTCAGTGTTTGCGGGCGGTAGTGTGGTGGTGCGACGGGAGGAATATCTGCCAGCGTTTTGATTTGCTGCAACTGTGGGATTATTTGCATAAAGGACACCGATTGGCCAGCCTCAGAACTCCGACATTCTGCGGCCCCAGATAGAGGGGATTGGTTGCCAGTGAAATGGTGGCTTAAGCTGAGGCTGTCCAACTTCTACCGGCCCAAGGGCCGGAGTTTCGGTCACTGATCACCTGGGGGGCCAAGCCCCCAGCTCCGCCCCCTCCCCACCCCTCCCCCAGCTCCGCCCCCTCCCCTCCCCCGCCCCTCCCCCGGCTCCGCCCCCCCATACTCAATATGCCCAAATGTGAACACTGGTGGATTTGGGGGAAAATAGACTTTGACATTTGGGAGTTGTAGTTGCTGGGATTGGTAGTTCGCCTACAATCAAAGAGCATTCTAAACCCCACCAATGATGGAATTAACCAATCTTGGCACACAAAACTCCCATGACCAACAGGAAATACTGGAAGGCTTTGGTGGGCATTTACCTTGAGTTGTGGAGTTGTAGTTCACCTCCATCCAGAGAGCACTGTGGACTCAAATAATGATGGATCTGGAGCACTGTGGACTCATGCGCGGCAGGGCGGGAGCGGCGAGGCCCCGATCCCCGGGCTCTGCTCCCCGGAGGGCGGGGCATCCCTTCCTGCTTCTCTCCGTGACCGGTCACGGAGAGAAGCAGGAATGGATGCCCCGCCCTCCGGATCGCGGCGGCGGCACGGAGAGAGGGACGGAGGGGGCGGTGCAGGGAGGAGGAGCTGGCTACCTTCCTCCTTCCTGCCCCCCCCCCCCCCACCATTAAAAAAAATTTTTTATTAAAAAAAATTAAATTATTGCAGGAGGGTAGGCGGGCCATGTCCAAGAGGCTGGAGGGCCGTGTACGGGCCGCGGGCCGCCTGTTGGGCAGGCCCGGCCTACGTAAAGTACAACCCCATCCCAGGGGGCTGGCAGCATTTGCAGGCTGCGAGAGAAAGGAAATGGTAGTTTTAAAAAATAGACTGCAATGAAGTAAACACTGGCGGGAAGGCATAGGCACAGTGAGGGAGGAACATTTGGCAACCTTCCTCAGGGTAAGTATTGCAAGATGCTGGCAGAGGATCTGACCCTGCACCTGCTGAGGGACCTCTCTCTCTCTCTCCCTTCCTTTGCAAAACTGGGAGGGTTTGCCATGCCTTGCTTTGGCATCTCTTTACACTAAAATGTGAGGAGGCGGCAAAATTGAGGTCAAGACCACAGAATCGGGTGGATCCAAATCAGGCAAGCTGGATCATGCCAAGGAAACATGGGGTGCTGGTCGGAACTAGGTCATGGACGACGGTATCATTTTCCCTGGGGAAGTAGTTGCGGGAGATTGCCCTACATTTCCCAGCACGGCTTCCCCTTCCCGGATGCATTCAATCATAGACTCCTAGAGTTGGAAGGGACCCCACGGGCCACCCAACCCAATGGCAGGGGCTGGGCGCAGGGGCGGTCTAAGGTAATTTTAAATGGTAGGCGAACATTATTTTGGTGCCCCCCCCCAAAAAAACATTATTTTGCCGCCCCCCATGTAAAACAAATATACAATTGTGATATTATAATTGTATATTTGTTTTACATGTATCACAATACCATTAGTAGTATTATATTGTATCAATGTATATACAATATATTATACCATACTCATACTATATTATATCATAATTATATTATACTACATTACAATATAATGATATTATAATATATTGACATAATACAATATAACATTCTACTCTATTATTATTATAAAATAATAAATAAAATTATTTATTTCAATAAAATTATCCTCTATCAAATATTTTCATGACTCCTATAAAACTCAAATAACCCAAAATAAACTAAAATAAAATATTATATATTACTATTTTGTACAATACCACTATACTGCAATATTGTTTGTAATATTGCAGGTAATATAAAATATATCATTATTCTATTGTTATATTGTATTTTTATTATATTGTATGACAATATTAAGCAAAACCGTATAATAATCAACAAGAAATGCAATGTAAATGCATCAAAATCAGAATATATTACATCCCACCCGTCTCATAATCCATAGGAGTGAGTCTCCCATAAGTCCAAAATTAGGATCCCAATATAAATGTAAATAGAAAAACAGCCAAAATGTTCAAATGAGGTCGAATACAGGCAGCGCGGCCTGGGCAAACTTGGGCCCTCCCTCCCTCCCTCTAGGCGTTTTGGACTCCAACTCCCACAACTCCTCGAGGCCTCAGGCCCCTCAGGTCTAGACAGAAATAGAGCCGAAGAAAGGAAGGAGGGGAGAGAAGAGGTCACAGAGGAGGAGGAGGAAAGCCCTTCATTCATTCCTTCACTTACACTTCCTTCGCTGATTCTTTTCTCCTTCCCCGCAAACGTGCGCGCGGTGGAGACAAAGGGAGAGGGGAAGCACTCCCTGCCTGACCGATAGGGAGAGCTTCGCTTACAGGCTTCTGCGCAAGGGAGCTACTGGGCATGCGGGGAGGTTTTCGTGCATGTGCAGTTGCTCCTGCGCTCAACTTCAGTTCTGCGCGAAAACCTCCGTGCATGTCCAGAAGTGGCGTCGAAGCGCACAAGGCCGGGGCCCAAAAGCAGGCAGCTGTGGCACTGCCTGAGGAACATCGGCAGGGCCAGAATGGCGCCCCATGCGACCAGGATGGCGCCCCCTTCCCAGATGGCGCCCTAGGCGGCCGCCTACTTGGCCTACCTTGTAGGACCGCCCCTGGCTAGGCGGCATGTTCGTGGCGCTCGCTGGAACCCGAAATGTCATTGGAGGGAGGGCTTTGGGTGACTCCTCAGCACTCTGGGTTGAACCTATCCGTGGAAGTGGGCACGCCAGCCACACATGTACATATACATGTTCACTTTTATTATGGACTAGCTTGGGCACTCGGCAGCGCCTGGGTTATTCAGAAAAGGCATTGTTTATTTTGGGATGTTAAAAGGTCAAGGTTTTCCCCTAACATTCAGTTCAGTCGTGTCTGACTCTGAGGGCTGGTGCTCATCTCCCTTACTAAGCCAAAGAGCCGACGTTGCCCTTAGACACCTCCAAGGTCACGTGGCCGGCATGACTGCTGGAGCGGTACCTATTGATCTACTCACATTTGCAAGCCATCCTTTCCCCTCTGTTATTTAGATATATGCGACCGCTCGCTAAGCTTGTACGCAGCTTTGGGGTCGAGTGTCACCAGTACGCTGATGACACTCAGCTCATTCTGAGGATGGAGGGCCGGCCAGACTCCGTATCCAATAATTTCTATCTATGCCTTGAAGCTGTTACTGGATGGCTGCGAGCCAGTAGGTTGAAGGTGAATCCGGCGAAGACGGAGATCCTTTGGCCGGGTCGTCCGGGCGATAGGGATATCCAACTACCGACCCTGGATGGCGAGGCATTACGCCCGTCATCATCAGTAAAAAGCCTGGGTGTCCATTTGGACCCTCTGCTGTCAATGGAGGCTTAAATCTCCAATGTCAGCAGAATCGCATTTTTCCACCTGCGACAGGTGAAGCGTCTGGCTCCCTATCTCTCACGGAACGACCTAGCCACGGTAATCCAAGCTACGGTCATCTCAAGACTTGACTACTGTAATGCTCTTTACATTGGCCTACCCTTGACCATGATTCGGAAACTTAAGCTAGTGCAGAACGCTGCAGCCCGGCTGCTCACGGGGGAGCCCGCGACGTGCCGCATTACTCCAATCCTGCAGGATCTGCACTGGCTACCAATTGAATACCGGATTACCTTCAAGGTGTTAGTGCTTACTTTCAAGGCCTTGTATGGTCTGGGGCCAGTGTACCTAAAGCAGGGGTGCTCATTATGGTGATCGGGAGCACCTAGGTGATCTTCGGCCCTCTTCCAGGTGATCTTTGGGCCTCACCAGCCGGATGGCACATTCCTGCCATGCGCGAGTGCGCTCCCGCCGCCGCCTTTGTGAGGCTTCTTTTGCCAAAATGAGGCTTTAGTGGGCGGGCCCTGGCGCTTGTCTTGCCACGCACAGTGTGGTGACATGACCGCCCATTGGTTGCTACTGGGGGGGGGGAGCAAGGCGAAGGCATGCGCACGGATAGGATGTGAGGCTGTGGGAGGGATGGAGGGAATGTGTGTGTGTGTGAGAGAGAGAGAGCCAAGGAGAGAAGAAAGAAATCTGGAGAACTTTTTCGGATCCTTTTGGCAGGCAGGGAGGCGGGCGCTGGAAGGAAAGAGGGAGAGAGAGAGAGAGAAAGAGGCGAAGGAGGCCGGGCATAGTGGGGCAAAGCCGAGCAAGCCCCGCCGCAAACCCTGCTGCTACCCTCGGGACTCCCATTCCAAGCCGAGACCTGGGCGAGCGAGCTGTGTGGGGCTGCTTTATTTCCTTGGTTGGGGGCGAGGAGGGAGGGCTCTGCCGTGTTCCTGGGGCTGAACCCAAGGAGGAGGGGGCTGCGGGGATGGAGACTCCACTTGCTGCTGCTGCTTGTGCCCTCGCCACCTTTCTCCGCCTTGCCCTCCCGCGCCCTCGAAGGAGAAAGGCGGCGAGGGCCCACGGGGGGGGGGGGGAGAGGGTGGCTCTTCAGAGCCGGCTAGGAAGAGCCACCCTCTCTCCTCGGTGGGCATGGACTGCCACCAGTGGGAGGGGTCCTCCTTCCTGCCACAGTCGTCCACTTGGGCGTCCTTTTCTGAGTGACACCCTCGAAAGGAAGGAAGGGCACCCCCGCTGCATCTGTCACTTTGGGGAAACCCCTCTTCCACTCTTCTTTCTCCTGCCCAGGTAAGGAAGCCTCAAGGGAGGGGGGGAGGCTCCCGTGGGGAGCCTCTAGCTTCACGTGGGTCCCTCTCTTGGTTGAGTTTCCCAGCCCAGCAGCAGCCAGGTGGCCCCTCTTCCCAGCCCTGCGCCTTCCGAGCCACCGTCAAAGCCATATCTGCGCCTATAAATATCCTCCTGTTGCGTGCGTGGGAGGGGCCTGCTGTGCATGCAAGAAGCAGGACGGGATGGGGAATTCCTGCTTCGCGAAAGCACGCAGCAGGAAGGAGGAAGGCAACGAAGACATTAAGAGAGGATCCCCTTCCCGGGTGCGCGTGGCAGCGAGTTTGTGGGCAGGCAAGAAAGAAGCCCCCGCGGACGAAAGGCTGCAGTAAGAGCGTGCGCGCGCACGCTCACATGCACAACAGGTGATTTTTTCAACTTGATTGTTCATATAGTAGCTCACATGATGAAAAAGTGTGGGCACCCCTGACCTAAAGGATTGCCTGATTCCATATACCCCCCCCCCCCAAAAGCAGGCCCGGATTACTCATAAGGCCACGCTAGGGCGGCGGCCATGGGGGGCAGTAGATCCCCCCCCCAAAAAATTTTATAAAAAATTAATATATATATATATTTTAAAAAGTTCCATCCTCGGGTGCTCCTGCGCCTGCGCGTGGAGCACCATAGGCCCTAAAGAAGCCCGGCCGCGCCGCCCCCTCCTCGCGCCACGTCCTCGGCATCGGCCCTGCCCGTCTTTCCTTAAAAAAGAGGGACACCCCGCCCTGCCGCCCCCTAGGCGTTGGCCCCGTCCGTCTTAAGGAAAGATGGGCGGGGCCGACTCCGAGGACGCGGCGCGAGAAGGGGGCAGCGCGGCGGGGCTTCTCTTCTCCTCTTCCTCCTCCCTTGTGCCCCTCGGGGCCGGCCCCGCCCGTCTTAAGAAAAGCCGGGTGCAGGGAGGGGGCAGAGCCGGGTGCGGGGAGGGGGCAGAGCCGGGCACGGGGAGGGGGTGGAGCCAGGGGCGGCGGAAGAGCCCGTGGCCTAGGGTGCCAAAAGGGCATGATCCGGGCCTGCCCCCAAGATCACTACGCTGAGAAGTCTTGAATCTTCTAAACATCCCCCGTGTGAAATCCTTTCACCTGACATCAACTAGGCGACAAGCCTTCTCCACCATTGCTCCAATATTGTGGAACACCAGGCCCAGATTACCCATAAGGCCACACTAGGCCATGGCCTATGGGCGCAAGACTAAGGGGGGCGCCAGATCAAGGACCAAAAAAAAAGGTCAAACAAAACCGCAAAGTGCGGCATGATGACTCTCTCTCTTTCTCGGGGAGGGCGGGGGGAGAGCGCTGCGAGGGAGTGTGGGAGGAGGGAATGGTGCCCCCCCTCACCATTGCCCCCGCCCCCGCAGCACCCAGGAACATGCCGGAGGAGGCAGAGGCGCCCTTTTGCCATGCGGGCATGCCCGCCAGCAGCTCCGGGGGCGGGGCTTTCCTTCGCCTCATCCTCCTCGCGCCCAAGGAAGGAGGGCGGGGCGAGGAGGAAGAGGCAGAGGGAAGCGCCCCGGGTCCGCTGCCGCGCATGCCCAGCAGCGCCCCGGGGGGCGGGGCTTCCCTTCCTCCTCCTCCCTGCGACCGCCTTCCTTGACTGAAGGAAGGCGATCGCGGTGAGGAGGAGGAAGAGCGGAGAAGAAGCCCCGCCCGGGGCCGCTACCACGCATGCCCAGCAGCGCCCCGGGGGCGGGGCTTCCCTTCCTCCTCCTCGCGACCGTCTTCCTTGACTGAAGGACGGTGTTCGTGGCGAGGAGGAAGAGGCGGAGAGAAGCCCGCCCCGGGCCGCTACCACGCATGCCCAGCAGAGCCCTGGGGGCGGGGCTTCCCCTCCTCCTCCCGCGACCACCTTCCTTGACTGAAGGAAGGCGACGCGCGAGGAGGAGGAAGAGGCGGAGGGGAAGCCCGCCCCCAGGGCCGCTACCACGCATGCCCAGCAGAGCCCTGGGGGTGGGGCTTCCTTCCTCCTCCCCGCGACCGCCTCCCTTGACTGAAGGAAGGTGATCGTGGCGAGGAGGAGGAAGAGGCGGAGAGAAGCCCCGCCCCCGGGGCCGCTACCACGCATGCCCAGCAGAGCCCTGGGGGCGGGGCTTCCCTTCCTCCTCCTCCCCGCGACCGCCTCCCTTGACTGAAGGAAGGTGATCGTGGCGAGGAGGAGGAAGAGGCGGAGAGAAGCCCCGCCCCCGGGGCCGCTACCACGCATGCCCAGCAGAGCCCTGGGGGCGGGGCTTCCCTTCCTCCTCCTCCCCGCGACCACCTTCCTTGACTGAAGGAAGGCGATCGCGCGAGGGGAGGAAAAGCGGAGGGAAGCCCCACCCGGGGCCGCTACCACGCATGCCCAGCAGAGCCGTGGGGGGTGGGGCTTCCCTTCCTCCTCCTCCCCGCGACTACCTTCCTTGACTGAAGGAAGGCGATCGCGGCGAGGAGGAGGAAGAGGCGGAGGGAACCCCCGACCCCAGGGCCGCTACCACCGCATGCCCAGCAGAGCCCTGGGGGCAGGGCTTCCCTTCCTCCTCTCCCGCGACCACCTTCCTTGACTGAAGGAAGGCGATCGCGAGGAGGAAGAGGCGGAGAAGCCCCGCCCGGGGCGCTACCACGCATGCCCAGCAGAGCCCTGGGGCGCGGGCTTCCCTTCCTCCTCCTCCCGCGACCACCTTCCTTGACTGAAGGAAGGCGTCGCGCGAGGAGGAGGAAGAGGCGGAGGGAAGCCCCGCCCCCGGGGCCGCTGCCGCGCATGCCCAGCAGCGCCCCCGGAGGCGGGGCTTCCAAAGTGTGGCCTAGGGTGCCAAAAGGAGTTCAGATTTCGCAGAGCTCGTGTCTCTGGAGGCAGTGCGCTCCAACATTGTGGAACGCCAGGCCCGGATTACCCATTATTTATTTATTTATTTATTTATTTTATTTTATTTTATTTATTTATTTATTTATTTATTTATTTATTTATTTATTTATTATTTTTAGATGCCGCCCTTCTCAACCCCGAAGGGCACTCAGAGTGGCTTACAGCAAACAACAATACTGCCAGAGTGGCTTACAGTGTACATATAACAATATTGCGAGCGGCTTACAACAAACTGAAAAAACAACAATTAACATTACAACATATCACAATATTGTAGCAATATTGCATGTAATACAAATATATAAAATATAATATCACGATATAATTATTGTATCACATTATCATTGGCAGTATTATACTGTGTTACAATACAACACCACCAATACCAAATGCATATACCACATACCATACCGTAATCATACTATTATTATTATTATTACATTACAATTATTATACTATAACATAATACAATATATTGACATTATATTATATTATATCAAATTGCAATGCAATGTAACACTATATTATATTATATATTAATATATTATATTATCTTTAAAATAATAAATAACATTATTCATTTAAACAAAATAAAATTACTTCTTTAAATAAATAATTTTAGAGAATCATTTTAAACAATTATTTGAAATGATAATGCAATGTAACACTACATTATATCATATATTATTACATTACACCAGGGCTGTCCAACTTCTACCGGCCCGGGGCCTGAATTCCGGTCACTGATGACCTGGGGGGCCGAAGGGTCTGCCCCCGCCCCCGGCTCTGCCCCCGGCTCTGCCCCCGCCCCTCCCCCGGCTCCAATTTACTTACAATTCATAAGAGGCATCCATACAATCAAATATAATCTTTTACTAAGGGGAAATGCAGGGAAGGAATACATAAGGGGCATCCATACACAATTACATAATAATAACATAGCCTACCTTCCCAAGCGCGCAGGATCCAGGGTAGCTGGACCACGAGCAGAGGCGACGACTGACCGAGGCAGCAGCCGAGAAGGTCCAAATCGCGTCTGCGTGGGCCGCAGGGATTAAGTAGCCGAGATTTCGGCAACAGGGTATTGCGAGACTACAGAAGCCACACGGGTTTCGGCTCTCAACGCAGGCGTGATCACGCGTTGAGCGAAATCCCGTGTGGCTTCCATAGTCTCGCGATACTTGCTCTGGAACCCAGAAGTGGGTAATTTTTTAAAAATATTATTATTTAATTTATTTATTTATTTATTTTTTACTAGCTGATCCCGGCACGCGTTGCTGTGCCCTATGTAGGAGATGTGGGAAAGTATTAGGATGTAAGGGTTGAAAAATGATGTGAGTATGTGGTTCGTGTGTGTATATATGTGTATGTATGTGTGTGTTTCTATTTGTGTGTGTGTATGTATATGTGTGTTTATGTTTGGGGGTATGTGTGTGTATGTGATTGTTTATGTATGTATGTGTATGTGTATATATGTGTGTGTATATGTGTATAATGATGTATGTATGTGTTTTGTGTGTGTATATATATGTATGTATGTGTTTGTGTATGTATGTGTATATATGTATGTGTATATATGTTTTTGTGTGTGTTTTGGTGTTTGTATATATTTGTGTGTGTATATATATGTGTGTGTTTATTTGTGTGTATATATATGTTTGTGTGTGCGTTTGTATATGTGTGTAATGATGTGAGTATGTGTTGTGTGTGTGTATGTATATGTTTGTGTATGTATGTGTATATATGTATGTGTATATATGTTTTTGTGTGTATATTAGTGTTTGTATATATTTGTGTGTGTATATATATGTATGTGTTTATTTGTGTGTATATATATGTATGTGTACGTTTGTATATGTGTGTGTATGTATGTGTATATATGTTTATGTGTGTGTATACAGTATATGATTATGTGTATATATGTGTGGATATATATGTGTATGTGTGTGTATATGTGTTGGTTTGTGTGGGTGTGTGTAGGTTTTTTTTAGTTGTTTGTTATTATGTGTGTCTAGGGTTTTTTTTGGGATGCTTGCCTGTGTCTTCCATGTCCAAGGGGGGGGGCGAAGGGGGACGCTTGCTAGGTGGACATTTGTGGCGCATTCGCCTCGTCCATTCCCTTCTGGCTCTCCTCCGACGCCTTCCTTCCGCTCCCAGAAGAGGAGGGCGAAGGGAGAGAGATCGCGCGGGCAATGTAATGTAGTTTGTGTTTCCCGCCGGGTCCTTTTTTGTGAGGGACAACTTCCGGCGGAGTGTTTTTGTGCTTCGGGCGCCATATTGTTTTGTAGTTTTTTTGGTGTTTTGTTGTTGTTTGGGTCTCTCAGTGCCCCGGTCGCCTGGAGAAGCGGCGGAGAGGGTCAGGAGAGGCCCATCCAAAGCCCCTGAAGCCGCTGTGGGAGAGGGGCTGGTGTTCACCCCATGGAGCTGTCTCCCTGGTGTATCGTGGGAGAGATGTGGCGCTTGTTCGGGCTGGCTTGGGATCGCGGCCGGATCCCTCCATAGGTTTGCATGGGGTTTTTGGGGGGTTGGGTTTAGGGGTCCCGGGGGTTATGTAGTGCGGGTTTTTTGTGCCACGATTGTTCATCGTGGTCTGTGGAAATTGGTGGGTTTTGTGGGTCTGGGCGTTATAGTTTTCCCGTGCATAAGCGTCAAAAGCGGACCGTCTCTTTATATATATATAGATTAAAAAGCTTAGGGGGCCGCAGGGAAGGGGCTGGGGGGCCGTATACGCCCCCCCCGGGCCGCCAGTTGGACAGCCCTGCATCACACCATACTTTCTATAAAATAATACATAACATTATTTATTTAAACAAATAAAATTACTTATCTAAATAAATAATTCTATAGGATTATTTTAAACACAGCAAGAGGGGCCCTGAGCAGACGGAATGTCAGGGGGCAAGATGGAGTGGCCTTTCTTCCCCTTCTGCCGATGGCCTATGGGCGCAGGCCTAAGGGGGCCTCAGATCAAAGACCAAAAAAACAGGTCAAACACAACTGCAACGTGCGGCATGATGACTCTCTCTCTTTCTCGGGAGGCGGGGGAGCGCTGTGGAACGCACTGCCTCCAAAGACACGAGCTCTGCGAAATCTGAACAACTTTCGCAGAGCATGCCAGACACACCTATATTTAGGCAGGCTTTTGAATGCCCGTGATTCCCGCCTGTGTCCTATTGTGTTTTGTTGAATTTTACTGTTTTATTCTATTTTTATCTATCTGTGTTTTGACCCGTTGTGTTGTAAACCGCCCCGAGCCTCTGGGAGTGGCGGCGTACAAATCTAATAAAATAAAAAAATAAATAAATAAACATCAAGTGACGCAACGGGTGCATTTACACTGTAGGATGAATGCAGTTTGGCGCCACTTTAATGGTCGCAGCTCAATGCTGTGGGCCCCTGGGAGTTGCAGTTTGGCAGAGCACCAGCCCTCTTTGGCAGCGAAGGATACCGACCTTCTAGGAGTCCAAATCCCATCGTTCCATTCTGTTTCATAATTACGAATAGCTAGGTCTGGACCTAGCCGCATTCATCTCAGAGTGTTCCCCGGTGAGGAGCTTGTATGTGCTTCAGCACCACCTGGTGACCAGATTCGGATCAGTTGTGAACAGCAATGTAGATTTAAGGGATTTCTTTTAAGATCACGGCTGGAGGCGGGGAGAACTAAACACTTGGTTCAATTCTGATGTTCCGATACCATAGATCAGTGTTTCTCAACCAGTGTGCCGTGGCACACTAGTGTGCCGTGAGCAGTCATCAGGTGTGCCATGGGAAATTGGAACCTCCATTACCCTTTCTTCCCCCTCCTGCCCACAGTGCTCTCTGGGTGTAGGTGAACTACAACTTCCAAACTCAAGGTCAATTCCCAAGCAAACCCTTTCAGTCCTTTCTGTTGGTAATGAGAGTTCAATAGGCCAAGTTTGGTTCAATTCCATTGTTGCAAGGGTTCAGGATGCTCTTTGATTGTGTGTGAACTATAAATCCCAGAAACTGTAACTCCCAAATGTCAAGGTCTATTTCCCCCAAACTCCATCTGTGTTCACATTTGGGCATATTGAGTATTCCCAAGCAAACCCTTACAGTACTTTCTGTTGGTAATGAGAGTTCAATAGGCCAAGTTTGGTTCAATTCCATTGTTGCAAGAGTTCAGGATGCTCTTTGATTGTGTGTTAACTATAAATCCCAGAAACTGTAACTCCCAAATGTCAAGGTCTATTTCCCCCAAACTCCATCTGTGTTCACATTTGGGCATATTGAGTATTCATGCCAAGTTTGGTCCTGATTCAACATTGTTTGAGTCCACAGTGCTCTCTGGATAGAGGTGAACTACAACTCCAAAACCCAAGGTCAATGCCCACCAAACTCTTATAGTATTTTCTCTTGGTTATGGGAGTTCTGTGTGGGAAGTTGGTGTCTTTCTGCCATTCCTGCCAGGATATCTATGTTGTGTTCATCGAAACAGGCCCAGGTTTCACACGGAGTGTATAAATACATTCAAAGACATATTAACTATATGTATGACTGTGTTAGAGTGTCATTTTGTGTCATTTTGGTTGGTGGTGTGCCCCAGGATTTTGTCAATGTAAAAAATGTGCCGCGGCTCAAAAAAGGTTGAAAAACACTGCCATAGATGCCAGAAAGACAAATCAATGGGTTATAGAGCAAATCATAAAATCATAGAGTTGGAGGAGACTCCACGAGCCATCCGGTTGTCATTGTTGCCATTGTTGCCTTTCAGGTGCTTCCAACTTACGGCAACCCTAACACCAATCTTTTTTTTCGGACAGAGTATGCAGGGGCGGATCTTACTGGAGGCAAATAAAGCGGCCACCTCAGGGTGCCACGTGGGCTAGGGGCGCATCTGTCCACGGCCACCAGGTTCGGCACATGTAGTGCCATTGCTGTGGGCTGGCATGCGGGTGCAATTCCAGGTGGATGGTGTCGCAAAACGCACTCCACGAGGCCGAAAAGGAGGACGTTTGCAGCCGAGGTGGAGCCTCCTGCCTCCGGCTGCAAAATGTCCTCATTTTCGGCCTCCTGGAGTGCGTTTTGCGTCACCGTCCACTTGGTGTCGCGCCCGCGCGAATGGCGTTGCGCCAAACTAGCTGGCCCTGCTCATTCGCACACTGGCGAGCATGCGCGAAGTTGCCCGTGCTTGCGCAGAACTAGCTGGCCTGCGCATGCGCACACCGGTGCACCACCGGCGTGCATGCACATGGAGAGTGCGGGGGCGCCAAAAGAAGGTTTGCGTACCATTTGAAATTACCTTCGTCCAGTCCTGAGAGTATGAGACATACCCAAAATTATACAATGGATTTCTATGGCCAAGTGTGGAATTGAACCCCGATCTCAACATAATTATTACTAGCTTAGGTACCAGGTGTTGGGTTTGGTCTAATTCGACCGTTGGTGGGTTCGGAATGCTCTTTGATTGTAGGTGAACTATAAATCCCAGCAACTAGAACTCCCAAAGGTCAAGGTCTATTCTCCCCAAACTCCACCGGTGTTTACATTTGAGCATATTGAGTATTTGTGCCACATTTGGTCCAGATCCATCATTGTTTGAGTCCACAGTGCTCTCTGGATGTAGGTGAACTAAAACTCCAAAACTCAAGGTCAATGCCCACTAAACCCTTCCAGTATGTTCTCTTGGTCATGGGAGTTCTGTGCGCCAAGTTTGGTTCAATTCCATCCTTGGTGGAGTTCAGACTGCTTATTGATTGTCGGTGAACTATAAATCCCAGTAACTATAAGCTATTTAAAAAGGCTTATGAGCATGCTATCAGGGAGGCCAAAAAAGTACACTATGCTTCCCTGATAGAGTCTGCGAGCTCACGCCCAGTGAAATTGTTCAATATAATTCGGACCCTAACGACGGTCCGTACCTTCCCAAACGGAAATGGTTTGACCCCCCTCTGCTGAAGCTTCTCAGAGCTTCTTCACAGACAAGATCTCGTCACGCCGCCAGGATCTCCCCGTCACGGTTGATAAGTAAGTGAACTCGATGGGCCCACTTTCGTCTGATTCCATCTGCTGGACGTAGAGGCTGTCGATAAGATCATGACTGCAGCCAGACCAACCACCTGCTCCCTCGATCCGTGCCCTTCCTGGTTGGTTAGATCGTGCTGGGAAGGGTTACGTGACCCTCTGTTGAAGATCGTTAACTGCTCCCTTGAGCAAGAGTTTTTCCAGAGGGATTGAAAGAGGCGATGGTGAGCCCGCTGCTGAAAAAACCGGATTTAGACCGTTCGGTTCCCTCCAGTTACCACCCAGTTTCGAACTTACCGTTTCTGGGAAAGGAGAGGGCAGCGGCGAGATAGTTGCAGCAGTTCTTAAATGACACAGCCGGACTAGATCCCTACCAGTCCGGCTTCCGTATTGGGCACTGGACTGAGACCGTGCTGGTCGCCATCACAGACCAGCTCCGTTGCCAGTTAGGCCAAGGCGGATCGGCGCTGCTCGTGTTATTGGACCTCACGGCAGCGTTTGACACAGTTGACCACGCATTGTTAACCCATCGCTTCGCTGTGACGGGGGTGAGGGGGACTGCTCTCAAATGGGTGTCCTCCTTCCTCCTGGGTCGGGGACAGCGAGTGGAGAGGGGAGGTATGGCTTCCGAGAGGCTCCCGCTAAACTGTGGCGTCCCTCAGGGAGCTATTATCCCCCCCCCCTTTATCATTAAACATCTACATGCGACCACTTGCCAAACTGGTGCGGAGCTTTGGTCTGGAGTGTCACCAGTACGCTGATGACACCCAGCTGGTGCTGAGGATGGTCGGCCGGCCGGGCTCGGTACCCAATAATTTCCAGCTGTGCCTTGAAGCCGTGCCTGGTTGGCTACGTGCCAGCCGGTTGAGAATGAATCCATCGAAAACAGAGATCCTATGGCTGGGTTGCCCACAGGGGCGGTCCGACGTATACGCGAAGTAAGCGGCCACGTAGGGCGCCATCTTCTGGGAAGGGCGCCGCCACGCCGGCCGCGCCGCCATAGCAAACTTCCCTGCGGCTGCGGCGGCTTCAGCGCCTGGCCTGCAGGAGCTTCTGGGCATGCGCGGAGATTTCCGTGCATGCGCAGTGGCTCCGGAGCTGAAGTTGAGCTCCGGAGCCACTGCGCAGGTCCAGAAGCTCCTGCAGGCGCTGAAGCGAAGCCTGTAAAATACGTCACGTCAGCACTCCGTCCGTATTTGGCACGTAGGGGCGGAGGCAAGGGAGAGGCTTAACCTCTCCTTTTGCCTCTGCCTCCTGCGTGCCGAATACGGACGGAGTGCTGACGTGACGTGTTCACAGGCTTCTGCACCTGCAAGAGCTTCTGGGCATGCGCGGAGATTTTCGTGCATGCGCAGTGGCTCCGGAGCTGCAGTTGAGCTCCGGAGCCACTGCGCGGGTCCAGACGCTCCTGCAGGCGCTGAAGCCGAAGCCTGTAAACACGTCACGTCAGCACTCCGTCTGTATTTGGCACGTAGGGGCGGAGGCAAAGGGAGAGGCTTAACCTCTCCTTTTTGCCTCTGCCTCCTGCGTGCGAATACGGACGGAGTGCTGACGTGACGTGTTCACAGGCTTCTGCACCTGCAAGAGCTTCTGGGCATGCGCAGAGATTTCCGTGCATGGGCAGTGGCTCCGGAGCTGCAGTTGAGCTCCGGAGCCACTGCGCGGGTCCAGAAGCTCCTGCAGGCGCTGAAGCCGAAGCCTGTAAACACGTCACGTCAGCACTCCGTCCGTATTTGGCTTGTAGGGGGCGGAGGCAAAGGGAGAGGCTTAACCTCTCCTTTTGCCTCTGCCTCCTGCGTGCCGAATACGGACGGAGTGCTGACGTGACGTGTTTACAGGCTTCTGCACCTGCAAGAGCTTCTGGGCATGCGCAGAAGCTCCTGCAGGCGCAGAAGCCTGTAAACACGTCACGTGACGCAATTGGGCAGGCAGGGGGCGAAGGCAGAGGGAGAGGGGGCGGAGACAAAGGGGGCGGAGACAAAGGGGGGCGCCAAAGTAATGTTCACTTACCATATAAAATAACCTTAGACCGCCCCTGGTTGCCGAGGGGGGGGAGCAAGGCATTACGCCCGTCGTCCTTAGTAAAGAGTCTGGGAGTCCAATTGGCAGAGAGGCTTTTCCATCGTCGCACCGAGCCTGTGGGATCCCTTGCCGGCGGAAGTTCGGGCGATAAACAAGCTACCAGCCTTCCGGAAGCCGTGTAAGACCGCTCTCGTCCGGCAGGCCTTTAATCTTTAAGCCATGTCAATCTGTATGCTGACAGAAACATTATTTTGCAAAAACGAAATCAGCGGTCTATACTTCTTGGTGATGACCCTAGTGACTTGACCTTGATGTATCTATGTTGGATGTTCCTGATTATTATTGATGAGAAGCTACATGTACCCAGAGCCCCGCCCTGAGGAAGTGAAAGACGAAACGGGATTGGGCCCATTTATGGTTACCCGTAGGCGGATCGGAGCCTTCTCCTTGCCTTCTCGAATCCCCCCGTGGTCTCACTCCTTAATTGCTTTCCCACGTTGCCCATCTACGATATTTGCCCTCATCGTTTTCCTGCTCTCCTGTCCTGTATACTTACTGCCATTGTGGTTCTAAGCGGCCGCCAAACACAAGCCGCTACGTCGCAAAAGTTTTCCTGTGAGACGGCGTTGATAGCTTTGCGGCGCACCCCAGCAACGGCTTGGAACACGGCCGGGCGTAATTTGTTTTGGTCTGGCGGCGGGAGTTCGGCTGCATTTGCCCGAGATTGCGGCGACGCCTCTCCCTTACATCGCCCATTCATTTGACCCATTGGGTGATATTCATACACCGGGACAGTGAGTAATACCATCTGGGACCTGTTAGCATATATGGACTCAGCATCTAGCTGATGAAACTGAAAGCTGCATATTGTTAAACTGTATAGAGCTAACATTGTACCCATAGGAGCGACTTATTGTGTCATTGATTTGTGTTACGTGAGAGAGTTATATTGTGTATCATACTGCCACTGCTTATATGCCACTATATTGTGTTATGTTGTGAGTATGATGCCATGGAGGGAACTCCTTACTGTTGCTTGATCATATAAATACATATATTTTTTGCTACATAGGCAGTGATATTCTTTAGCTTGCGTTAACAGAAACATTATTTTCACGCTTTTTAATGTTCTTATCGTTTTAGTGGTATGTTGTTACCTTGTGCATTTTGTTAACCACCCTGAGACAATTTGGAAAAGGCGGTATATACATTGAAACAATTAAAAAATAAAAAAGTATTTATTTAAAACATTTCTATTCCGCCCGTCTCACCCCGCAGGGGGCTCAGGGTGGAGCGCAACATATAAACAGCAAACATTCAATGCTGGGACATAAAACCATAAATATATACAAACATTAAAATCACTTACGTTCAATTGAAACTACAACTCTCAAATGACAAAATCAATCCCCTCCCCCGCCCCTCTACAACTCCACCAGTATTCAAATTTAGGCGTATCGGGTATTTGTGTCTTCGGCCGCTTCTGCGCCTGTTCGCGGGGCGCCATAGACTCTCAAAGGCAGCGGAACCGCCTCTGAGAGTCTATGGCGCCCCGCGCGCAGGCGCAGAAACGATCGAAAATTGACTGTTTTTGGAATTTGGGGGGGCTGGATCTGGCGCCCCTCATGGCTGCGCCCCTAGGCCCAGGCCTAGTGTGGCCTTAGGGCTAAACCGGGCCTGCCCACCAGCATCCTCCGCCGACAGCGCTTGCAGCGGGCAAAGAGCGAAAAGGCAAAGTGCGGAGAGGAGCCCCTGCAGATCCCCAGCCTTGCCGCCCGCGGCTCCCGCGCCTTCCTCCTCCTCGGATTTCGGCACAACAGGACAAAGAGTGGCGGCTCGGAGGCCAGGCGCGCGCCAGCAGCCCCATCTCTTCTCCTGCCTCCGCCGAAAGGGCAGCGTCCTGGGTGAGTGGCCTCCTTTCCTGCCTTTTGCTGCCTCCTCAGTGGAGAGAGAGAGAGAGAGAGAGATCCAGGGCCAGGTTTGCAGAGCGGAAAGAAAGCCCCTGCCCTGAGCTCCATTTCTGCTGCCCATGGCAAGCCTTCCCCCGCTCCCCAGGGCCAGGCCCGGATTACCCATAAGGCCACCCTAGGCCACGGCCTAGGACGGCAGCCATGGGAGGCAGCAGGTCCAGACCCCCAAAAAGTTTTTAAAAAGTTCAAAAAAAAAATAAAATAAAATTCAAAAAAAATTTCAAAAAATTTCAAAAAAATTCAAAAAATTCAAAAAGAATTCAAAAAAATCAAAACAAAATTTTCAAAAAAAATTCAATTTTTTAAAAAAATTTTTAAAAAAATTCAAAAAAATTCAAAAAAAGTTTCAAAAAAATAAAAAAAATAAAAAAAATTCAAAAAAATTCAAAAAAATTCAAAAAATTTCAAAAAAACATTCAAAAAAATAAAAAAATTCAAAAAAATTCAAAAAAATTCAAAAAAAATTCAATAAAAAGTCAATAAAAATTCAATAAAAAATTCAAATTTTTTTTTTAAAAAATCAAATTTTTTAAAAAATTTTTTAAAAAAATTAAAAAATTAAAACGTGCACATGCACGCGGCTGCCCCCCCTTTGCTCTGCTCCAAAGGCTCTGCCCCTGGCTCCACCCTGCCCCACCCCCAGCTCCGCCTCCTCACCGTGTTCACTCCCAAACCCCCGCCGCAGGAAGGAAGGATGGGAGGGAGGGAGCACCGTGCGGAGGTTCCCTTTTGGGGTGGGACGGGCACCCCGTCAGGATGCATGCGCCGCCTGGGGAGGAGAAGTGCTTGGGCAGGTGGCCGGGAGGGCGGGGCCAGGGCTGGCTGGGATCACGTGGCCGTGGACGCCCCGCTCCCTCTGCACAGACAGACATCCCATGTGCACCCCTGCTGCCGACGTATCCTTCGGGTGGGCCTTTCCTTCCTCCTCCTCGTGCCGGTGAGGAGGCAGGGGTGGAGCCGGGGGCAGAGCCGGGGGCGGGGGCAGAGCCCTTGGCCTAGGGCGCCAAAAGGGCATGATCCGGGCCTGCCCAGGGCCCGCAGCAGCAGCAGCTCAGGCCCGCCGGGAAGGGAGGAGTACATAAGGTTTCATTTTTAGTGTGGGTCTGAGTGATATGGGGGGGGGGGTGCGGTATGGGGCGTAATTCCAAAGTGTGGCCTAGGGCGCAAAAATGTGTTAATTCGGGCCTGGGTGACCGGAAAGGATCACGGTGTCCACCAAAGCGAGGTTGAACTGCAGCATGACGCTAGAATTCCAGCGCTCGAGGGCGAACCAGAAGATCCATAAACCGAAGGTGTTGAAGACCAAGCCGGCCACGGAGAAGACACCCAGGAAGGCTTGGATGGCCAGACGCAGCTCTTGGGATGGGCATTCGGTTGAGTTGGAGATATTCATTGGCAGGTGAAGAGAGCAGGCTCCAAATTTGGGAGGAGGGACTGTCCACAGCACCAGAAATGGAGAAGGAAAAGAAGGCCGGCGGTGGTAGAAAACGTTACGAGATCCCGTTGTCTCGCTTACGTAGCAAGATGGCAAATGTTTCCACCTTTAGTGCCGGTGCTTACCGACTGTCTCTTCTCCAGGGAGATTGTTTGGAGACAACCTCCGAGAAGTGAGGGCAGGAAGTGAAACAACCCTCCTCCAAGCCAGGACCTTTCCATGCCATACATGGCTTTTGTGACGCCTCCGGGGATCCTCAGTTCCTTCAACTGTTGGTGTAAGAGAAAGGCTTCGTAAAAATGAGGAATAATCATCATAATCACAATAATACTCCATTTATATTCCACGATTCAGAACGGATTCCAGCATATACAGACATATACAGGCACAAGGTAAACATTCAATGCTTCAAAACAATGCAACAAAAAAAAATACACAGAAAGAGGTAAAGGCTTCCCCTTCATCTCTGTCTCTGGGGATGTCAATTCAAAACTAACTCTGGTCACAGCTGCTGGCCAACTGACATTCTCCAACTGTCAGATTCAAACTGAACATTCTAAAGCCAGAGTGGCCTCTGTTGTCATGGCAACAGCCTCTGCCTAAAGCTTGCTGCTGCGAACATTCCACGGCTCACTCTCTGCAGCTTTCAAAGGCTGCCCCTCCTAAACATATATACAAACATGTGATTAACACATAAATAAGCACCTCATCACAGGTGCTCATCTCCATTTCATAGCCCAAGAGTCTGTGTTTTTATTTATTTATTTATTTATTTATTTATTTATTTATTTATTTATTTACTAGCTGTACCCAGCACGTGTTGCTGTGCCCTTTTAGGAGATGGGAGAAAGTCCAATCATCCATGGTGTGCCCTCCTCTAAACTGCAGTTGGATGGAGTGTGGGTCAAGTTGGGTCTTTATTGGTCTTGGTTCTGGGCCACAGTGGTCTGTGGGGAATGATGGGTTTTGAAGTACTACAAATCCCGTTTTCCATGGTGGTACTTCAAGTCCCATCATGCATGGTCGGGGCTCTGTGTGCCAAGGTAGGTTACTGTAAATTCAGGCCATACACAATGTCCCATGAGCTGAGGCCTAGTTAGGAACAGCAAGTTAATGAAGCCTTACTGTCAATTCAGACCATACACAATGTCCAATGAGCTGAGGCCTAGTCGGGAGAATCAAGTTAATGAAGTCTTACTGTCAATTCAGAGTGTAAACAGCTTCCCAGTAAGTGCTTCCCAGTAAGTGAGGCCTAGTTAGGGGAAATCAAGTTAATGAAGTCTTACTGTCAATTCAGAGTGTACACAGCTTCCCAGTAAGTGAGGGCTAGTTAGGGAAATCAAGTTAATGAAGTCTTACTGTCAATTCAGAGCGTAAACAGCTTCCCAGTAAGTGAGGGCTAGTTAGGGAAATCAAGTTAATGAAGTCTTACTGTCAATTCAGAGCGTAAACAGCTTCCCAGTAAGTGAGGGCTAGTTAGGGAAATCAAGTTAATGAAGCCTTACTGTCAATTCAGAGCGTAAACAGCTTCCCAGTAAGTGAGGGCTAGTTAGGGAAATCAAGTTAATGAAGTCTTACTGTCAATTCAGAGCGTAAACAGCTTCCCAGTAAGTGAGGGCTAGTTAGGGAAATCTAGTTAATGAAGTCTTACTGTCAATTTAGAGCGTAAACAGCTTCCCAGTAAGTGAGGGCTAGTTAGGGAAATCAAGTTAATGAAGCCTTACTGTCAATTTTGGGCGTGGTCTGTGTTTTTTTGGGGTGTCAATTTTCGGTTGGAAGAGATTTGGGTGTTTGTGTTGGGGATTGGTTCAGGCCTTTTCCTTATTCTGTTTTGGCAGTTTATTATGGATCGGAATTTTCATGTTGGCTGGCCAGTGCAGCAGTTATG
Organism: Anolis apletophallus; assembly: GCA_030556195.1. Taxonomy (NCBI): domain Eukaryota; kingdom Metazoa; phylum Chordata; class Lepidosauria; order Squamata; family Anolidae; genus Anolis; species Anolis apletophallus. The sequence continues at coordinate 16,661,892 of JARBWK010000018.1, forward strand.
CAAATCCGCCCTTATTGGCAGCCAATCATGTTGTTCAGAATGTAGAGGCTGGGTGAGTCTTTGGCTGCCCTGGAGGATGCTGGTAAATGTAGTTTTATTTTTACTCGTTGTTTTGGGGGCCTTTTAGGTTTTGGGGGGGGAAGTTTCTTTGCTACAAACGTACCTTGCTTGAGGCCTATTTCTGTTGACAAGTATTGTGTTTCTGCGTTGTATGGTTTCTTTGTTTGAGGTATACATCACATGACGTGAACCCATTTATATAATAGATTTGTTAGATTTATTGGCCGCCACTCCCAGCCGGCTCAGGGCGGCTTACATCAAGCACCACAATAAAACAACAAATCTACAAAAGCAATAAAACCACAAGGATAAAACAATTCCTAAGAGATGACAGAAGTCCTAGCGGATAGCACATTACATCTCAAAGGCCTGCCGGAATAGGGCCGACTTGCAGGCCTTCCGAAAAGCCAACAGGTTACATAAGGCCCGAACCTCCAGGGGTAGTGCGTTCCAGAGAACTGGGGCGATGATGGAGAATGCCCTTCTCCGTGTTGAAGTTAGGTGGTACTGTTTGACACTGGGCACGGCTAGAAGATTTCAGTCTTCAGATCGAAGTGTTCTCATGGGACGGTATGGGGTTAGGCCAGTGTTTCTCAACCTTCCGAGTGCCACGACCCCTTAATACAGTTCCTCATGTTGTGGTGACCCCCCAACCATAAAATCATTTTCGTTGCTACTTCATAACTGTAATTTTGCTACTGTTATGAATCATTATGTAAAATGTATTTTCATTCACCGGACCACATTTGGCACGAATACCCGATACAGCCAAATTTGAATACTGGTGGGGTTGTGGGGGGTGATTTTGTCATTTGGGAGGTGTAGTTGCTGGGATGTATAGTTCACCTACAATCAAAGAGCATTCTGAACTCCACCAACGATGGAGTTGAACCAAACTTGGCACATAGAACTCCCATGACCAAGTTGAAAATACTGGAAGGGTTTGGTGGACATTGACCTTGAGTTTGGGATTTGGAGTTCACCTATATCCAGAGAGCACTGTGGACTGAAATAATGATAGATCTGGATCAAACTTGGTGCAAATACTCAATATATCCAAATGTGAACACAGGTGGAGTTTGGGGAAAATAGACCTTGATATTTAGGAATTGTAGTTGCTGGGATTTATAGTTCACATACAACCAAAGAGCTTTCTAAACTCCACCAAGAATGGAATTGAACCAAACTTCCCATACAGAACCCCCATGGCCAATAGAAAATAATGTATTTTCCAATGGTCTTTGGCGACCCCTCTGATACCCCCTCGCGACCCCCATAGGGGTCCCAACCCCAGGTTGAGAAACACTGGGTTAGGCGGTCCCTTAGGTACACTGGCCCCAGACCATACAAGGCCTTGAAAGTCAAGACTAGCACTTTGAAGGTGATCCGGCACTCAATGGGGAGCCAGTGCAGTTCCCGCAGAATTGGTGTCATGTGGCAGCTCGCAGGAGCTCCTTCCAGCAACCGAGCTGCAGCGTTCCGCACCAGCTTCCGGGTCACCGACAGAGGCAGGCCAATGTAGAGACCGTTACAGTAGTCTAGCCTTGAGATGACCGTGGCTTGGATCACCGTGGCCAGGTCGTGCCGAGACAAGTAAGGGGCCAGCCTCCGAGCCTGGCGAAGATGGAAAAACGCCACTTTGCTGACGCCGGAGATTTGGGCCTCCATTGACAGCAGAGGGTCCGGTTTTAATGGATTCGTTTCAATTGGTTCAGCTCGAGGATGTGGACAAGATCCTTGGAGAGGCGAGGCCCACGACATGCATCCTAGACCCCTGCCCATCCTGGCTGATCAAGGAAGCCAGAGGGGTTTGGCAGAGTGGGGTGAAGGTGGTGGTTAATGCCTCCTTACAGGAGGGCAAAATTCCAGCCAGCTTAAAGCAAGCTGTTATAAAACCGCCGTTGAAGAAACCATCACTGGACGCCACTCAATTAGTGAACTATCGGCCAGTTTCCAATCTCCCCTATTTGGGCAAAGTCATGGAACGTGTGGTGGCTTCGCAACTCCAGGGGTTCTTGGTAGACACTGATTATCTTGATCCGGCGCAGTCTGGCTTCAGGCCGGGACATGGTACTGAAACAGCCTTGGTCGCCTTGGTAGATGATCTACGCCGGGAACTCGACAGGGAGTGTGTCCCCTGTTGGTTCTGCTGGACCTCTCAGCGGCTTTCGATACCGTTGACCACGGTATCCTTCTGGGTCGCCTTGCAGACATGGGCCTTGGGGGTACTGCTCTGCAGTGGCTCCAATCCTTCCTGGAAGGGCGTACCCAGAAGGTGTCATTGGGTGACACCTGTTCGGCTCCACAGCCTGTGGAGTCCCTCAGGGTTCAGTTCTGTCCCCGATGTTATTCAACATCTACATGAAACCGCTGGGAGAGATCATTCGGAGTTTCGGAGTAAGGTGTTACCTGTACGCAGATGACGTCCAGATCTGTCACCTTCCCACCTGTCACCAAGGAGGCTGTCCAGACCTTGAACCGGTGCCTGGCCGCTGTGTCGGACTGGATGAGGGCTAGCAAATTGAAACTAAATCCAGACAAGACAGAGGTCCTCCTGGTCAGTCGTGGGGCCGAACAGGGCATAGGGTTACAGCCTGTGTTGGACGGGGTTACACTCCCCTGAAGACGCAGGTTCGCAGCTTGGGAGTGATCCTGGATTCATCGCTGAGCCTGGAACCCCAGGTCTCAGCGGTGGCCGGGAGCTTTTGCACAGTTAAGACTCGTGCGCCAGCTGCGCCTGTATCTTTGGGAAGTCTGATCTGGCTACGGTCGTCCACGCTCTGGTCGCATCCCGAATAGATTACTGCAACGCACTCTACGTGGGGCTGCCTTTGAAGACAGTTTGGAAATTGCAATTAGTCCAGCGGGCGGCAGCCAGACTACTAACGGGAGCGACATACAGGGAGCACACCACCCCCCTGTTGTGCCAGCTCCACTGGCTGCCTGTCCATTCCGGGCTCAATTCAAAGTTCTGGTTTTGACCTTTAAAGCTCTATACGGTTCTGGCCCAGCCTACTTGTCCGAACGCATCAGCCGCTATGTCCCACCTCGTAATCTAAGATCATCCGGGAGGCCCTGCTCGCTCCCGCCTACGTCTCAGATGAGGCTGGTGGGGGCGAGGGATAGGGCCTTCTCGGTGGTGGCTCCCCGCCTGTGGAATGCGCTCCCTATGGATGTACGATCCACCACATCCCTCCTGGCCTTCAGGAAAAAAGTGAAATCCTGGCTGTGGGACCAGGCATTCGTACACCAGCACAAGGCAGCATTTTAGATTGGTTTTTAATGGAAGTGGGTGATTATGGCCAATGTTTTTATGGACTGAACATTGTTTTAATCCAGAGTGAATGTGGATGGTGCTCATGTAGTTGTATTTTAATGTATTTTTAATGTATTTTAATTGTTGAAGGGTTTTGGGGTTTTATATTGTGATTATGTGGGCATCGAATTGTGCCGTACTGTAAGCCGCTCTGAGTCCCCCCCCTCGGGGGTTGAGAAGAGCGGGGTAAAATCCCGAAATAAAATAAATAAAAGAAATAAAAGAACTCTAAGGATCTTTACTGAAGACGATGGGCTGGGCGTTTGCTCCAACAGGCGTTTGGCTCCTCAAAACTGTCAGTCATTACAATGTCCTCTCTGATGCGATCTGTATTTTATGGTTGCTGTTTTAATCCTAATGATTTTAGTGTAGTTGTAAATGTTGTTGTTATTGTTGTTTTGTGAGTCGCCCCGAGCCAAATGGGAGTGGCGATGGATAAATTAAAATAAAACAAACAAACAAACAAACAAATATGGGCCCATTCAGCCCATTCAAAGTCAAAGTCCCACCCGTATTCAAATTTGGGTGTATCGGGTATTCATGCCAAATGTGGTCCATTGAATGAAAAATCAATCCTGCATATCGGATATTGACATGACGATTCATGACAGTAGCAAAATTACAGTTGTGAAGTGGCAACGGAAATAATGTTATGGTTGGGGGTCACCACAACATGAGGAACGGTATTAAGGGGTCGCGGCATTAGGAAGGTTGCGAAACACGGTCATAATGTCAAACCCCCCAGTTTGTCATTACCACTGACAGGCCCGGATTATCCATAAGGCCACACTAGGCCACGGCCTAGGGGCGCAGCCAAGAGGGGGTGCCAGATCCAGACCCCCTCCAAGTTTTTTAAAAAGTCAATCATCGGTCGCTTCTGCGCCTGCGCGCGGAGCGCCATCCATGCTCCCTGCGCCCCCCCTTGCTCTGCTGCACTCACTCCTCCTCAAGGCTGGAGAAGCTGTGGGACAGCTGAAGCCGGGAGGAGAGGGCGGGGCATGGCGCGGCCTGGCTCCGCCCCCTCCCCGCGGCTTCAGCTGCCCCACAGCTTCTGCAGCCTTGAGGGAGCACTGCCAAGCCAGCATTGTGCTTCATATGCCACCGCTGGCTTGGCATTGTGCATGCGTTCTCTCTCTCTCTCGTGCACGCCTTTGGAGCGAGTTTGCACCCGCTGCGCTCTCCCCAAGCCTCCCGACTCCCGAGGAGACCTTCAGAGCCCAGCGGAGCTTTCCAGCCGGTGGGAATGCATGGGGACCTTGGAGGTGGCGGGAGGTTGCCTTAAAGGGGGCGTAATTCCAAACTGTGGCCTAGGGCAGGGCTGTCCAACTGCCGGCCCTGCAGGTGTTTTGGACTTCAACTCCTAGAAATCCTAGCCAGTTTACCAGCTGTTAGGATTTTTGGGATTTGAAGGCCAAAACACCTGCAGGGCCGGCAGTTGGACAGCCCTGCCCTAGGGTGCAAAAAAGTGTTAATCCGGGCCTGCTGACAATTGAACAAGCTTGTTGGGGCTTTTGGGTTTTGAGTTTGCACCCTCTCCCCAAGCCTCCCGACTCCCGAGGAGACCTTCAGAGCCCAGCGGAGCTTTCCAGCCGGTGGGGATGCATGGGGACCTTGGAGGTGGCGGGAGGTTGGCTTAAAGGGGCCGTAATTCCAAAGTGTGGCCCAGGGTGCAAAAAAGTGTTAATCCGGGCCTGACCACGGAAATGATCCAGCAAGTTGATTCGAAGCAAACTTAATTTGTCAAATCATCAGCATAGCTGATTGATAGGAAGAGACCTCGAGTGGAAGGACGTTCATTGACAATATTCAGGGTTTCCCTTTTTGAAAAAAGGGAAGCGTCGAGACGTTGTCCTTCGTTTTGTTTTGATTTTTCTTGCCTATTCAGGGCTTTGCGTCCAGCCTCTTTCTTGAAATATCCTGGGTTTCTCTCGGTTCCTTTTCTCTTGGGTCCTCTTTCTCAGAAAACATATGACATCTGAACACAGGCAACGGGTCGGAAATTAAATGCATGTCAATCATTTCATCCAATTCGTCCGCATCTCTTCACAAGGTCATAAAACTTTGTGCTGGTCCTCTAGGAACGTGGCCACTTAAATCCAAAAAGGACCTCGGATTTGCTCCATCGCATCCAGTTCTCTCCTCTGTTGTAAGATGGGACTGAATGACATCAGGGATAATAGAGGTTTACCCCAAATATAACATTCAAAATACATTAGCAACTACAATACTGTATTGTTTGTTTGTTTGTTTATTTATTTATTTATTGGATTTCTACACCGCCACTCCCAGCGGCTCACAGGCCCGGATTTTTTTTTAAACAATTTTTTTTTATTTTAACACACACAAAAAAAACATACCAAGCACTCACAGAAAATTTACAATTCTACCACCAACATGAGGATTATTCCCTTTTATATATTCATTTCTTATGGAGACATTTTTTTATATCTTTATCTTTATACCTTCCATTCTATATACTATATAACAGTGCTGTCAACATCTAACCGGCAAGGGCCGGATTCCAGATCACTGATGACCTGGGGGCGCCCGGCCCTGCCCCCGGCCCGCCCCGCCCCGGCCCCCGGCTGCCTGGAAGCTTTGGGAGAGAGGGAGGAGCCCACGGCACCCCCTCCTTCCAAGGCATCCTAGCCGCAGATGAAGCTGGCGGTTTCGCCGGCTTCAGCTGCTGCCAGGATCCCTTGCAAGGCACGGAGGCCCCGCCGGGGACCCCCCCCTCTCTTGCAAGGGATCGCAGCAGCGGCTGAAGCCAGCGCTGACTTCAGCTGCTGCTGGGATGCCTTGCAAGGGACGGAGGCCCCTTGCAAGGCATCGGCGTCGGCGAGAGAGGGAAGAAGAGGGCGGTGCAGCTAGCCCTCTTCCTCCTCCTTGTATCACCCCTTGTCCCTCTCTCACCAGCGCGATGCAATCGGGCGGGGCGCGGAGAGAGGACGGAGGGTGGTGCAGGGAGGAGGAGCTGGCTCACTTCCTCCTCCCTGCCCCGCCTCCCCTCCCCTCGCCGCCATTTTTTAAAAAAATCAGATTTTTTTTTTAAAAAATGGCGGCGGGGAATAGCGGGGGCCGTGCCCAACAGGCTGGGGGGCCGTGTACGGCCCCCGGGCCGCCAGTTGGACAGCCCTGCTATATAACATTTGTATCCTATTTCTTATGGCTTGATCTCCAGAATGATTCATAATATGATTGTTTACCCTTGTCCATCTTTCTTCCATTTTTCTCATTCTATTTTCATTAATTTTTGAAGCATTTAATTTCCCATTCATAATTTCAAATTCCATTTGTTCCACCATATAATGATACCATTTGTTTACTGTCCATTTTGAGTTATCTTTCCATCCTAATACTATTACTGCTTGTGCACATTCTATTATTGCTTCTTTTATTTCCCTATCATTTTCCGTTTTCACAATTTTTCCTATTACCGCAATTTCCTTTGTTATAATCCACTCATTTCCTAGAATTTGTTTTGCCTGATTTTGTATAGTCTGCCAAAAATGTTGTATATATTCACATTCCCACATCATGTGCATAAATCGCCCTTTCTGTTGGCATCCATGCCAGCACTGACTACTCCCCTTTTTTATAGTAGTATGCTAATTGACAGGGTGTACGGTACCATTTATGCAGTATTTTTCCTCCTCATTTCTCATACTTTGGTATTCCTTTTCATCCCTATAATCTCTACCACATTTCTCATCTCTTGTTCATTTGTAGCTCCATTTCCCACATACTTTTCAAATCCCGTATTGTACCTCCATCTAATAGCATTGTATATATATTGCTGGCCTGTGCCTCTAATAGCATTGTATATATATTGCTGGCCTGTGCCTTCATGGCTCACAGGCCCGGATTGACACCTTTTTGCGCCCTAGGCCACACTTTGGAATTACGCCCCCTTTAAGCCAACCTCTACGCCCCCCCCCCCACCTACTCCTTCTCCCGCGACCGGAAGGAGGGCAGGAGGAGGAGGAGGACGGAAGCCGCACGGCCGGGGCAGCAGCGCCCTGGGGACGGGACTTCCCTTCCTCCTCCTCTCGCCCTCCTTTCGGTCGCGGGAGGAGGAGGCGACAGAAGCCGCACAACCCCAGCCGTGGGGCTTCCATCCGCCTCCTCCTCCTCCCGCGACCGGAAGGAGGGCGCGAGGAGGAGGTGGACGGAGCTGCACGGCCAGGGCAGCAGCACCCTGGGGCGGGACTTCCTTCCTCCTCCTCTCTCCCTCCTTTTGGTCACGGGAGGAGGAGGCGATGGAAGCCACACGGCACTGGCCCTGGGGTTTCCGTCCGCCTCCTCCTTCCGCGACCGGAAGGAGGGCACAAGGAGGCGGACGGAAGCCGCACGGCCGGGGCTTCAGTGCCCTGGGGGCGGGTCTTTCCTTATTCCTCCTCTCGTCCTCCTTTTGGTCGCGGGAGGAGGAGGCGATGGAAGCCACACGGCACCGGCCCCGGGGTTTCCGTCCGCCTCCTCCTCCCGCGACCGGAAGGAGGGCACAAGGAGGCGGACGGAAGCCGCACGGCCGGGGCAGCAGTGCCCTGGGGGCGGGACTTTCCTTATTCCTCCTCTTGCCCTCCTTTCGGTCGCGGGAGGAGGAGGCGATGGAAGCCGCACGGCACTGTCCCAGAGGCGTCCATTTGCCTCCGCCTCCTCCCGCGACTGGAAGGAGGGCGCGAGGAGGAGGTGGATGGAAGCCGCATGGCCGGGGGCAGGGCGTCTTTTGGCCTAGGGTGCCAAAAGACATTAATTCGGGCCTGACCGAAAGGTCGCAGGCTCGAAACCGGGGAGCGGCGTGAGCTAGCTCTTTCAGCCCCAGCTTCTGCCAACCTAGCAGTTCAAAAACATGCAAATGTGAGTAGATCAATAGGTACCGCTCCAGCAGGAAAGTAATGGCACTCCATGCAGTCATGCTGGCCACATGACCTTGAAGGTGCCTACGGACAACACTGGCTCTTCGGCTTATAAATGGAGATAAGCACCAACCCCGAGTCGGACACGACTAGACTTAATGTCAGGGGAAAACCTTTACCTTTACCTACCTTTACTTTGGATAAGAGAGGCTTAACCTATACTAGAGACATTTGTCTTCATATTGACTAAAGTTGGATCTACACTGCCATATAATGCAGTCTGGAATTGTCTTATATGGCAGTGTGGATCCAGTCTGTGACAGGCCCAGATTACCCATAAGGCCACCCTAGGCCATGGCCTAGGGCGGCAGACATGGGGGGGCGGCCGATTCAGACCCCCCCCAAAATTAAAAAAAAAGTTTTTTTTTTAAAAAAAAGTTTGATGTTTGGGCGCTTCTGCAGTTCCGCTGCCTCTGCGAATCTATGGCGCCCCCCTGTGCGCAGGCACAGAAGCGCCAAAGATCATCCCTCCCTCCTAAAGCTGTGACATGCCGGCCGCCTCAGAAGCGGCCGAAATCGCCCTTCTGAGGCGGCCGGCATGGTGGTGGCTTTAGGAGAGAGGGAAGAGCCGCCGGGAGGCCCTGCCCTTGGGGCCACTGCCGCACATGCGCGACATCGCCTCAAGGGGTGGGGCTTTCCTTCCTCCTCCTCCTCTCGCCAGCGAGGAGGATGAGGTGGAGCCGGGGGCGGAACCATGGGCGGGGCGGAGCCTTTGGCCTAGGGCGCCAAAAAGGCATGATCTGGGCCTGGTCTGTGATCAGAGGAAGTGGGTGGAGAGGCAGAAAAGGTGAGCTTGGATCCCTTACCTCAGTGTTTCTCAACCAGTGTGCCGGGGCACACTAGTGTGCCGTGAGCGATCATCAGGTGTGCCGTGGGACATTGGAACCTCCAGGAGGGGGGGGGAGGGGGGGAGAGTCTAGTGTGTTGAAGTATAAAACCCTAAGAAACCTACCTCAATTAAGGCACAAAATTACAACCACCCCCTCCCCACCCATTGTCTACTTGGTCTCTCCCTCTCCATGCATTGGGAAGGCCCCCCTCCCTTTCCCAAGTAGAGACCTCCTCTTGCCTCCTGGGGTTCTGTGTGGGGAGTTTGGCCCAGTTCTATCATTGGTGGGGTTCAGAATGCTCTTTGATGGTAGGGGAACTATAAATCCCAGCAACTACAACTCCCAAATGTCAAGGTCTACTTCCCCTGAACTCCATCTGCGTTCACATTTGGGGATATTGAGTATTCGTGCCAAGATTGGTCCTGATCCAACATTGTTTGAGTCCACATTGCCCTCTGGATATAGGAGAACTACAACTCCAAAACTCAAGGTCAATGCCCACCAAACTCTCTTCGTATTTTCTCTTGGTTATGGGAGTTCTGTGTGGGAAGTTTGTGTCTTTCTGCCATTCTTGCCAGGATATCTATGTTGAGTTCATCGAAACAGGCCCAGGTATCACACTGAGTGTATAAATACATTTAAAGACATATTAACTATATGTATGACTGTGTTAGAGTGTCATTTTGTGTCATTTTGGGTTAGTATTAGTATGTTTTGTGTGTGTGTGTCTTTCTGCCATTCCTGCCAGGATATCTATGTTGAGTTCATTGAAACAGGCCCAGGTTTCACACTGAGTGTATAAATACATTTAAAAACATATTAACTATATGTATGACTGTGTTAGAGTGTCATTTTGTGTCATTTTGGGTTAGTATTAGCATGTTTTGTGTGTGTGTGTCTTTCTGCCATTCCTGCCAGGATATTTATGTTGTGTTCATCGAAACAGGCCCAGGTTTCACACTGAGTGTATCAATACATTTAAAAAGATATTAACTATATGTATGACTGTGTTAGAGTGTCGTTTTGTGTCATTTTGGTTGGTGGTGTGCCCCAGGATTTTGCAAATGTAAAAAGCGTGCCGGGTTAGGGTTAGGTCTAGGGTTAGGGTTAGGGTTAGGGTTAGGGTTAGGGTTAGGAAACACGGCCTTACCTGGTTTCCTCCGAGGATCTTCCCGTCACTTAGAGAAGAGCAGCTTTCCCAAGGACTTGAAAAAGAACGTATGGAACTTCTCGTTGGCGGCGTTGTAGAGATACGGATCTAGGCAACAGTTGACCATGGTAAAGACCACGGACAAGTAATAGGCAATCTCTACACTGTGGAGACTCTCGCAAGGCAGGTCGGAATACCTCGCAATGGCTGCCACGGTGCCACAAACGTGGAGAGGCGTGAAGCAGACGGCGAAGATGACCAAGGCGATGGTGATCATCTGTATGGACTTGGCCTTCATGACCCGGCCGCGGAGGTTGGCTTGGCTGATGTTGGCGATGGCCATCCCGAGCATGACGTAGGAGGCCAAGGAGACGCCGAAGGGGAGGAGGAAGCCGAGGGTCCCCAGGACGATGCTGTAGGCCAAGTAGAGCTCGGAGTGCTCGGACTGGTAGATGCTGAGGCACTTCACCTTGCTGTCGATGACGGAGGTTTTGAGGGAGAAGAAGACGGGGAACCCTTGCAGGAAGAGGAGAGTCCAGAAGACCACGACCAGCTTCTTCAAGAAGGACTTCTTCTTCCAGAGCGACCTGGCGTTGAAGTGGACCGTGGCTTGGTACCGGTGGACGCTGATGAGCATCAAGAAGTAGATGCTGCCGTAGAGGTGGGTGCTGAGCACGAAGACCTGGAGCTGGCAAAGGAACTCCCCGAAGGGCCAGTGGTTGCCCAGGCTGAAGTAGGCCACCGTCAGAGGGGTGACCGGGAGGATGGCGGCATCGGCCAAGGCCAAGTTGAACTGGAGCATGACCCCGGAGCTCCAGCGCTTGAGGGTGAACCAGAAGATCCACAAACTGAAGGCGTTGAAGACCAAGCCGCCGGTCGAGAGGATGGCCAGCGCTGCCGGGATGGCCGGGTGAAGCCCAGGGGGTTGGCATCGCGCGGTGCTGTTGCTACTCATCAGCAAGCTAAGGTAGGAAGAGTTGTCCATGGCACGAGCCCCGGCAGGCAAACCAAGCAGGCCTCCTGTTTTCGCTTTCTATATGATCCCTGACCTTCTCAAAGGGCCTCCTTGCTGCGGAGTTGTGGCTAACACTCTGCCCTTGCCCAACCCTCCCTCAGGGCCCGTTTCCTCCTTTGAGGAGGTTGACTTCGAAGGCAAAAATAGCTTCCGAGCAGAGGCAGAAACTGGTCCATGCGTCTGCACAACTCTTACGGGGGAGAGAGAGAGAGAGAGGAGAGAGGGAAGGAAGGGAAACCTGCACCCATAACACCCTTTTGATCCATCACAAAAGTCACTTAGGGCAATGAGTAACTTATATGGATGCGAATTTCCACAGAGATGTCATGAGTCAACATTTTCTACAGGTGGATTTTAGGAAAATCAAACAAGCAGCGGTTCAATGTATTGTCGAAGGCTTTCACGGCCGGAATCACTGGGTTGTTGTGAGTTTTCCATGCTGTATGCCAGAGGTCGGAACAGGCCCGGATCAGGGCCTTTTGCCGCTCTAGGCCAAAGGGTCTGCCTCCGCCCCTCCCCGCCCCTGGCTCCGTCCCTTCCCACCCCAGCTCCGCCCCTCCCCTGGCTCTGCCCCTCCCCGCCCCCGGCTCCGCCCCTCCTGGCTCGGCCCTCCCCCCCCCCGGCTCCGCCCCTCCCCCCCTCCCCGCTCCGCCCCTCCCCCGGCTCCGCCCCTCCCCACCTCCCAGCTCCGCCCCTCCCCTGGCTCCACCCTTCCCCGCCCCCAGCTCCGCCCCTCCCCTGGCTCCACCCCCTCCCCGCCCCCGCCCCCGGCTCCACCCCTCCCCACCCCCAGCTCCGCCCCTCCCTGATTCTGCCCCTCCCGCCCCGGCTCAGCCCCTCCCCACCCCCAGCTCTGCCCCTCCCGCCCCGGCTCCACCCTCCCCGCCCCAGCTCTGCCCCTCCCCTGGCTCCCGCCCCTCCCGACCCGGCTCCGCCCCTCCCCACCCCCAGCTCCGCCGCCCCTGGCGCCGCCCCTCCCCCCCCCCGGCCCCGCCCCGCCCCTCCCCTGGCTCCGCCCCTCCCACCCCCGGCTCCACCCCTTCCCATCCCTGGCTCCGCCCCTCCCCACCCCCAGCTCCGCCCCTCCCTGCCCTGGCTGCCCCTCCCCACCCCCGGCTCCGCCCCTCCCCACCCCTAGCTCCACCCCTCCCTGGCTCCGCCCCTCCCTGGCTCCGCCCCTCCCCGCCCCCGGCTCCGCTCCTCCCCTGGCTCCACTCCTCCCCACCCCCGGCTCCGCCCCTCCCTGGCTCCCTCCTTCCCACCCCGGCTCCGCCCCTCCCTACCCCCCAGCTCCGGCCCTCCCCTGGCTCCGCCCCTCCCCGTCCCCGGCTCCGCCCCTCCTCGCTGGCTTGAAGGAAGGAGGGCGGGGCGGGGCGAGGAAGAGAAAGAGGCACCCTCCCACCGCGCGTCCTGCGCGCCGCCCACCCCTTTTCGGCGGGGCTGGCACAACACACGGGAGGAGGGGCGGCGGCGGGACTCCTCTCTGCCTCCTCCCTGACGTGGCGTCGCCAGGCAGGGAGGAGGAGGCGAAGGCGGTGTCGCCCCTCCCCCTTGCGTGACGTGACGACGCAAGGGAGGAGGGCCGGCAGCGCAACTTCTCTCCGCCTCCTTCTCCCGGCCTTGGCGACGCCAAGCCAGGGAGGCGGAGAGAAGCCGCGCTGCCGCCGCTCCTCCCTTGCGTCGTCACGCCAAGCCAGGGAGGAGGCAGAGAGGAGTCCCGCCGCCACCCCTCCTCCCTTGCGTCGCGGCAGCGCCGCCGAAAAGGGGTGGGTGGCGCGCAGGACGCGTGGTGGGAGGGCGCCTTTTTCTCCTCCTCGCCCCGCCCTCTTCCTTCAATCCGGCGAGGAGGCGGAGAGGGGCGGAGTAAGGAGCGGAGCCGATCCTCCCTCCCTCCCTCCCTCCCTCCTAAAGCAGAGCAAAGGGAGGGGGCGGCCGCGCATGCGCCCTTTTTTAAAGTGAATTTTTGGGGGGATTTTTTTTAAAAAAATTGGGGGTCCGGATCCGCTGCCCCCCCAAACGTGCCGCCCGAGGCCATGGCCGGGAGGCCTTATGGGTAATCCGGGCCTGGGTGGGAACCTTTTGACTCGAGAGCCATGAAAGCAAAATTTCTTTCAGTGAAAGCTATATATATAATTGCTCGTCTGATCGGGGTATTGGGTGGCAACCTGTGCTGGACGGGGCTACACTCCCCCTGAAGTCACAGGCCCACAGTTTGGGGGTTCTCTTGGACTCACCGCTGACGCTTGATGCTCAGGTGTTGGCGGTGGCTGGGGGAGCCTTTGCACAGTTAAAACTCGTGCGCCAACTGCGACCATACCCAGGCCCGGATTAAGGCTTGGGGCCGACCAGGCCACACCCGGTAAGTGCCGCTCCTGGGCGCCTGAGGGGCGGGGCCAGCGCGAGCGAGGAGGCCGCGGGGAAGTCCCGCCCTAGGCGTCTGGCGTGGCTTCCCCGACGCCTCCTCGCTCGCATGCATGGCGCCCCTCCCTCCTTCACTGGAAGAAGGAGCGGCGCGCGAGCGAGGAGGCGTCGGGGGGAAGCCCCGTCAGGCGCCCTACGGGCGGCGAACTTGCCCCAGCTCCTTCTCTCGCGCGCGGGTGGGCGCCGCGCTCCTTCCTTCACTGAAAGAAGGAGCGCGGCGCCCACCCACGCGCAAGAGAAGGAGCCGGGAGGAAGTCTCGCCGCCTCCTCGCTCGCGCGCCGCTCCTTCTTCCAGTGAAGGAGGGAGTGGCGCCCGTGCATGCGGCGAGGGGGCGGGGGAAGCCCCGTCAGACGGCCCTATGGGCGGCGGGACTTCCCGACTCTGTCTCACGCGGCGCCGCCGCTCCTTTCAGTGAAGGAAGGAGCGCGGCGCCTGCCTGCGCGCGAGAGAAGAAGCCGGGGGAAAGTCCCGCCGCCCATAGGGCATCTGACGGGGCTTCCCTCCAGCCGCCTCCTCGCTCACGCGCGCTCCTTCTTCCAGTGAAGGAGGGAGGGGTGGCCATGCATGCGAGCGAGGAGGCATCAGGAGGAAGCCATGTCAGACGCCTAGGGCGGGACTCCCCCCGCCTTCTCCCTCGTGCGGGACAAGGGAGGAAGGGAAGAAAAAGGCCGGCCTGGAACCCGCCCTCCCCCCACGCTCCTGGCTCCTCACCTCGGTTCCTCCTCCCGCTCGCTCCCTCCCTCCTCAACAACTGCAACCTAGATGCCATGGCGACCCGAAGGTCCGGTCGCCATTTTGCCGCCCCCCCCCATGGCCGCCGCCCAAGGTCATGGCCTCGTCTGGCCTTATAGGTAATCCGGGCCTGACCATACCTCGTGAAGCCTGACTTGATCACGGTGGTCCACGCCTTGGTTACCTCTAGATTGGATTACTGCAATGTGCTCTACGTGGGGCTTCCCTTGAAGACGGCCTGGAAACTCCAACTTGTCCAACGCTCGGCTGCCAGGGTAATAACTGGGGCAGGTTACGGGGAGTGGTCGACCCCCCACCCCTGTTTAAAGAGCTCCACTGGCTAACGTTTATTTTCCGAGCCCAATTCAAGGTGCAGGTGATTACCTACAGTATACAGGGCTGTCCAACTTCTACGGGCCCAAGGGCCGGAATTCCAATCACTGATCACCTGGGGGGCCGAAGGGTCTGCCCCCTCCCCTGCCTCCGCCCCCTCCCCGGCTCCGCCCCCTCCCTGGCTCCAATTTACTTACAATTGACCTTGAGTTGTGGAGTTGTAGTTCACCTCCATCCAGAGAGCACTGTGGACTCAAATAATGATGGATCTGGACCAAACTTGGCATGAATACTCAATATACCCAAATGGGAACACTGGTGGGTTTGGGGAAACGTTTCCTAATACCTTTGAGTTATTTGAGTCCACACTCAAATTGGGACACACCAAAAAAAAAAAAAAACCAAACACCTCAATGCCATCGCAGGGCTTGATGGGGCCTCCTTTCCCAGAGGCGGGGAGGAGGCCCCAAAAAGCTCCCTCCCTCCCTGAAGGTGAAACAAGCCGCGGGGGCAGGCGCAAAGGAAGCCACGTTGCGCCCTGCACGCGGGGGAAGGCAGCACAACAAGGGGGAGGGGGCGCGGAGGAGGGGAAGGAAGCGTCGCCAAGGAAACCGCCGCTGAGGGACCCCTCCCCTTCCTTCTTCGGCGTCGAGTATTTATGTCACAGCGGATAGGCAACAGAAATATAGAAGTTTAATTTCCCATCGGCCCAACGTCCCACTGTTTTTAGATTGATTGATTCGAGCCAGGCCCTTCCTGACCCATACTGCGGGAGCCCCGCCACAGGGCCCAAGCGCCAACGCCGCTGCCATCCCCGAAGAGCCCCTCTGGAGCCGAGGCCAAGCTCAGGCCGGGCACGGTGGCTCTCCCATCCGCGGGGCGGGAAGCGAGGGCCCTCCACAGGAAGAGGACGGAGCCAGGAGGGGCTTTCCCTGCCTCACTCCCCTCCTCCCTCTCTCTGAGGGAATGAATGGGGGCTGGCCTGGAAGCAGCCGCGAGGGAGGAGGAGGCGCGCGCCCAGGCCGGCCGCAAATCCCGAGATTTCGGCAGCTATCGCGAGACTACGCAGCCACAGACGGGATTTCGATCTCCCTCAAAATCCCGTCTGCAGGGGCGGTCCTACAAGATAGGCCAAGTAGGCGGCCGCCTAGGGCGCCATCTGGGAAGGGGGCGCCATCCTGGCCGCATGAGGCGCCATCCTGGCCCTGCCGATGTTCCTCAGACAGTGCTGCAGCTGCCTGCTTTGGGGCCCGGCCTTGTGCGCTCCGACGCCGCTTCTGGGCACGCGCTGAGGTTTTCACGCAGGCGCAGGTGCTCCGGAGCTGAAGTTGAGCGCAGGAGCAACTGCACATGCGCGAAAACCTCCGTGCAGGCCCAGTAGCTCCTTGCGCAGAAGCCTGTAAGCAAAGCACTCCCTATCGGGCAGGCAGGAGTGCTTCCCCTCCCCTTTGTCTCCGCCGCGCGCGCGTTTGCGGGGAAGGAGAAAAGAATCAGTGAAGGAAGTGTAAGTGAGGGAATGAATGAAGGGCTCTCCTCCTCCTCCTCCTCTGTGACCTCTTCTCTCCCTCCTTCCTTTCTTCGGCTCTATTTCTGTCTAGACCTGAGGGGCCTGAGGCTATGAGGAGTTGTGGGAGTTGGAGTCCAAAACACCTGGAGGGAGGGCCCAAGTTTGCCCAGGCCGCGCTGCCTGTATTCGACCTCATTTGAACATTTTGGCTGTTTTTCTATTTACATTTACATTGGGATTCTAATTTTGGACTTATGGGAGACTCCTATGGATTATATTCTGATTTTGATGCATTTACATTGCATCTCTTGTTGATTATTATACTTTTCTGCTTAATATTGTCATACAATATAATACAAATACAATATAACAATAGAATAATGATATATTTTATATTACATGTAATAGTACAAACAATATTGCAGTATAGTGGTATTGTACACAATAGTAATATATAATATTTTATTTTACTTTATTTTGGGTTATTTGAGTTTTATAGGAGTCATGAAAATATTTAGTAGAGGATAATTTTATTTAAATAAATAATTTTATTATTTTATAATAATAATATAATAGAATGTTACATTATATTATAATGTCAATATATTATAATATAATTATATTGTAATGTAGTATAATATAATTATGATATAATATAGTATGAGTATGGTATAAGATATTGTATATACATTGATACAATATAATAGTACTAATGGTATTGTGATATTATAATTGTATATTTGTTTTACATGGGGGGCGGCAAAATAATGTTTTTTGGGGGGGGCACCAAAATAATGTTCGCCTACCATTTAAAATTACCTTAGACCGCCCCTGCCCGTCTGTGGCTGGCGTAGTCTCGCGATGCTTGCCTAAACCCGGAAGTAGGTATTTTATTATTATTATTATTATTAATTTGTATTTTATTAAAACAAGTTAGGGGGCCGGAGGGAAGGGGCTCGGGGGCCGTGTACGGCCCCAGGGTCGCCTGTTGGACAGCCCTGACCTATAAAGCCCTAAACGGTTTGGGACCCACCTACCTTTGTGACCGGCTCTCCTCCCACGAACCAGCCCGAGCCCTTCGCTCCTCAGGGGAGGCCCTCCTTTCGCCCCCGCCAGTCTCACAGACCTGGCTTGTGAGCACTAGGGAGAAAGCCTTCTCCTCTGTGGTTTCTGCAAAGGCAAATCATGTCTTACTAACTTGATGGAATTCTTTGAGGGTGTAAATAAACACATAGATAAAGGGGACCCAGTCGATATTGTTTACCTTGACTTTCAAAAGGCTTTTGACCAAGTCCCTCACCAAAGGCTCCTAAACAAGCTCTTCAGCCATGGACTCAGGGACAGGTCTTGTCCTGGATTGGAACCTGGCTAAACTGTAGGAAACAAAGGGTGGTAATAAACGGACACTTCTCTGGGTGGAAAGAGGTGAGGAGTGGCGTACCCCAAGGTTCAGTTTTGGGTCCGTTACTTTTTAATTTATTCATTAATGACCTGGATGTAGGAGTGAATTCTGAGGTAGCAAAGTTTGCAGACGACACTAAACTGTTCAGGGTAGTAAAAAATGAAACTGACTGTAAAGAGCTCCAGAAAGATCTCTCGAAATGGAGTGAATGGGCAACAAAGTGGCAAATGCATTTTAACCTAAACAAGTGTAAAGTCATGCACATCGGGGCAAAGAACCCCAACTACACCTACCAATTGATGGGGTCAAAGCTTTCCGAGACAAACCAGGAAAGGGATCTCGGGGTTTTGGTGGACAGCTCAATGAAGACGTCAACCCAGTGCGCAACAGCAGTGAAAAAAGCAAATTCTATGCTTGGCATGATCAGGAAGGGAATCGAAAATAGGTCAGCAAATGTTGTATTGCTCTCTACAAATCGATGGTGAGGCCACATCTGAGTCCTGTGTACAATTCTGGTCTCCGCACCTCAAGAAGGATATAACGGAACTGGAAAAGGTACAGAAAAGGGCAACAAGAATGATCCAAGGGATGGAGGGGCTCCCTTACGAAACCAGGTTGCAACGCCTTGGTCTTTTCAGCCTCGAAAGACGGCGTCTAAGAAGTGACTTGATCGAAGGGTATAAAATCATGCATGGGATAGAAAAGGTGAATAAAGAAAAAATATTTTCTTTGTCACAAAACACTAGGACTAGGGGGCACTCCCTGAAGCTCCAAGGTAGGAAAGTTAGGACTAATAAAGGGAAATATTTCTTCACCCAGAGGGCCATTGGGTTATGGCAGTGTTTCTCAACCAGTGTGCCGTGGCACACTAGTGTGCCATGAGCGATCACCAGGTGTGCCGCGAGAAAAGCTCTCTGCCCCCCTTCTTTCCCCCCTCCTCCTGCCAAACTCCTGCTGCTTGGGAGAGGAGGAGGAAGGGCCGGGCGCCGCCTCCTTCGGCCGTTTCCCTAACCAGCCTCCAATCCGCCATGACTCCCGTCATGACTCCCGCCATGACTCCCGCCCCTGCTGGGAGTGCCGAAGCCGGAGGAGGAGCCAGGCCACGCCATGCCCCGCCCCCTCCCCTGCCTTTGGCACTCCCACAGCTTCTCCAGCCTTGAGGGGCAGTGCCAAGCCAGCGGTGGCAGAGCCAGCACAATGCTGGCTTTGCACTGCCCCTCAAGGCTGGCGGCTGTGGGAGTGCTGAAGCCGGGAGAGGGCGGGGCATGAAGCCGCCTGGCTCGCCCCTCCCCCATCTTCAGCGCTCCCACAGGTTTGCCAGCCTTGAGGGGGCAGTGCCAAACCAGCGGTGGCAGAGCCAGCACAATGCTGGCTTTGCACTGCCCCCTCAAGGCTGGCGAAGCTGTGGGAGAACTGAAGCCAGGGGGAGGGGCGGGTCATGGCGTGGCCTGGCTCCTCCCCCGGCTTTGGCACTCCCAGCACCTGCTCCCAGCAGCTCACCATCCCCCAGCCATTCTTTACTGTGTTAGAGTGTCATTTTTTGTCATTTTGGTTGGTGGTGTGCCCCCGGATTTTTTAAATGTTAAAAGTGTGCCGCGGCTCAAAAAAGGTTGGGAAACACTGGGTTATGGAACTCACTTCCAGAAGAGGTTGTGACAGCGGCCAGCCTGGACAGCTTCAAGGCAGGATTAGACAGGTTCATGGATACCAAGGGAATCCGTAGTTACTGAAATGGACATCCAAGTGCCACCTCGGAGTTGGTTGAGGTAGGCAGGATTTCCCTGGGTACTGGTAGTGGGGGGTCGGGAGCAGGTCAGGGTTTTGCCCTCCTCCTTTGTGCTCGAGATCCCCGTGTACAACTGGTGGGCCACTGTGTGATACAGAATGCTGGACTAGATGGGCTGATTCAGCATGGCTCTTCTTATGTTCTTATGTTCTGTGGCCCATGTAAGCCACTCCAAGTCCCCTTCGGGGAGACGGATGCAGGTTAGAAATAAAGTTTTTATTATTATTATTATTATCATTGTTGGGGTTTATGGTGCGCCCTGGATGTAGGTGAACTACAACTCCTATAAATAGGAAAGGACTTGGGCAAGTTTGGTGGAGAGGAAACACAGGAGTCAGAACCGGCCATGGCTTGCTTCCTTCTCCTCGCCTCGATTTGAACCCGTAACCACGACGGCATTTCCGGTTTCTCACGTTCATTTCCTCTCTCAGGCTCTGCTTTCTGAGAATGTCCAAACCTGCCGAGTTGCAAAAAGCAAAAGCCAGGATTGAGGAAGGCTTGGGGAGACTCACGCAGTCTACAAGGGGCCCTCCCGATCTCTGCGTAGTCTTGCGCTCGCGAAGACAAATGGTCTGGAACAGTGTTTTTCAACCTTTTTTGAGCCGTGGCACATTTTTGACAGTTACCAAATCCTGGGGCACACCACCAACCAAAATGACACCAAACGACACTCTAACACAGTAATACATACAGTTAATATGTTTCTAAATGTATTTATACACTCAGTGTGAAACCTGGGCCTGTTACGATGAACACAACATAGACAATATTCTGGCAGGAATGGCAGAAAGACACAAACTTCCCACATAAAACTCCCATAACCAAGGGCATTGACCTTGGGTTTTGGAGTTGTAGTTCACCTATATCCAGAGAGCACTGTGGACTCAAACAATGTTAGACCAGGACCAAACTTGGCATGAATACTCAATATGCCCAAATGCGAACACAGATGGAGTTTGGGGAAAATAGACCTTGACATTTGGGAGTTACAGTCAGGGGCGGTCCTACAAGGTAGGCCAAGTAGGCGGCCGCCTAGGGCGCCATCTGGGAAGGGGGCGCCATCCTGGCTGCATGGGGCGCCATCCTGGCCCTGCTGATGTTCCTCAGACAGCGCCGCAGCTGCCTGCTTTTGGGCCCCAGCCTTGTGTGCTCCGACGCCGCTTCTGGGCATGCGCGGAGGTGTTCGCGCAGGCGCAGTTGCTCCAGAGCTATGAATTATGAGACGGGTGGTAGGTAATATATTCTGATTTTGATGCATTTACATTGCATTTCTTGTTGATTATTATACAGTTCTGCTTAATATTGTCATACAATATAATAAAAATACAATATAACAATAGAATAATGATATATTTTATATTACATGTAATATTACACACAATATTGCAGTATAGTGGTATTGGTTACAGTTACAGTATAGTTAACACACAATCAAAGAGCATCCTGAACTCTTGCAACAATGGAATTGAACCACACTTGGCATATTGAACTCTCATTACCAACAGAAAGTACTGAAAGGGTTTGCTTGGGAATTGACCTTGAGTTTGGAAGTTGTAGTTCACCTACACCCAGACAGCACTGTGGACTCAAACAATGTGATGTTATGTTGTTGTTTGTTTTCTATCCAGAATCACAATGTTGGAAGGAGGCTCGCCACTTTAAGGTCCCTAAAACAGGCATGGGAAAATGTCGGCCCTCTGGGTGCTTTGGACTCCAACTCCCACCATTCCTCACAGCCTGAGGCCCTTCCCTGCTTAAGAGTTGGACGTGAACCAAGAGTGTGATGCAGCAGCTAAAAAAACTATAGGATTTTGGGCTGCATCAAAAGGAGTCTAGTGTCTATGAAGGCGAGCCCCAGGAAGAGCCCATCTGCATCCTAATTGGTTTGACCTGCAGCAGGGAGTTCCAACGTTCCTGCACATGTGGTCTGGCATCTCTAGCACCAAAGGCTGGGATTTGGCATCAAAAGTCCTCCAGCCATTTCTACCTCTCTGCCATGGACCCTTTGTGCACAAAGGCTGTATGCAGACGGGCCTGCATAGGGCCACCCCGAGGATGTTGGGAGACATAGTTTTCCATGTGTTTGGACTCTCCTCGGGCTATTAGCAAAAAGGACTCTTTCTTATAAGTTTTCCAAAGACACTGATGGACTTGAAACCATATTCCTGGCTGCACCCTTTAATCCAATCATTGGAGCAATTTGCATGACAGAGGACCCTTTCTGGTTTTGGAGAAGGTTCTCTCCCTTCTCCCCATTTTTGAAAGACCCCTTTTGTTTCATAAACGTTTCATAAACGCTGGACCCTCTGAGATTAGCCTTGCCCGCGTTTATAGAACCTATGGCATAACTATATTTCATATTTCATAACCGGCCGTCACTGTTGGCCTCGGAAACCAACACATGGCTGCAATTCCATCCAATCAACACAAAGCTGGCCTGGGGGCGGGAAGTGCAAGCCACATAAACATCTAATAGGAACCCACCTTGGCACACAATGCCTTCCTCAGCTAGTAACACATAAAATAAAGAATATAAAAGAACACAATGAAACCGGACACAGAGGGCGGGCCAAACGTATGAGGCAAAATGATAAAAGGTTAAACCCCTCCAGAATTGTCCACTTGAGTAACTGACATGGTGACACCTTTGCTTTCAGATGGTTTAATGTCCCAAAACTTGGTTTCATGCACACAATTATTTTTCAAGTTGTATCAAATTACTTTAGGGCAAGTGCATGAGGTGTACATGAAACATAAACGATGTTTAGACTTGGGTCGCATCTCCAAGATACATCATGGTCCATTGCAGCTTGACACTCCTTCAGGCCCGTATTAGAGGATTGTGCCGCCCTAGGCAACACTCTCTAAATGCCGCCCCCGGGGGCCGGGGACTCTTGCGGGGGGCGGGGCCAGCACAAGGGACAAGGAGCTGGGGGGAGTCCTGCCCCTAGGGCGACTGACATGGGTTCCCCCGCCGCCGCTTCGCTCACACTGGTGAGCGAGGCGGCGGCGGGGGAAGCCGTGTCAGACGCCCTAAGGGCGGCGGGGCTTCGCCCCGGATACTTGTCCCTCTCGCGGGCGGGCGCCACTCCTTCCTTCACTGAAGGGAGGAGGGGCGGAGCCGGCGTGAGGGAGAAGGAGCCAGGGGGAAGTCCCGCCCCTAGGGCGACTGACGTGGCTTCCCCCGCCGCCTCCTCGCCCGAGCGAGGCAGCGGCGGGGGAAGCCACGTCAGTCGCCCTAGGGGCGGGACTTCCCCCGGCTCCTTGTCCCTCGTGCTGGCCCCGCCCCCGCAAGAGTCTCCGCCCTCCGGGGGAAAGCCGCATCAGTCTGACGCGGGGGAAGCCACGTCAGTCACCCTAGGGGCGGGACTTCCCCCCGGCTCCTTGTCCCTCGTGCTGGCCCCGCCCCCGCAAGAGTCTCCGCCCTCCGGGGGAAAGCCGCATCAGTCTGACGCGGGGGAAGCCACGTCAGTCACCCTAGGGGCGGGACTTCCCCCGGCTCCTTGTCCCTCATGCTGGCCCCGCCCCACAAGAGTCTCCGCCCTCCAGGGAAAGCCGCATCAGTCTGACGCGGGGGAAGCCACGTCAGTCACCCTCGGGGCGGGACTTCCCCCGGCTCCTTGTCCCTCATGCTGGCCCCGCCCCCCGCAAGAGTCTCCGCCCTCCGGGGGAAAGCCGCATCAGTCTGACGTGGGGGAAGCCACGTCAGTCACCCTAGGGGTGGGACTTCCCCCCGGCTCCTTGTCCGTCGTGCTGGCCCCGCCCCCGCAAGAGTCTCCGCCCTCCGGGGGAAAGCCGCATCAGTCTGACGCGGGGGAAGCCACGTCAGTCACCCTAGGGGCGGGTCCCCCCGGCTCCTTGTCCCGCGTGCTGGCCCCGCCCCGCAAGAGTCTCCGCCCCCGGGGAAAGCCGCATCAGTCTGTCCCTCAGTCACCCTAGGGGCGGGGCTTCCCCGGCTCCTTGTCCCTCGAGCGGGCCCCGCCCCCCGCCAGAGTCTACGCCCGCCGGGGGAAAGCCGCATCAGTCTGACGCGGAGCCGGCGTGAGGGGAAGGAGCCAGGAGGACGTCCCGCCCCTAGGGCGTCGGCCGTGGCGTCCCCCCCGCCGCCTCACTCGCACCAGCGCCCCTCCTCCTCACTAAAGGAAGGAGCAGCGCCCGCCCGCGCGAGGCAGCGGCGGGGGAAGCCACGTCAGACGCCCTAGGGGTGGCAGGGCTTCCCCCCGGCTCCTTGTCCCTCGAGCGGGTGGGCGCCACTCCTTCCTTCACTCCTTCCTTCAGGCCCGGATCTGCTGCCCCCCCAAAGCTGCTGCCCTAGGCCATGGCTTTATGGATAATCCGGGCCTGCACTCCTTTGATTTGCCACAGGAATCCTGAACTATGCCGTGTTTTGTGGCGCCACGAAGGCTAAAACGTCCTGTAAAACTACAAACCCCAGAATCCACAGCGTTAAGGCAATTAAAGAAGCGCCAAAGCGCTACAATTCAGTGGTATGAAAGCCACTGATTGGGTGATCTCACAGTCATAGAATCATAGAATCCTTGACCTTGTGGGCCATCCAGTCCAACCCCTTCCTGCCAAGAAGCGGCAAAATCACATTCAAAGCGTCCCCGACAGATGGCCATCCAACCTCTGCTCAAAAGCCTCCGCCACATTCTTTCATTTGCTAGCTTTGGCTGAAGTGCAAGGCACACCCCACTTGTGGCACGCCTCAATTTCGCACTCAAGATCAATACTGTTGCAGGTTGGTTGGTGTCGTTGGGTGTCGGCGCATGACCAAGGGAGCATGCGGCATCAGTGTGGTCGATGACTATTCCTGCTTCTGTTTTGGCGAAATGGAAAGCGGCGTCCCGTCATGGTCTGTTCCTGGAATGCTGCCATCTTTGTCCTCGGTCCCTTGGGTGGCGCTCCGAAGGGCTCTTCTCTACACTTTCCTGAGGATCCGGCCCGGTTTTCTCCATTCCCGATGCCTCTCTCGCCGGGTTGAGGGCGCCAGCGGCTGAGCAAAGCCCGAGCGGCTCCTCCGAGAACAGCTGCAGTAAAGGTCAAAGGGCATCAGTAGAGCCTTCAAAGGCCATGAGAGCATCACACAGGCTTCAAACACATCACATGGAAGCGTAGGGCACACTTACGTCCCCTTCCCTCTCGGCCACCGAACCCCGGTGACGTATTCCTCCCCAATCTGCCTGGCACTGCGGGATTTTTTGCTAGACTGCACAATGCATCATCAGAGGACATTTTTAATGGGTTGCGGATGCCTTGTGTGAACCGTTATTCCCAATACAAATTTATGGCTCATTTACACCGGCCCGGATTAACACCTTTTTGCGCCCTAGACCACACTTTGGTATTATGCCCCCTTTAAGCCAACCTCTACCGCCCCCCGCCCCCCCACCCAACACCACACCACACCACTCAGCAGGGGCGGCCTTTCCATTAGGCAAACTACGCAACCGCGTAGGGCGCCATCTTGGAGGCGACAGCGTGGGGCGCCGCGCCACTGTATCTCCGTGCTGCTGCCGCACTGCGCCTACAGGCGTTTCTGGGCATGCGCAGAGGTTTTGCGCACATGCCCAGTGCCTACGGAGCTCCACTTGAACTCCGTAGGCACTGCACATGCTCTGCCTGTCCCTCACATGCCAGCTCTCCGCGCACATGCACTGTGTCTACAGAGCTCAAGTGAACTCCGTGGGCACAGCGCATGCGTGCGGAGATTTTGCGCACATGCCCAGTGCCTACGGAGCTCCACTTGAGCTCCGTAGACACAGCACATGCGCACGGAGAGCTGGCATGTGAGGGACAGGCAGAGAGCTTGGCGCTGGCCCTGCCTCCAGTTGAACTGCGCACGCGCAGAATTTGGGGCGAAGGAGGGCGAAGGGAGCACGTGCAGCTGAGAGCCGGCATGTGAGGGATAGGCGGAGAGCTTGGCACTGGCCCTGCCTCCAGCGGAGCTGTGCGCATGGAATTTGGGGCGAAGGAGGGCGAAGGTGGTGCGTGCAGCTGAGAGTTGGCATGTGAGGGACAGGCGGAGAGCTTGGCACTGGCCCCGTCCCCAGCTGAACTGCATGCACGGAATTTGGGGCGAAGGAGGGCGAAGGCGGCACACGCAGCTGAGAGCCGGCATGTGAGGGACAGGCGGAGAGCTTGGCGCTTGCCCCACCTCCAGCGGAGCTGCGTGCGCGGAATTTGGGGCGAAGGAGGGCGAAGGTGGTGCACGCAGCTGAGAGCCGCCATGTGAGGGATAGGCGGAGAGCTTGGCGCTGGACCTGCCTCCAGCGGAGCTGCGTGCGCGGAATTTGGGGCAAAGGAGGGAGCTAGATGCAATCGTCAAAAGAGCCACATCTGGCTCGCAAGCCATAGGTTCCCGACCCCTGCCTTAAAACTATTTACGATTAAAATAAACATTTTAAGATAGAATTTAAAACACATTAACATATAAAAAACATGACACCTCACACTTCCCAACAAAGGATTCCCTTGGGCAGGAAGCACCCAGGCTTTGAAGCTACAAGGCTATTCAGTGCCAATCAAGGTGGCCACTGGCAACGTTCACGCTTGCCTCCAACAGAGAAAAGTTATTTCTCTCACCCTGGACATTATTCCACAGGGATAATCCATCGGCTATCTTGTCACATGTCGCGTGCTGAATTACTGTTACTACGTCTTCTACTACTATGACTACAGCTACTACCGCCTCCTCCTCCTCTTCTGCGCCTCCCCTTTCATTTCATGCTTAAGGTTTGAACGCAGCGAGCAGAAGAAGGCGGCGCGTCATTGTCACCGTTCCAGACACAACTCAATGGCACCGTTCCGCCTATTCATTCCCATCTGCGCACAGACGCTCCAGTCTGTCGCCGGGGCATTGTTTGCAGTCAAACACGCCACGATCCAAAACATCCACAGAGTGCGTACAGAGGGAGCGCCAGGGAAGGAGAAGGCACTGAGTCATAACCAGGGGCGCTCTAAGGTAATTCGAAATGGTAAGCGAACATTATTTTGGCGCGCCCCCCAAATATTTTTTTGGTGCCCCACCCCCATCTGCGCATGCCCAGAAGCTCCTGCCTGAAGGCACCCCTCAGGAGAAAACCGCCACTCACCACCGGCTTCGTGGAAGGAATAGGGAGAGAAAGGCTCCCTCACAGCGCAGCGGTGAAGTGGCGGCTGTGTAGTGGCTCACGCGAGGCCACGCCCTTCCTTCTCATGCGCCCTGCACCGCCCCCAGCCTCACGCGAGGCCTGTCTAGGCTTCAACGCCTGCAGGAGCTTCTGGGCATGCGTGGAGGTTTTCGCACATGCGCAGTGGCTCCGGAACTGAAGTTGAGCTCCGGAGCCACTGCGCATGCGCGAAAATTTCCACGCATGCCCAGAAGCTCCTGCAGGTGCTGAAGCACTAATAAGGGTTTATTAGAGGGTTTTGAGTTGGGTGGATGTCTTCCAGGTGTGCGTTAGTTGGGCATTCCTGCCTGGGGCTGGACCGGATGGCCTTTGGGGTCCCTTCCAGCTCTATGCAGGACCTCCTGCAATAAGGATGCTCTATTTATTTTAATATTTATACATTACTAGCTGACCCGCGCACGCGTTGCTGTGCCATAGTCTGTGGCTAACCCCTTCTACCCACATGGTGGGAAAGCACAATCAAAGGACTCTTGACAGATGGCCATTTTGCCTCTTGTTGATAACATTAAGAGACCTTTAGCCGTTTGCTCAGGGTGCGTTGGGGTTTGTATCTTCCTTTTGTTGTATTGTAGTCCTGTCCCACTGTACTCCCAGGCCTGGGACAACAAAGTGAATGTTTGTATATATGTGGATATGTGCCAGCTTTCTGATTGGTTGCCACTGTGAGATTATTTGCATAAAGCCTCTGATTGGCCAGCACCACCAACATTCCGACACTCTAAACTGCCAGAGGGGGGGTGGCTCCCAGCCTCTACATTCTAACTGAGGGAGTATTTGCATAATGCCTCTGATTGGCCAGCACCACCAACATTCCGACACTCTAAACTGCCAGAGGGGGGGTGGCTCCCAGCCTCTACATTCTAACTGAGGGAGTATTTGCATAATGCCTCTGATTGGCCAGCACCACCAACATTCCGACACTCTAAACTGCCAGAGGGGGGGGTGGCTCCCAGCCTCTACATTCTAACTGAGGGAGTATTTGCATAATGCCTCTAATTGGCCAGCACCACCAACATTCCGACACTCTAAACTGCCAGAGGGGGTGGCTCCCAGCCTCTACATTCTAACTGAGGGAGTATTTGCATAATGCCTCTAATTGGCCAGCACCACCAACATTCCGACACTCTAAACTGCCAGAGGGGGGGTGGCTCCCAGCCTCTACATTCTAACTGAGGGAGTATTTGCATAATGCCTCTAATTGGCCAGCACCACCAACATTCCGACACTCTAAACTGCCAGAGGGGGGTGGCTCCCAGCCTCTACATTCTAACTGAGGGAGTATTTGCATAATGCCTCTGATTGGCCAGCACCACCAACATTCCGAAACCCTAAATTGCCAGAGGGGGGTGGCTCCCAGCCTCTACATTCTAACTGAGGCAGTATTTGCATAATGCCTCTGATTGGCCAGCACCACCAACATTCCGACACTCTAAACTGCCAGAGGGGGGTGGCATGGGGGATCATGGGAGTTGTAGTCCAATCGTGTTTTTTTTTTATTTTTGGTCATGTTGCTTAATTTTTATTTTATTTTTTGTGGGTGGTAAACATACCTCGTGGGGTTTTGTGTGTATGTGGGCTGATTTGGTGTGTCTGCCTTGTGTGGTTTTGCTGTCTATAGGCTACTTAAGCACCTCGGAGAGCGGTGGTGGCAAAATCCCACAAAACAGTGAAAATATCATGATATATCTTTTAATTTTTTTTTTTAATCCGCGAGATAGCAGGTCCGCAATAAGCGAACCGCGAAGTAGCGAGGGAGCACTGTACTCCGATATGGCTCTCGGATCCCCTTCTCGATCTTCTCTTCCGAAAGCTAAACATGTGAGACCTTTGGCCATTTGGGTCGGGCGTCTCCGACCATTGCACGAATCCTTTGTTCCTCCCGCAACCCAAGTGCCTCCCGCCCCAATCCCCACCTACCTGGACGACCATAGCGGGCCCGTTTGCTTCTTGGGCTTCGTGGCTTGCTTTTGGTACTCCATCCAACCGCTGACCAGTTCGTGGATGATCATCACGTACAGGAGGAAGATGAGGATGGCTGGGTCCATCTGGGGGACTTCGGCGCCGGCTTCATCGGGCCCAGGGGACATGGATGCGGGAGCGTCCAAAGGGAGGTCAGGGGGGTCCGTCTCCCTTCTCGTCTCAAGGAAAAAGGTGGGGAAGAATGGCCGGAGAATCAAGGCTGAGCCGCCGGGGAGATGCTGGCACAATGAGGCCGAAGGGAGCCAAGCAGCCGCCGCCGCCTCACAGATGCAGAGGCAGAAGTGGCACCCATCTCCCGGCACGCTGTCTCTCGCCTGTCCGCAAGCTGGCTCTGATGCTCGCCGCGGCAGTATGATTTTCTGCATCGTTTAGCAGGAGCCTGTGCAGCTGCGGACGAGACAAAAGAGAGATCCTTGTAGGTTCCTCGAGACCCCCAAACAGTCTGTTTTCCATCTCAGGAAAAAAGGAGCGAGGAGAACGGCTGGCTGGCTCCACCTCAGCCTCTGCCTTGTCTGCACCGCAGAGCTTTTGCCGTCCTTTCCTATACGGAATTATCTCCAATCACATAAGCCGGTGTTTCCCAACCAGTGTGCCATGGCACACTAGTGTGCCGACAGCGATCATCACAGTGATCATGGGAAAGTGGAACCTCCAATACCCTTTCTTTCCCCTCCTGCCGAACACTTTTTCTTCACTACTCGGGCTCCCTTCTTCCCACAGTGCTCTCTGGGTGTAGGTGAACTACAACTTCCAAACTCAAGGTCAATTCCCAAGCAAACCCTTTCAGTATTTTCTGTTGGTAATGAGAGTTCAATATGCCAAGTTTGGTTCAATTCCATTGTTGCAAGAGTTCAGGATGCTCTTGGATTGTGTGTTAAATCCCAGACACTGTAACTCCCAAATGTCAAGGTCTATTTTCCCCAAACTCCATCTGTGTTCACATTTGGGCCTATTGAGTACTCATGCCAAGTTTGGTCCTGATCCAACATTGTTTCAGTCCACAGTGCTCTCTGGATATAGGTGAACTACAACTCCAAAACCCAAGGTCAATGCCCACCAAACCGTTATAGTATTTTCGCTTGGTTATGGGAGTTCTGTGTGGGAAGTTTGTGTCTTTCTGCCATTCCTGCCAGGATGTCTATGTTGTGTTCATCGAAACAGGCCCAGGTTTCACACTGAGTGTATAAATACATTTAAAAACATATTAACTATATGTATTACTGTGTTAGAGTGTTGGTAATGAGAGTTCAATATGCCAAGTTTGGTTCAATTCCATTGTTGCAAGAGTTCAGGATGCTCTTTGATTGTGTGTTAACTATAAATCCCAGAAACTGTAACTCCCAAACGTCAAGGTCTATTTCCCCCAAACTCCATCTGTGTTCTCAGTTGGGCATATTGAGTATTCATGCCAAGTTTGGTCCTGATCCAACATTGTTTGAGTCCACAGTGCTCTCTGGATATAGGTGAACTACAACTCCAAAACCCAAGGTCAATGCCCACTGGACTCTTATAGTATTTTCTCTTGGTGATGGGAGTTCTGTGTGGGAAGTTTGTGTCTTTCTGCCATTCCTGCCAGGATATCTATGTTGTGTTCGTCGAAACAGGCCCAGGTTTCACACTGAGTGTATAAATACATTTAAAAACATATTAACTATATGTATTACTGTGTTAGAGTGTTGGTAATGAGAGTTCAATATGCCAAGTTTGGTTCAATTCCATTGTTGCAAGAGTTCAGGATGCTCTTTGATTGTGTGTTAACTATAAATCCCAGAAACTGTAACTCCCAAACGTCAAGGTCTATTTCCCCCAAACTCCATCTGTGTTCTCAGTTGGGCATATTGAGTATTCATGCCAAGTTTGGTCCTGATCCAACATTGTTTGAGTCCACAGTGCTCTCTGGATATAGGTGAACTACAACTCCAAAACCCAAGGTCAATGCCCACTGGACTCTTATAGTATTTTCTCTTGGTGATGGGAGTTCTGTGTGGGAAGTTTGTGTCTCTCTGCCATTCCTGCCAGGATATCTATGTTGTGTTCATTGAAACAGGCCCAGGTTTCACACTGAGTGTATAAATACATTTAGAAACATATTAACTATCTGTATGACTGTGTTAGAGTGTCATTTTGTGTCATTTTGGGTTAGTATTAGTATGTTTTGTGTGTGTGACTTTCTGCCATTCCTGCCAGGATATCTGTGTTGAGTTCATCGAAACAGGCCCAGGTTTCACACTGAGTGTATAAATACATTTAAAAACATATTAACTATATGTATTACTGTGTTAGAGTGTCGTTTTGTGTCGTTTTGGTTGGTGGTGTGCCCAAGGATTTCGTCAATGTAAAAAATGTGCCGTGGCTCAAAAAAGGGTGAAAAACACTGGAATGAGTGCAAGCAAACCCAAAGGAGTGTGGAAGGAGCTGAGGAGAGAGAGAGAGAGAGAGAGAGAGAGAGAACCAGGAGAAGAGGAGTTTGAAAACAAAGAGAATGCTAAATGGAAGGATGGTAGGATTCTGTTCCCATGGCAACAGATGCGGTTGCCAAGCTGAGGGAGAAAGGTGGAGCATCCTGAGGGCTGCTGTGCAAGAGAGCCGCCCCTTCCTCTCTTCCGCTCTCCCCCCGCCTTCCCTCATGGCCCCATTCTATCCCTGGCTTCTGCTCTTGATGCTCAGCGTCTCTTTTGGTCTTGACTGTCAGAGTGGTAACAAAGAACCTGCGGTGAGTGGGTGTCATATCTGGGCGTATGCTGGCAGCTGTCTCTCAGGGTCTCTTGGATCATGCTCTCTGCCCTGGCCCTTGTCTTCGATGTCAGTGGGGCGACGAATCCGTTCCGGATTTTAGTCCGAACTTTAAAAAAATTCAAAAATCATAAAGGAATCCAGGGATGTGTTTACACCAGTAGTTCCCAACCTTTTTTTTTTTTTGACCAACGACCACTTGACCAGGGACCGCTCTCCAACGTTAGTACCAAAAGGGTTACAAATCAGTTTTTGGTCAACTTTAGAGTCGGTTTGGTGATTTGGGGTGCTGATTCGGAAAATGGCATTGGATAGACCAGTGTTTTTCAACCTTTTTTTGAGCCGCAGCACATTTTTTACATTGACAAAATCCTGGGGCACACCACCAACCAAAATGACACAAAATGACACTCTAACACAGTCATACATACAGTTAATATGTGTTTAAATGTATTTATACACTCAGTGCGAAACCTGGGCCTGTTTTGATGAACTCAACATAGATATCCTGGCAGGAATGGCAGAAAGACACACACACAAAACATACTAATACTAACCCAAAATGACACAAAACGACACTCTAACACAGTCATACATATGGTTAATGTTTTTTAATGTATTTATATATTCAGTGTGAAACCTGGGCCTGTTTCGATGAACACAACATAGATATCCTGGCAGGAATGGCAGAAAGACACAAACTTCCCACACAGAACTCCCATAACCAGGAGAAAATGCTATAAGAGTTTGATTGAAAATTGACCTTGAGTTTGGAAGTTGTAGTTCACCTATATCCAGAGAGCACTGTGGACTGAAACAATGTTGGATCAGAACCAAACTTGGCATGAATACTCAATATGCCCAAATGTGAACACAGATGGAGTTTGGGGAAAATAGACTTTGACATTTGGGAGTTAGTTTCTGGGATTTATAGTTAACACACAATCCAAGAGCATCCTGAACTCTTGCAACAATGGAATTGAACCAAACTTGGCATATTGAACTCTCATTACCAACAGAAAGTACTGAAAGGGTTTGCTTGGGAATTGACCTTGAGTTTGGAAGTTGTCGTTCACCTACACCCAGACAGCACTGTGGACTCAAAGTATGTCATGTGATGTTGTTTGTTTTCTACCCAGAATCCCAATGTTGGAAGGAGGCTCACCACTTTAAGGTCCCTAAAACAGGCATGGGAAAACTTCGGTCCTCTGGGTGCTTTGGACTCCAACTCCCACCATTCCTCACAGCCTGAGACCCTTTCCTGCTTAAGTGGCTGAGGGGGAAAAGGAAAAGGGCCTGAGGCTGCTAGGAATGGTGGGAGTTGGAGTCCAAAACACCTGGAAGGTCCAAGTTTGCCCATGCCAGCTTTTGACAGAGAACTCTTCCTCCCCCTTCGCGCCCTTCCTTCCCCCTCCTGCCCAACACTTACTTTTTCTTCTCCACCGCCGCTTCTGCCGCCATTTTGATCTGAGGGGGCAGCGTGTGTTCAGGAGGGGAGGGGGGAGGGAGGGAGGCGTGACGCGTGCGGGCGCTACTGCGCAGACTCGCCCCAGAGCAAAGCGAGGGCAAAGCGAGCAGAGCGAGGCTGGGAAGAAGGGAGCCCGAGTGGAGAAGGAAAAGTGTTCGGCAGGAGGGGGAAGAAAGGGTACTGGAGGGTCCAATTTCCCACGGCACACCTGATGATCGCTCACAGCACACTAATGTGCCACGGCACACTGGTTGGGAAACACTGCCTTAGAGTAGACCAGGCAGGCTCTGCGGTTGAACTCGCTGGCGCCCGACTGGACCGGACGTGCTGGCGGACGGGTGACCAGGCATACCTGGATGTCTCCGGCACATACATACATACATACATACATACATACATATATATATATGCTGTATAAATTTATTAGCTGTACCCGCCATGCTGTGGCAAACCTTCCCTCCCTCTTTCTCTCCTTCCCTCCCTCTTTCCTTTCTTCCCTCTTTTCCTTTTCCTTCTTCTTTCCCTTTTCTTTCTTCCTTCTCTACCTGTTTCTTTCCTCCCTTTCTTTGCTCTTTGGTTCCATTCTTCCTTCTCTCTTCCCTTCCTTCCTTCCCTCTCTTTTCTTTTCCTTCTTTCCCTTTTCTTTCTTCCTTCTCTGTTTCCTTCCTTCCTTTGCTCTTTGGTTCCATTCTTCCTTCTCTCTTCCCTTCCTTCCTTCCCTCTCTTTTCTTTTCCTTCTTTCCCTTTTTCTTCCTTCCTTCTCTGTTTCTTTCCTCCATTTCTTTGCTCTTTGGTTCCATTCTTCATTATCTCTTCCTTTCCTTCCTTCCCTCCGTCTTTCCTTTCTTCCCTCTTTTCCTTTTCCTTCTTCTTTCCCTTTTCTTTCTTCTTTCTCTACCTGTTTCTTTCCTCCCTTTCTTTGCTTTTTGGTTCCATTCTTCCTTCTCTCTTCCCTTCCTTCCTTCCCTCTCTTTTCTTTTCCTTCTTTCCCTTTTTCTTTCTTCCTTCTCTGTTTCCTTCCTTCCTTTGCTCTTTGGTTCCATTCTTCCTTCTCTCTTCGCTTCCTTCCTTCCTTCCCTCTCTTTTCTTTTCCTTCTTTCCCTTTTCTTTCTTCCTTCTCTGTTTCCTTCCTTCCTTCCTTCCTTTGCTCTTTGGTTCCATTCTTCCTTCTCTCTTCCCTTCCTTCCCTCTCTTTTCTTTTCCTTCTTTCCCTTTTTCTTTCTTCCTTCTCTGTTTCTTTCCTCCCTTTCTTTGCTCTTTGGTTCCATTCTTCCTTCTCTCTTCCCTTCCTTCCCTCTTTCCTTCCCTCTTTTTATTTTCCTTCTTCTTTCCCTTTTCTTTCTTCCTTCTCTACCTGTTACTTTCCTCCCTTTCTTTGCTCTTTGGTTCCATTCTTCCTTCTCTCTTCCCTTTCCTCTTTTTTCTTTTCCTTCTTTCCCTTTTTCTTTCTTCCTTCTCTAACTGTTTCTTTCCTCCCTTTCTTTGCTCTTTGGTTCCATTCTTCCTTCTCTCTTCCCTTCCTTCCTTCCTTCCTTCCTTCCTTCCTTCCTTCCTTCCTTCCTTATTGATGCATAAGAACACAGAGAGAGACTGACAGCTATTGAGCAAGACCTTCGTGTGTGTCTTTCTGCCATTCCTGCCAGGATATCTATGTTGTGTTTATCGAAACAGGCCCAGGTTTCACACTGAGTGTATAAATACATTCAAAAACATATTAACTATATGTATGACTGTGTTAGAGTGTTGGTAATGAGTGTTCAATATGGCAAGTTTGTTTCAATTCCATTGTTGCAAGAGTTCAGGATGCTCTTTGATTGTGTGTTAGCTATAAATCCCAGAAACTGTAACTCCCAAATGTCAAGGTCTATTTTCCCCAAACTCCGTCTGCGTTCATATTTGGGCATATTGAGTATTCATGCCAAGTTTGGTCCTGATCCAACATTGTTTGAGTCCACAGTGCTCTCTGGATATAGGTGAACTACAACTCCCAAACCCAAGGTCAATGCCCACCAAATTCTTATAGTATTTTCTCTTGGTGATGGGAGTTCTGTGTGGGAAGTGTGTGTCTTTCTGCCATTCCTGCCAGGATATCTGTGTTGTGTTCATGGAAACAGGCCCAGGTTTCACACTGAGTGTATAAATACATTTGAAAACATATTAACTATATGTATGACTGTGTTAGAGTGTCGTTTTGTGTCATGTTGGTTGGTGGTGTGCCCCAGGATTTGGTCAATGTAAAAAATGTGCCGCGGCTCAAAGAAGGTTGAAAAACACTGCCTGATGCACATGATAGGCATGGGTTTGCTTGAGCCAAATGCAGCCATTGACCTTTGGGCTGAATAATGACAAGGGAATGTTCACTGCCCGTAAATTCCACTCCCAATGGCAACCCTCTGGTACCATGGCAAACCATTGTTCCCTTAAGGAGCCCTCGCCAGCCTCTCTCGCCACACTTCTGACACCTGCGCAGGTGCCTCCTTCGGCCAATTGGTTGGCTTTCTTCTCCGCCATAGATGCCCCTCTTGAAGGAGGAGACAAGGAGGTAAGAGGGAAAGCGGCTGTCAATCCATCCTTGAGGAATTGATTTAATCTCCATCGATGCTCACAAAGGACACATACGCTCTATAACAGGCACGGGCAAACTTGGGCCCTCCAGGTGCTTTGGACTCCAGCTCCCACCATTCTTAAGAGGCTCAGGCCCCTTCCTTTTTCAATTGATTGAAAAAAGGCAATTGACTAAGAAAGCCAATCCGAGATAGGCAAGTCCGGTTGCAGAAAGCACAGCGGAAAGTCTCCTTGGGTGATGTTGTTTCCAAATTGCGGTTCTTTCTGCATTGTCGAGACCCATTCGGCGTGTCTTCTCGAAAGAGGCCTCAGCATTGTGGAGAGTGCGTCTCCATGCCTCCCGATGTGCGGCCAGGGTGGACCTTTGTTGGTGGTCAATCTGGCCGAGCCTGAGACATTGTTTCAGGGAGTCCTTGTATCTCTTCTTTCGGACGCCTCTCTTGTGCTGACCCGTGGCGAGTTCACCATAGAGTAGTATCTTTGGGAGGCGGTGGTCCTCCATCCTAGAGAGACGTGCCCTACCCAACGCAGCTGTGTTCTCAATAGCGTGGCCTCAACGCTGGTGACCCCTGCTTGCTCAAGGACAGCAATGTTCGTCACATAGTCAGTCCAGTGTATATTCAGGATTGTGCGAAGACAGCGCTGATGGAAGCGTTCGAGGAGTCGTAGGTGTTGCCGAAAGGTAAGCCATGTTTCAGACCCAGAGAGGAGAATAGACAGTACGATAGCTCTGTACACACTGATTTTGGTGCTTTGCCTCAGGTGCTTGTTGCTCCAGACTCTTTTGTGAAGCCTTCCGAATGCACTCTATGCCTTTGCTAACCTGTGATCTCTCTCTTTGTCAATCTTGATGTATTGTATACATGTTGGAAACCGCCCTGAGCCTCGGGGAGGGCGGGTTATTAAGTTGAAATAAATAAATAAATAAATAAATAAATAAATAAATAATCTTGGCGTCTGAAGAGATTATGCTTCCCAGGGAGGTGAACTGCTGAACGGACTTAAGCACAGATGTGCCTATGCCGACGTGGGGATGGCGGTGTTCTTCCTGTGGTGCGGGCTGGTAGAGGACTTCCGTTTTCTTCAGGCTGACTTCCAGCCCAAACGGCTCTGCAGCCGTTGCAAAGCAGGACGTGAGGCGCTGCAGGGCTGCTTCTGAATGGGCGACAAGGGCGGCATCATTGGCAAAAAGCAGCTCACGGACTAGATAGTTTAGAGCAGGGGTGGGCAACTATTTTTTCCAAGGGGCCACATGGGAGCCAAAAAATATTATGGAGGGCCGCACCGAAATATTAATTCATTTTATATTCCTCAAAGCAGGCCAAAGCATTTAATAATAATATGCGCACAGAATGCAGAAAGCAAGGGAGATAGCAAACCGCTCCCTTTCCTCGCTCGCTGAAGCTGCAAAAGGGATTCCGGCGGAAGCCCCGCCCCCTGAACCTTTTCCGCGATGCCGACTCTGACATCACCGTGGAACATGCTCAGGGGGCGGGGCTTCCGCCGGAGTTTGTTTTGCAGCCTGAGCGAGAACGGGGAGAGGACGTTTGCCTCGCTTTCCTTCCTTTTCGTCAAAACAAAGCTACACGTGGCTTTGTACTTGCCGGGCAATCCCTTTCTTCACCCGAAAACCAGCGCTGCCACCGGCTACCTCTCTCTCCCGGTCAGCAGTGCTGCCCAAGGCTCCGCGGGCCGGATGGGAGTGCCCAAGGGGCCGCACCCGGCCCGCGGGCCGCCCAATGCCCATCCCTGGTTTAGAGTCTTAGTGCGAGCCCTCAGACGGCTTAAGTTGGACAAGCTGCCATCAGTACGATAGCGTATATATGCCGCCTTCTTCTTCGAGGTCTGCCGTAGCCCTTTGGAGCATCATGCTGAAGGAGATTGTCAATAGGGTTGGTGCAAGAACACAACCTTGCTTCACTCCATGAGTTATGAGAAAGGGCTCCGAGAGAGCATGGCCATATCTGACTTAACCGCGCGTAACGTAAATATACAATTATACAATCACCCGTGGCGAGTAGTATCTTTGGGAGGCGGTGGTCCTCCATCCTAGAGACCTTGTGCCCTGCCCAGCGCAGCTGTGTTCTCAGTAGCGTGGCCTCAATGCTGGTGACCCCTGCTTGCTCAAAGGTAGCAACATTCAGTCCAGTGTATATTTAGGATTGTGCAACGACAGTGCTGATGAAAGCGTTCGAGGAGTCGTAGGCGTTGGCGAGAGGTGACCCATGTTTCAGACCCAGAGAGGAGAATAGACAGTACAATAGCTCTGTACACACTGATTTTGGTGCTTTGCCTCAGGTGCTTGTTGCTCCAGACTCTTTTGTGAAGCCTTCCGAATGCACTCTATGCCTTTGCTAATCTGTGATCTCTCTCTTTGTCAATCTTGGCGTCTGAAGAGATGATGCTTCCCAGGGAGGTGAACTGCTGAACGGACTTAAGCACAGATGTGCCTATGCTGACGTGTGCATGGTGGTGTTCTTCCTGTGGTGCGGGCTGGTAGAGGACTTCTGTTTCCTTCAGGCTGACTTCCAGCCCAAACAGTTCTGCAGCTGCTGCAAAGCAAGAAGTGAGGCGCTGCAGGGCTGCTTCTGAATGGGCGACAAGGGCAGCATCGTCAGCAAAAAGCAGCTCGCGGACTCGATAGTTTAGAGTCTTAGTGCGAGCCCTCAGGCGGCTTAAGTTGAACAAGCTACAATCAGTACGATAGCGTATATATATGCCGCCTTCTTCTTCGAGGTCTGCCGTAGCCCTTTGGAGCATCATGCTGAAGGAGACTGTAAATAGTTTTGGTGCAAGAACACAACCTTGCTTCACTCCATTAGTTATGAGAAAGGGCTCCGAGAGAGCATCGCCGTACCTGACTTGACCGTGCTGGCCCTCATGTCACAGGATAATCATTTTGAGGAATTTGGGGGGACATCTAGACGTTCCAGGATCTGCCACAGACCTTTTCTGCTCACAGTGTCGAAGGATTTGGTGAGGCTACACTTTGGAATTACACCCTCTTTAAGCCAACCTCTACCGCACCCCCCCCACACACACACACACACACACAGGGCCGGTGGAACTGTTACGCCAACTACGCAGTCGCGTAGGGCGTCACCACCTGGGAGGCGCGCTTTGGAGACAGTACACATGCACTGAGATTTGCGCATGCGCACTGGACTCGCGCTCGGGAGCCACTGGGGGGGGGCGCAAAATATTTTTGTCGCTTACCCCCTCCCTCCCCCCCGGAATAGGTAGGTCCTCCCCTGCACACACACATCACTCAGACCAATTTTTTAAAATGCCATCCCAATGCAGTGGTAGGGAGTTCCACAGTCACACCTTCTGCCTGAAGTGGGACTCGAACTCAGGACGCTAAAACAGAAGCGCCACCCCCGAAGAGGAGTCAAGGGTAGCAGGAGCCAATCACAGAAGCGCATTCCCAAGGGCGAGAATTCAAATGGGAGAGTGACACCCGGCAGGGCCAATGAGGGGACAAGACGGCGTGGAGGGGGCGGGACCACTTGAGGCAAGCGACGCGGGCTCCCTGAGGGAGCGACTCCATCTCCGGCGGGGCCTTCCCGGTCCCCGTCGTGCGGTGCCCCGGCGCCCCGACGCTTAGCTGCTCGAAGGGCGGCCTGCCCAGCTGGAAGGGCAGACCCTCCTCTGCACCCTCCGCCACCCCGCGAGTCCACTCGCTCGGCCATGCCCCCTGGCTCCGCCCTCGCCGCCTTCCATTGGCCCATGTCCACCGCAGCGCCCGCGGGGCATGCCGGGAGGCGTAGTATTTCTCCTGTGGGGAGGGAGGCAGAAGCGGAGGGAGGTGCATGTAGTCTTCAGGACAGGGCCCACTCTCATAGACATCTATGGGCGAGGCTGAGGGAGGGTGGGCAAAACTTGTTGCGTTTTTCTTTGTTTCAACATTTGGGGGGGGGTGTCCGTGGTCTGCGCCCCACTCAGCTTGCGCCCCTGGGCCATGGCCTAGGCCCTAGGTTGGCCTTATGGGTAATCCGGGCCTGAACTAAAGTGACTGGGCGGGACAGTGAGAACACAGCCATCTTCAATGTAGTTTGGGAAGGCAAGGCCACCTGTGGCAGAGAATGCAAACGGCCCTGCCCTAAACTACATTTCCCAGAATGCAATGCTCAGCATTGGGCTGCAGCAGCCAGCCGTTTAGAATCAGTCTAATAATGATAAATAAAATTATTGAATCTACAAAGAGGGTTAGGGTTAGTAATAGCATAAATCTGTGAAAAGTAGAACAGTGAGGGGGGGGGGGGGAGGAAGGGGCCTGAGGCTGTGAGGAATTGTGGGAGTTGTAGTCCAAAGTTTGCCCATGCCTGCTATAGAATCTCATTCACATTTAACAAACTATGGTTTGTTTATGGGAATAGGTTCAGATACAACAACCTGGCTTATTATAATATGCAAACCTGATTAGTGTTACTTTTTTACTTGTGATCGGAGTGTCATACATCGAAATGTTTGTTTCCCTTGGGGTTGTTCCCATGTGCAAACGCCGTTCATTCCCGAGCTCTGTCACGGCGGTTTCCTCTTCCGAACAGGCTCCTCGGGATCAAAATGGAGAAGAGAAGCCGTCCCCAATCTGCCCGCAGAGTAGAGGAAGAGAACCTGACCACCGCCGTCGAGCGCAGTTCCGGGCAGATCATTAATCCCCCGCGGAAGAAGAAGAAGAAGCGCGCCAGGAAGCGAAGGCGCCGGCTCAAGTCCTGCGCTCTCCGTCGGCAGCCGGCCGGCCCCCAGCTCAGAGTGCGAGGCCGGAAGTGCCCCGTGCAAGCATTCATTTACAAGAGGTAGGATGGACGAGATGTCCCTTCTCTGCTTGGATGCCGTATGTACTTGAATCTAATGCTCACCTTTCGGGCTTAATTGCCTTCCCAAAATTAGGGTGCGCATTAGATTCGTGTCTAAGAGGAAGCTGTTACACCTGGAGCTCCCCTTTGTGGGACCTCATCTCTCGTTTAATTGCTATGTAAACCTGGGCTTTGTGGTTTGGTGAGGCATCAGCATCCTTGGCAGCCGCCATGATCCCAAACTACAGCCCGCATGACTCCACAGCATTGAGCCAGGACGGTTAAAGCGCATTCATTCTACAGCAGAGATGTACCCCCAAGGTTTCCCACTGGTGAGAGCTTTGGTGCTCTAATACTTTTTCACCTAAGCATCAGGCCCAGATTAACACTTTTTTTGCTCCCTAGGCCACTTTTGGAATTATGCCCGCTTTCGCGCGCCGCCACACGTTCCAAGTGTGCATGCGCGGGCGTCCACCCCCTCCTTTGTCCCATTCACGCAGCGCAGCTGCCAAAGCCTCTGAAACAACTCGGCGTGGCCTCAGAAGGAGGGAGGGAGGAAGAATGCAGCCCGAGCGACGTCACTCCCCCCCCGGGGGCGGGGCTCAAGTGATGTCGCTTGAGACCCACCCCCGGAGGGAGTGACATCGCTCGGGCCCTGCCCCCAGGTCCGGATTACCCATAAGGCCACCCTAGGCCAGGGCCTAGGGCGGCACCTTTGGGGGGGCAGCAGATCCGGACACCCCAAAAATGTTAAAAAAATTTTGTAAAAAAAAAATCGGAAAAAAAATTGGGGAAAAAGTGTGCATGCACGCGGCGGGGAAGCGACCCTCCCTACTGCTTGCCCCGGCCCCGCCCCTCTTCCTTCAGTCAGTGCCGGCGTGAGCAGTGCCAGCACAAGCAGCAGGGAGGTGGTGGCCTAATGGATAATCCGGGCCTGCTAAGCATGCAGCCACCGTAATGCGTACCTTCTTGGCCAAATTACAAAAAGTGCCTTTTTTGCCACTGCGCATTCACCAGCAAATATATAGGTTTTGAAACTTGAGGTGCGCATTAGATTCGGTGGCGCATGACTTAAGTCAATGCTGCTACGTCCAGTGAAGGAGATCCCTGGTGGCTTCTAGGTGCCCGGAATCACCTTTCCACTAAGCCCCCTCTTCCCTTTCGATGGCCGAAACCCACCAGCAGCACTCCTGCCTTGGTTTGCCCATTCCATTGGAGAGGGAGTCTCCTTCCAGCCCCCCAGTGGCTTGGATTTGGGGTCCTCTCGCAGAAGCCTGTCGGGGGC
Organism: Anolis apletophallus; assembly: GCA_030556195.1. NCBI lineage: Eukaryota > Metazoa > Chordata > Lepidosauria > Squamata > Anolidae > Anolis > Anolis apletophallus. The sequence goes on from JARBWK010000018.1 coordinate 16,703,363, forward strand.
TTGGGCGCAAGTTCCCCTTACGCTTTATAAGATAAGGTTTTATTTTTTGTGTGGGTCTGAGTGATGTGGGGGGTGGGTTTTGCGGTAGAGGTTGGCTTAAAGGGGGCGTAACTCCAAAGTGTGGCCTAGGGCGCAAAAAGGTGTTAATCCGGGCCTGATCCCAAACCTGCACCCACGAAGTCTCAAGGCCCCTTTAGAGATCGGGGTCCCAACTCACAAGATAGGTATGCAGCTTCCAGGTACATCTCCGTGTTTCTAAATCCTCTGAAACGCGGATGTGCCCTGGACTTGCAGGATTATTATTTATTTATTTATTTATTATTCGGGCTTCTATGCCGCCAACTCCCTGAGGCTCGCGGCGGCTTACAGGGGCCGAAGGCACAATAAAACACAAGGCAATAAAACAATTAAAAACAGCAGTAACACAATAAAACAATGACGCAATTCAAGAATGAGCATCACATCGACCCAGAACGAACGAGCAGATGGCGGGGCATGAGCCGGACCTACCCGCCGAAGGCCTGCTTAAACAGGTAGGTTTTGCAGGCCCGTCTGAACGGGAGAAGTCCTTCATGGCCCGGGTTCCGGCCGGGAGGGCGTTCCACAGCGTAGGAGCTATGACAGAGAACGCCCTCCGGCGGGTGGAAGTCAGTCTTACAAGCTTCGCCGAAGGTATCTCCAAGAGGTTGGAATCCTCGGACCGTAGTGATCTCGGAGGGCAGTATGGGGTGAGACGGTCCCTCAGATACGCTGGCCCCAGACCGTGCAAGGCCTTAAAGGTAAGAACCAACACTTTGAAGGCGATCCGGTGCTCGATTGGCAGCCAGTGCAGATCCTGCAAGACAGGTGTTATGAGGGCGCCAGCTGGCGTGCCAGACAGGAGCCGGGCGGCAGTGTTCTGCACCAGCTTGAGCTTCCGGTCGCCGACAGGGAAGGCCAACGTAGAGCGCGTTGCAGTAATCTAGCCTTGAGATGACCGTGGCTTGGATTACCATGGCCAGGTCGTTCGGGAGAGATAGGGGGCCAACCTCCTTGCCTGTCGCAGATGAAAGAAGGCAATCTTGCTGACCGCAGAGACCTGGGCCTCCATGGTCAGCTGGGAGTCCAAGTGGACCCCCAGGCTCTTGACGGAAGACGATGGGCATAACGCCACACCGTCTAGGGTCGGAAGCTGGACATCTACATCACCCGGGCGGCCCAGCCACAGGATCTCCGTCTTTGCCGGATTCGACTCTGGCCTGCCCTCCATCCTCAGGATGAGCTGGGTGTCGTCAGCGTACTGGTGGCACTCCAGCCCATAACTCCGCACCAGCTGTGCAAGCGGCTGCATGTAGATGTTAAATAGCAGAGGGGAGAGGATGGCCCCTTGCGGGACCCCACAAACTAATGGGGAGCCCTTGAAATATAAACAGCATCGTTGGCTTCGGGATGGTTGGCCCCGTTTTGGTTCTAGCATGAGATGCCCATAAATTGTCATTTGTGCAGGTTGCCGCTGCAAGGCCAAGTGACCAAACTGAAGAATTGCTACCATAGCTGGAAAGCTGCAAGGACACGTCCAAAGGCAGCCAATGCGGTGAGTGTGGACTGGCTCCCAGTTCTAGGTTTGAGGGAGCGGGGTGGAATTGTGAGGCCTGAAGGAGAGCCCTATACATGGGAAGAGCGATTCCAGGCAGGGGCGGTCCTACCTTTACGCGGGGTAAGCGGCTGCTTAGGGCGCCACCCAAAAGGGGCACCGCCGCGCCAGCCTCGCCACCCCGACGCGCCGCCCACACTGGCCGCGGAGATTTTTGCGCATGCCCAGAAGCTCCAGGCGTAGAGTGATGGTGCCACCACAGAAAAGGCTCTACGCCGGGTGGACGTTAGGCGGATAGATTTGACGCTAGATATCTTGAGGAGGTTCAGGTGTTCGGAACAAAGTGATCTCTGGGGTTGGTAGGGGATAAGACGGTCCCTCAAATACAACCGCCCCAGACCATGCAAGGCCTTGAAGGTTAACACCCTCACCTTGAAGGGGATCCGGTGCTCGATCGGAAGCCAATGGAGCTGCCAAAGGATGGGAGTTATGTGACCTCTCCCCGGAGTTCCAGTAAGAAGTCACGCAGCGGCATTCTGGACGAGCTTAAGTTTCTGGATCAGACACAAGGGTAGGCCAATGTAAAGGGCATTACAGTAGTCCAGTCTCAAGATGACCGTGGCTTGGATCACCATAGCTAGGTCGTCTCTGGATAAGTAGGGAGCCAGACGCCTAGCCTGCTGCAGATGGAAGAAGGCGGTTTTGCTGACGCTGGAGATTTGAGCTTCCATCGTCAGCAAAGGGTCTAAAACAGGGGTGGGCAACCTACGGCCTGCGGGCCGGATGCGGCCCCCCAGCCAATTCTGTCCAGCCCGAGGAGAAGGGCGTTGGGGGCGGGACCAAGAGGAAGGGCTGCCGCTGTCGCCATCCCATCGTGGGCTGTGGGACCAGCGTCGGCAGACAGCCCGCCGCTCTGGAGAACGATCGGAGGAGCGGCGGCTTTGGAGTGCCTTCCAACCCGGGAGGCGATCCGGGCCTGAAGGGAGCAGTCGGTGAGCTGCGGCGGGTGATCGCCCTGGCGAACCGGAAGATGATCATACTGTTACGTAGCGTTATAGTCCCCGAGAGCAGAGAAAAGAGTTTTGTGGTTCTAACAGATGGCTCTCCTCTTTCTTTCTTTCAAAACCCAGGGCCAGACCAGTGCGCCAGTGGATGGGAAGACATTGCCCGGGAAGGAGAAAGGAGAGCATTCTGCAACCCCCAGCGTTAGCAATTTACAAGGAAAACAAAGGTGAGCAATCTCAAGAGAATCTACTCTCTGATGTGACCTATCACGCTGCTTCTCTTGCTACCCGATGCAGACGACCACAATGTTTTTTTGTTGACTACCTTTTGCCCATTGGGTGTTGTAATTTGGCAGAGAAGGCTAAAGATGTCAGAATACTCCCATTCCCATGATCCCCTAGCATTGAGCCTGTGACTAACTCAATCTACTGGAGGGGTTTGAGGGGACTGAGTCACCATAGTGGGAGTTGTAGTTCACCTACAACCAGAGAGCACACTGAACCCCGCCGATGATGCATCTAGAGCAGGGGTGGGCAACCTACCGTGTTTCCCCGAAAGTAAGACAGCGTCTTACACCTCCGCGGCACACCTTTCCGCCAGGCCTCCAAGGAAGGGAGGGGGAAGAGAGCCAGAGGCGTGGCGAAGCGGCGCGCGTCACTCTGACGCGGCGCTGCCTCGCCACGCCCCTGGCTCCTTTCCCCCTCCCTTCCTTGGACGAAAGAAGGGAGGGGGAAAGGAGCCAGGGGCGTGGAGAAGCGCCGCTGCGTCACTCTGACGCGGCGCTGCCTCTCCACGCCCCTGGCTCCTTTCCCCCTCCCTTCTTTGGACGAAAGAAGGGAGGGGGAAGGAGCCAGGGGCGTGGCGAAGCGGCAGCGCGACACTCTGACGCGGCGCTGCTTCACCACGCCTCTGGCTCTCTTCCCCCTCCCTTCCTTGGAGGCCTGGCGGAAAGGTGTGCCGCGGAGGTGTGCCGCGGCCGATGGGCCGGTTGCGGTGGCGGCGCGCGCGGCGACGCGGTACGGCTTACTTCGGGCACGGCTTATATTAGCCGACCCCTGACACCCCGATACGCCTTACAATCGGGGGTGTCTTACTTTCGGGGAAACACGGTATGCCCCGCAGGCCAGATGTGGCCCGGCAGCTGATTCTGTCCGGCCCGAAGAGAAGGGCGTCGGGGGCGGGGCCGAGAGGAAGGGGTGCTGCTGCCGCCATCCCATCGCGGGCTCTGTGGGGCCTGTGTCAGCAGACAAGCCGGAGGAGCGGCGGCTTTGGAGTGCCTGACATCCCTGGAGGCGATCCGGGCCTGCAGCGGGAGCACTCGGTGACCTGCGGGGGCTGACCGCCCTGGCAATCCGGAAGACTTGATCGTCTTCCGGGTCACCAGGTCGAATAAGCCGCCTCAGATCGCCGAGTGCTCCCCCTGCAAGCCTGGATTGCCTCCAAGGATGGCAGGCACTCCAAAGCCGCCGCTCCTCTGGCCTGTCTGCCGACATAGGTCCCACAGAGCCCGCGATGGGATGGCGGCAGCGGCACACCTTCCTCTCGGCCCCACCCCCGATGCCGTTCTCCCCAGGCCGGACGGAATCGGCTCCAGGGATGCAGGCACTCCATAGCAGGGCGATCAGCTGGGGAACGGCTGTGGGCGAGAGTGGGCAGAGGCCTGCAGCCTCCAATCGGCTGCTACTCTGCTCTGCTCTGCTGCGGTGGCGGCTGGGTCCGCTTTGCCATCCTCTGGGCTGGGTCCATTGGGCCATTCCATCTTGGGACCCTTCCTCTCGTGAGGATGTCAGCCTCCATCTTGGTTCGCACCTTGTCTTCTTGAATTTAATTTAATTTTTTAAATAATAATTTTATAATAATAACTAGCTGAACCCGGCACGCGTTGCTGTGCCCTATTTAGGAGATGTGAGGAAGTGTGGGTATGTTAGGGTTGGTAATGTTGTGACAATGTGTTTTGTGTGTGTATATATATGTGTATATGTGTGTATGTATGTGTATGTATGTTTGTGTGTCTGTGTGTGTGTCTGTATGTGTATGTGTACGCATGTGTGTGTCTGTGTATGCATTTGTGTATGTATGTGTATATTTGTTTGTATGTATTTGTGTATGTGTATGCATGTGTGTGCGTACGTGTGTGTGTGTGTGTATGTATGTGTCTGTGTATGTACACTTCCCCACTATCTTTCCCCCTCCCTCTCTCTGTCTGATTTCCCCTTTTTCTCTCTCGCTTCCCCGTCTCTCTCTGTCTCACTCTCCCCCTCTCTCTCCACCCCCCATCTCTCTCTCTCTGATTCCCCCTTATCTTTCCTCCCCCTCTCTCTGTCTTAGGCCTCCCCTCTATCTCTCTCAGTCCCTCTCTCTCTCGCCCTGCCTCCCGCCGTGGCGCGCATGGGGAGGTAGGGCCGGAGATCGGCGATCCGCCCTCCGCCGCTGTCCCCGCGGTTGCTGCGGCGGCGCCTCAAAGAAGGTAAGCCCGGGAGCTTACCTTCTTTGGCGCGGTCGCTGTATCCGTGGGGCGGCGGGAGGGCGGATCGCCGATCTCCGGCCCTGTCTCCCGCCCCCTGGCGCGAATGGGGAGGCAGGGCCGGAGATAGGCGATGCGCCCTCCGCCACGCTGCCCGGGTTGCTGGCGGCGCCTCAAAGAAGGTAAGCCCGGAGCTTACCTTCTTTGAGGCGCGGTCGCTGTATCCGTGGGGGGCGGCGGCGGAGGGCGGATCGCCGATCTCCGGCCCTGTCTCCCGCCCTGGCGCGCATGGGGAGGCAGGGCCGGAGATCGGCGATCTGGCCTCCGCCGTGCTCCCCGCGGTTGCATCAGCGGCGCCTGAAAGAAGGTAAGCCCGGGAGGTTACCTTCTTCCAGGCGCGGTCGCTGCAACCGCGGGGGACAGGGTGAGTGGGGAGAGAGGGAGACGGGGATGGGTTGGTGTGTTGGGGGAGGGGTTTCGAGTGCGCCTGCGCGATTGCTCTCCCTGTGTTCTTCGCTCGCGGCCAGCGCAGAACGGGAGGCAATGGGCGGTTTTTGGGGCTGATTTTGGGGGGTTGGAAGATAGGAAGGTGGGTTTTTTTGTGCCCTATAGGTACCTAGTGGTATGGAGAAATGTATTTGGTGGGTTTTGTGCCTGAGGGGGCAATAGTTTTCCCGTCTATACCAGTCATTGCACATGCACTCTCATTTTATATATATAGATTACAATTATATTATAATTTCAATATATTATAATGTCTCTCTCTATATATACTATAATATAATAATTATGATATTAATACTAATAATATATGAATATTTCTTGATATATTAATATATTATTATGTTAATATTAATGATGTGTAATATATAGTCAATATATTACACCAGGTACCCAAGGTAGTAATAAATTTGAAATGGTTCCCTGCCTAAAATGAGTCAATGTTTTCTTTGGGCAGAAGATTGAAAAAGAACGTTTCCGCCGAGAAGAAGAGGTACCAGGCGCTTTCGGAATACCAGTTCGTATGTCCAGGTAAAACAGCCATGTGCCGATATCTAGATTCCCGGTTCTTTCCTTTCCCCCACTCCAAAGGACTAGAAATGGAGGACCCGGAAATGTGGGAAAGATGTCCTTTCTAGGCTTTTTCTTGGTCCTCCAACACAGTTCAATGGTATCCCTTTGCTGGACGTCGGCCTCAGAGTCGGGCTGGATGATCTAGATGTGCAATTCTCTCTGGGCATTACTTCGCGAACGAAGATTCTTAGGAAGGACTCGTCCCACGCTTTCTACAAGCGCGTTGATGACTAAAAAGCCCAATCTGAGATAGGCAAGTTCGGTTGCAGAAAGCACAGCAGAAAGTCTCCTTCGGTGATGTTGTTTCCAAGTTGCGGTTCTTCCTGCGTTGTCGAGACCCATTCGGCGTGACTTCTCGAAAGAGGCCACAGCCTTGTGGATAGTGCGTCTCCACACCTTCCGATGTGAGGCCAGGGTGGATCAATCTGGCCGAGCCTGAGATGTTGTTTCAGGGAGTCCTTATATCTCTTTTTGGGGGCGCCTCTCTTGTGCTGACCCATGGCAAGTTCACCATAGAGTAGTATCTTTGGGAGGCGGTGGTCCTCCATCTTAGAGACGTGACCTGCCCAGCGCAGCCGTGTTCTCAATAGCATGGCCTCAATGCTGGTGACCCCTGCTTGCTCAAGGACAGCAACATTAGTCACATAGTCGGTCCAGTATATATTTAGGATTGTGCGAAGACAGCGCTGATGAAAGCGTTCGAGGAGTCATAGGTGTTGGCGATAGGTGACCCATGTTTCAGACCCATAGAGGAGAATAGACAGTATGACAGCTCTGTACACACTGATTTTGGTGCTTTGCCTCAGGTGCTTGTTGCTCCAGACTCTTTTGTGAAGGCACTCTATGCCTTTGCTAATCTATGATCTCTCTCTTTATCAATTTTGGAGTCTGAAAAGATGATGCTTCCCAGGGAGGTGAATTGCTGGACGGACTTAAGCACAGATTCGCCTCTGCTGATGTGGGGATGGTGGTGTTCTTCCTGTGGTGCGGGCTGGTAGAGGACTTCCCTTTCCTTCAGGCTGACGCCCAGCCCAAACAGCTCTGCAGCTGCTGCAAAGCAGGACGTGAGGCGCTGTAGGGCTGCTTCTGAATGGGCGACAAGGGCAGCAACAGGCATGTAGCCAGGGGGGGGGGCTAAGGGGGCTTCAGCCCCCCTCCCCCGAAATTCTCAGGGTGGTCCGCGAAAAGGCCTTACTGGTACATTATTTAAACTGTTATGTTTATTCATATCATGATCTAATCACCATGCTCATTATATCCCACATTAATGGGGTTATTGGGATAACAATACAAAAGGTTTGCTAGGGTAGACCCTCTTCCACCCAGTCTCAGCCCCCCCGAACCGAACTCACCCCCAAATCAAAATCCTGGCTACGGCCCAGGGCAGCAACGTCCGCAAAAAGCAGCTCACGGACTAGATAGTTTAGTCTTAGTGCGAGCCCTCAAGCAGCTTAAGTTGAACAAGCTACCATATTCTAACCATACTTTTTCCAGGTCCTCAATTGCAATTTGATGATATGCTTTCAATGGAAGTTGACCATAGTTGTGGCCAAAGAGCTAGAAATGCTAGAGAGAGAGAGAGAGAGACGTGTTCTCAATAGGCTTCTTCCCAGTCTTCCAATACAATCCCATAATATACTTCCACCAGAAGTTGTATGTACGTTTAGGGTGGGAATGTGAAACAATTAAACGTAATTGGGGGAAAGCAATTGCTAAAATTAATGACATATTATCTACTTCTACTAAATTTTGGAGATCTAAACATGGTTAGTTATGGTTTCACGACTCCGCCATGACCTCCCTGTCGCGGTTGATACAGTGAGCGAACTTGAGACCCTGTGGCCACTCGGCAGGCCTGCAATACAATGGTGGGGAAAGGGTGTTGCAATCAGCAATATATACAAGGAACAGCAACATATAGTTGATCCAAAATGTATAATAACATACAGTTCAATAATACATAGTCACAACGGTGTTACAAAATCAAAGTGTAAATATCATCACCCCGGAGGGTTCCTACCCTTCCGTGTCACAAGTCCAAGTGGAAGTACGGAAGTCCAAAGTATTTTAAGCACCAAGATTGGGTAATAGGGAGGAAGTCCAGGGGAAATACGGTCAAAAACGCCCAGGATAGACAGGGATGATGGAAAGTGGAGTTAGGAGAAGAGCCGGTTGAGTTTTTTGAGTGTTCAAAAGCACCCTTTTAGGGCAGCACATTGGCTAAATCAAAATGAACATTCATGAGTTACAATCAATACATATACAGTAATTCATCATAGTATATACTCAAATTACATTCAATAGGCATAGTTGCTATAATGATACATTGATCTACATACCAGAGCCATGGACGTAAAGTCATACATCCATGGTAGGACCAGCGGCCGAAGCAAGTAACCGTTTCAAAGGGAGAGGCTAAATACCCAAACAAACCCATGGGACAGGTGGGAATCATCTCAATAGATCAGTAATTGTTAATTTGTCGTTTAATCCGATTGGAATTTCAGTTTTTAAAATTTGAATCCAACGGGTTTCAGCCCTCAAGAGGCATCTATCCACATCGCTGTGGGGGGGTATTTGGACCCTCTGTATGCCGAAGAAACGTAGATCATTCGGACGTATTTCCCCTGGACTTCCTCCCTATTACCCAATCTTGGTGCTTAAAATACTTTCGACTTCCGTACTTCCACTTGGACTTGTGACACGGAAGGGTAGGAACCCTCCGGGGTGATATTTACACTTTGATTTTGTAACACCGTTGTGACTATGTATTATTGAACTGTATGTTATTATACATTTTGGATCAACTATATGTCACTCGGCAGGCCTACCTTCGACCAGTTCAGGCTGCTGGACGTAGGGGCGATCGACAAGATCATTGCTGCAGCTAGACCCAACAACGTGCTCCCTCGACCCGTGCCCCTCCTGGCTTGTTAGATCTTGCTGGGAGGGGTTACGTGGACCTCTGTTGAATATAGTCAACGGCTCCCTTGAGCAAGGAGTCCTTCCAGAGAGTTTGAAAGAGGCGGCGGTAACCCCGCTGCTGAAGGAACCGGGTCTAGATGGCTCGGTCCCCTCCAATTACCGCCCAGTTTTGAACTTACCGTTCCTGGGCAAGGTGATGGAGAGGGCAGCAGCGAGGCAGCCGCAGCGGTTCTTGGACGATTCTGCCGGATTAGATCCCTTCCAGTCCGGCTTCCGCTTGGGGCACGGGACAGAGACTGTGCTGGTCTTTATCACAGACCAGCTGCGCTGCCAGTTGGACCAAGGTGGGTCAGCGCTGCTCGTGTTATTGGACCTCACGGCAGCATTTGACACAGTTGACCATTCTCTATTGATCCACTGTTTAGCCATGTGTGAGGGGGTCCGCCCTTAAATGGGTGGCCTCCTTTCTCCAAGATTGGGGACAATGGGTGGAGAGGGGAGGGATGGTCTCGGAAACGGTCCCCCTTAACTGTGGGGTCCCCCAAGGGGCTATCCTCTCCCCTCTATTATTTAACATCTACATGCGTCCACTGGCCCAACTGGTGCATAGTTTTGGTCTGGAGTGCCATCAGTACGCGGATGACACCCAGCTGGTGCTGAGGATGGAAGGCCGGCCGGACTCTGTACCCGATTATTTCCATCAGTGCCTGGAAGCCGTGACTGGGTGGCTACAGGCCAGCAGGTTGAAGGTGAACCCGTCGAAGACGGAGGTCCTGTGGCTGGGTCGCCCTGGGAGGAGGGGTGAGCTCCAGCTGCCAATAATGGACGGCGAGGTGGTTAGCCCGTCGGCCCTGGTGAAAAGCCTGGGGGTCCAACTGGACCCTCTCCTGACGATGGAGGCAGAGCGGCGTTTTTCCATCTGCACCAGGCGAGGCGGCTGGCACCCTACCTTTCCGGTGGTAACCTAGCCGCGGTAATCCAGGCCATGGTCATCTCGAGACTGGACTACTGTAACGCCCTTTACATTGGCCTTCCTTTGTCGGTAATCTGGAAACTTGAGCTGGTGCAAAACGCTGCGGCTTGACTACTGGTTGGTGCGGCACTATCGTGCCACATCACACCAGTCCTACAGCGCTTGCACTGGCTCCCCATCGAGTACCGGATTAACCTTGGTGTTAACCTTGAAGGCCTTGCATGGCCTGGGGCCAGTGTACCTGAAGGACCGCCTCTCCCTGCACGTTCCCCAGAGACCACTACGGTCCATGGGTCAGAACCTACTGGAGGTTCCATCACTCAAGATAAATAAATAAATAAATAATTTTCCAAATCTCTCCTTCTCCTGTGGTGCTCAGGAAAGGCTTTCTTGCAGTGCACCAAGCAAAGCGTGAAGCAACGGCTGCGCTCCATCTATCTGGGGAACGCATGCCAGAAGGTGCCCAGGTCGAAGCACCCGTCCGTCCGGATCCCTCGCTCTCAGTGGGGAATCAACAACCCTCAAAGGTATGGAAACCCATCCCGCGACTCAGGGCAAGCCACACTCCCAGACACAGGGGAAGGCACCGGGAAACCTCCTCTGAATGCATCTCGCCAAGAAGACTTCATGATAGGCTAGCTTTACCTCGGGGTTAACGTAAGTCGGAAAGTGACTTGACGGCACACAACAGCCATGTTTCTGAATGGGATCAGGGAAGCTAAGTGTTAAGGAATAGGCTTGTGCATTTTGGGTGGTGGCAAACTTCCACCACATCCCGGGGGCAGGGCCGCTTGTGAGGGGTGGGGCCGCTTGCAAGCATGCGCGGCAGGGCGTGAGCGGCGCGACGCCCTCCGCCATGTTCCTGGGTGCTGCAGCGGCCGCCCGGGAGCTTACCTTCCTTCCTCTTCCTTCTCCGAGGAGGAAGGAAGGGAAACCCCCGGGCGGCCGCTGCAGCACCCAAGAACATGCGCGGCAGGGCACTGCTCGCACCCTGCCGCGCATGCCCCTTTTCAGCAGGGCTGGGTGACGTCAGGCACGTCCGCAGCGGTGAGGGCGAGGAGGGAAGCCGCGGCGCCTCTTTGTGAGCGCCGTGGCCTCTGCCTCCTCCGCCATGTTCCTGGGTGCCGCAGCGGCAGGAACATGGCGGAGGTAGAAAGGGCGCAGTGCCGCGGCTTCCCTCCACCTTTCTCCTCGCCCTTGTCACCGCTGCTGCGCCTGACGTCACCCAGCCCTGCTGAAAAGGGGCGGGCGCTGGGCAGGACGCCGGGCATGCGCGGCAGGGCGGCATCCTCCGCCATGTTCCTGGGTGCTGCAGCAGCCATCCGGGGGTTTCCCTTCCTTCCTCCACCTCGGAGAAGGAAGAGGAAGGAGGGCAAGCTCCCCGGCGGCCGCTGCAGCACCCAAGAACATGGCGGAGGTTGCCGCGCCGCTCACGCCCTGCCGCGCATGCCCATAAGCGGCCCCGCCCCCAGGGGCGGGCCTTCCAGAGTGTGGCCTAGAGCGCCACCAACTGTTAATCCGGGCCTTCCACCTGACAACAACTCACCAAAGGGTTTTTTCCATCATCGCCCCGGTCTTATTGAACGCCTTGCCACCCAAGACTCGGGCCTTGCGAAGCTTGACCCCCTTTCGCAAAGCATGTAAACCCTACCCATTTAGGCAGGCCTTTGAGTGGCAGGGTCTTGGTGCCCGAAGTTTTCACTTTTTGGTTAAGTGATGTTCTCCTTTCTCTGCATTCAGGGGAAATCCCACCGCTGATGGCAAATGCCCCGTTGGGAGCGACTTTCCGCGAAACACAAACTCACGTGGCATGCCGCTTGGGGTTTCGAGCCTGACGTATCAGATCAATAAGTTGCTCCTCGCCGGCCCGGAAGGCACAGCCGTAAACCGCTACGCCGACCACCGACAGCAACAACCAGCTCTTGAACAAGCCACTCCAGAGGAAGAAGGTGCGCAACCGCCGAGCAGGAGCCCCACAAGGCAAGGGGAGGAAGGATGCTGGCACCTCGATCCGGGTTACCACCTGGAATCTCAACATCGGAGAACCGGTGCGAAGGCCCGTTCCCAAAACCCGAACAGGCCGAGGCCCGTGTCGGCGAAAGAGTGCTACAGGAATGCTTGGAACCATCTCTTTGGGGATCAGGCCAAAGAGGATCCGGAGAAAGAAGATGCCGAGGAAGACAGGCCCGAGCTGAGTGCCGGCAGCAAGGCCGCCATCATTCAAACCCGAAGCGCCATTGTCGTCCCGACCATTGCTCCGTACTACTCCAACGAAAGCCTGGCGGCAGAGGGACCTGCCTACAACGCCGCTAACCCGTTTCGCACCAAGGTGAAACAGCCCGGGCTTTTCCAATCAAGGCCAGGGGAGGTGTTGACGGGGAGTCCGGCACAAGAGAGGGGGCCGGCCAACGATTTCCCGGCCCTCCGGAGTAGAAGGTTTGAGGCCCTGGGTATGGATGCGTGGTAGGCCCCCGTCCGGAAGTACCACTCAATTGGACCGCCGTTGGGACTCGCTTGATCTTCGAAAAAAGTTGAGCAGTTTATTTTGAAGAGAAAACATGTTTTGAGAATCGAGCCTTGTCTGAATTGCTCTGTAGCCCATGGTTTAGCGCCGTATGTATTTGCATGTGTATGTATGCATGTTGTGAATTCATCTCAATCCCAACCTGGGGTGCAAGGCAGCTCTCAAGATTAATGAAACACTGGGTAAGCATGTGCGCATGCGTGTGAAGTTGTGCGTGGACTGAACTCCCCATAATCCCCAACACTGACTGTGCTGGGAGCTCCAGTCCAACACTATCTACAGGCCCGGATTAACACCTTTTTGCACACTAGGCCACACTTTGGAATTGCGCCCCCTTTAAGCCAACCTCTACCGCATGCCCCCCCCCCCGGAAAGGGCCAGGCCCCCTCCTTACCCGCCGGGCAGCAGAGCAGGAAGGCCAAGGCCACTAGGAGGCTCCGGCAGGCGCTTCCCATGGCCAGGCGGAAGGAGGAGTGTCCCGGGCAGCCGAGAGCCAGGGGCCGGGCCGGGACAGGAGAGCCGAGGCGAAGCGAGCGGGTGTCCTTCGTCCCTGTGTCCACCCCTCCGCCAGTGCCTGGCCGGTGTGCCAGGCAGGCCCGGATCATTACCGTTTGCCGCCCTAGGTCACAGTTTGGAATTACGCCCCCCCTCCCCAATTGGCTGCCGCCGGCATAGCAGAAGCAGGAAAAGCTGGCGCGCCGGTGGCAGCCAATCGGGAGCGTCCGAGGTGGTGCTTAGCTGCTAAGCGCCGCCCCGGACAACCCCCATTGGCTGCCGCTGCCGCACTAGCTTTTCCTGCTTCTGCTATGCCTTAGCAGAAGCAGGAAAAGGCAGCGCGGCAGCGGCAGCCAATCCAGGGGCACCTGAGGCGGTGCTTAGCTGCTAAGCGCCGTCTTGGGCAACCCCCATTGGCTGCCGCTGCTAGGCTAGATTGGAGGCGCTGCGCTCTAGATTGCCGTGCTAGACGGAGGCGCTGCGCTCTAGATTGTATGGCGCTCCGCGAGCATGCGCAGAAGCGCCCGAAGGTCGCCATTTTTTTTTTAAAAAAAAATTTAATTAAAAATTAATTTTTGTTTTTAATTGGGGGGTCCGGATTTGCCGCCCCCTCCCCCCCATGGCTGCCGCCCTAGGCCATGGCCTAGGTGGCCTTATGGATGATCCGGGCCTGGTGCCAGGAAGGCAGAAGAGTCCCGCCTGGCAGGGCAAGGGGCAGGCCATGCCCACAGCCAGCCCCCTCCCCCTGGCAGAGAACATTTCCTCCCCGCGCAGACCCTGAACCTTGACCCTCGCTCGGGCCATGTCTTCTGGAGGAGCCTCCTCCCTCCCTGTCTGCCTGATGGTTGCAAAGGTCCTGGGCTGCCCCCCCCCCCCCGAAGATGTGCCCTCAAGGGCGGAAGCTCCCCGAGGGGGCGGGTCCGTTGCCAAATGAGAGCGAAAGAGGCCCCCTCCCTTCCTCTCTCCCGCAAAAGCCGCGTTTTGGCAGCTGAGCCCACTCTCCCCACCCATGTTTTGATGATAGAAGCCACGAGGAAAGATTCGCTGACCTGGGCAACTCACCAGCCCTGGCGGAGACTCCGGTAAGAAAGACCCTCCCCCCGGGACTGCCCCTCCCCCGCGCAACCCATTCAGAACACACACTCATAAGGGTCATTATTTGCACAAAAGCAGAGAGTTCCCCTGGTGAACAATAGCTCTCTCTCTCACACACACAGAGTCAGGAAGCTCTTCCTCTCTCTCCCCCCCCCCCTCCCTCCCAAGAAGCAGAGCCCCCCACCTGGCCTCCTTCTCCTTCCCAGCCAAGGGCAGCCTCCCCGAGGAAAGATGGAGGGAGGGGCCAGCCAGGCTGGGGTGCCCGCACGCACGCTATTCGCTCCCTCCCTCTCTCCGCAAAGGAGGCCATGTCCGGAAGGGGGGGGGGAGGGAGGGAGAAGAGGGCCAGGTCCTCGAGATTGGACCCAGCGACAGAGCCAGGCACCCTCCCCACAACCAACACACCCAACTCCCCCTTGGCATTCGCAAGCTCCGAGAGTGGGGAGAGACCCCAGGGGCCGGCCACGGCATTTGTTTCAACGTTTTATTTTATTTTTTGGTCCGTGATCTGTGCCCTCCCTCGGCTTGCGCCCCTAGGCCATGGCCTAGGTTGGCCTTATGGGTAATCCGGGCCTGACTATAATAATAATAATAATAATAATACTTTATTATTTCTGAGTCGCCCTCCACCTCAGTGCTCCGGGCGACTTACATCAACACAAAAATACAGCAGTACACAAACAAGACAGTACAGCACACGAGGGGGGGACCTACAGCTAAGGAGGGGGAGAGGAGCCAGGCTCAGGACCACAGGGTCCATAAGCTAACCAGGTCTAGCCAACAGTGGCTCGACCATCGAACGAGGGGAGCCTGGGAGGGCCCCCCAAGTCCAATAATGTCCTAAGAGTTTCTAGATCCATTGGGAGACGGTCACCACAGACCTGTGGGTCCGATCTCCCAGTCTCCTGAGTGTCAGATCCTCTAATTTGGGGTTCGCCAGAGGGGTACCCTACGTCTAAAATTGGCATTCCAGAAGGTCCTGGCAGGGAACCTTCTGGATGCCATAGAACCAGTCCTCGCTGACCTCTCCCTCCTGGACCTGGGGGCTCCGAGAGCCCCCTCCTGAAGGGAGGTCCGCAGTGTCCTGGGACGAAGGAGCTTCAGGGGTCTTCCTGCCTCCGACGAGTGTCGCCCTTTCGCTGGCGAAACAGTGGAAGGCCTAGATCTAAGAACTCGGCCTTCACAGGGGGCGGCTATCTCAGCTGCAGGTGTAGTCCTGCTCCGGAAACTGCCCATTCGCCTCCTGCGACGTCGTCTCCTCTTCCGCTGGATCTGTCGTTTCCGGGATGGGTCCACGTCAGAGGTCAAGTCCTCCAGGGGCGGGACTTCCGGTGGGAGGCGACTTCCGGGTTCCGTTCCGGGTCCGGGCGCATGGTCCTCAACGAAGGCGAGGTCCTCCAAGGGCGGGATTTCCGGCGGACGGGCGCTTCCGGGTCCTCCTCCATCCCCAGGCCCAGACACATGGCACAGGCGGGCGTCCTCAAGGTCGGCCGCCATGCTGGGCCGCTCCAATTCCAGCTGGCTCCCCCAGCTTCTCGCGGCACGACGTCGGCGGGCACGAGGGTTTCGGGGGAGGGCCAGGACGGCCGAAATATCCAGATCATCCGCCGACGGGTCGCCCCAAGATGGAGGGCCAGCCAGCCCCGGCCGCGGATCTAGAAATCCCCCTTCCATAGAGAAGGCCATTCAACTCTAATGGAGTGCTGTACGTATAATGGAGTGTGTACGTGGTCCGGATTGAGAGTACCAATCTTGGGCCACCAGGCTTGCCATACAGACAAAGCCAGAGGCCAAGGCTGTCCAACTTCTACGGGCCCAAGGGCCGGAATTCCAGTCACTGATCACCTGGGGGGCCGAATGGTCTGCCCCCTCCCCTCCCCGGCTCCGCCCCCTCCCCGGCTCCAATTTACTTACAATTGACCTTGAGTTGTGGAGTTGTAGTTCACCTCCATCCAGAGAGCACTGTGGACTCAAATAATGATGGATCTGGACCAAACTTGGCATGAATACTCAATATGCCCAAATGGGAAGACTGGTGGATTTGGGGGAATGTTTCCTAATACCTTTGAGTTATTTGAGTCCACACTCACATTGGGACACACCAAAAAAAACCCAAACACCTCAATGCCGTCGCAGGGCCTGATGGGGCCCCCTTTCCCAGAGGCGGGGGGAGGAGGCCCAAAGAGCCCCCTCCCTCCCTGAAGGGAAAACAAGCCACGGGGGCAGGCGCAAAGGAAGCCACGTTGCGCCCTGCACGCGGGGGAAGGCAGCACAACAAGGGGGAGGGGGCGCGGAGGAGGGGGAGGAAGCGTCGCCAAGGAAACCGCCGCTGAGGGACCCCCCCCCCCCTCACCCAACGTCCCACTGTTTTTAGATTGATTGATTCGAGCCAGGCCCTGCCTTACCCATACTGCGGGAGCCCCGCCACAGGGCCCAAGCGCCAACGCCGCCCCCGAAGAGCCCCGGTGAAGCCGAGGCCAAGCTCAGGCCGGGGGCGGCGGCTCTCCCACCCGCGGGGCGGGAAGCGAGGGCCCCCGACAGGAAGAGGACGGAGCCAGGAGGGGCTTTCCCTGCCTCACTCCCCTCCTCCCTCTCTCTGAGAAAATGGGGGCTGGCCTGGAAGCAGCCGCGAGGGGGGAGGAGGCGCGCGCCCAGACCGGCCGCAAATCCCGCGGGACCCGAGATTTCGGCAGCTATCGCGAGACTACGCAGCCACAGACGGGATTCCGGCCTCCCTCCCTTTTACACTGCCATATAATCCAGATTGTCTGCTTTGAACTGGATTATACGTCAGTGTAGATTCATATAACCCAGTTCAAAGCAGACAATCTGGATTATATGGCAGTGTAAAAGAGGCCTAGGTCTACAGTTACAGAAAACAGCACACATCATTCTCACTCATAAAAGTACTGACGATATATATAATATCAGTGTTTGTATGTGTGTGTGTGTGTGTGTGTATGCATGTGGCAGTTTCAGACTGGCTGCCACTTCCACAGGTCATTGCGACTCCCACGAATGATGGACCTGGCACACATAACCCGCGTGGCTCACTTTATGTCCTGGTGTGATTTTGGGGGAACAGACCACGGATTATGGCAGTGTTTCTCAACCTGGGGGTCGGGACCCCTATGGGGGTCGCGAGGGGGTGTGAGAGGGGTCGCCAAGGACCATCAGAAAACACATTATTTTCTATTGGTCATGGGGATTCTTTATGGGAAGTTTGGCCCAATTCTATCGTCAGTGGGGTTCAGAATGCTCCTTGATTGTAGGTGAACTATAAATCCCAGAAACTGCAACTCCCAAATGCCAAGGTCTATTTTTTCCAAACCCCCCAGGAATTTGTGTTAGCCATGTGGTTTCTGTATGGGAAGTTTGGCCCAATTCTATCGTCAGTGGGGTTCAGAATGCTCCTTGATTGTAGGTGAACTATAAATCCCAGAAACTGCAACTCCCAAATGCCAAGGTCTATTTTTTCCAAACCCCCCCCCCCCCCAGGAATTTGTGTTAGCCATGTGGTTTCTGTATGGGAAGTTTGGCCCAATTCTATCGTCAGTGGGGTTCAGAATGCTCCTTGATTGTAGGTGAACTATAAATCCCAGAAACTGCAACTCCCAAATGCCAAGGTCTATTTTTTTCCAACCCCCCCAGGAATTTGTGTTAGCCATGTGGTTTCTGTATGGGAAGTTTGGCCCAATTCTATCGTCAGTGGGGTTCAGAATGCTCCTTGATTGTAGGTGAACTATAAATCCCAGAAACTGCCACTCCCAAATGCCAAGGTCTATTTTTTCAAACCTCTCCAGTATTTTCTGTTAGCCATGGGGTTTCTGTATGGGTAGTTTGGCCCAATTCTATCGTCAGTGGGGTTCAGAATGCTCCTTGATTGTAGGTGAACTATAAATCCCAGAAACTGCAACTCCCAAATGCCAAGGTCTATTTTTTCCAAAACCCCCCCCAGGAATTTGTGTTAGCCATGTGGTTTCTGTATGGGAAGTTTGGCCCAATTCTATCGTCAGTGGGGTTCAGAATGCTCCTTGATTGTAGGTGAACTATAAATCCCAGAAACTGCAACTCCCAAATGCCAAGGTCTATTTTTCCAAAACCCCCCAGGAATTTGTGTTAGCCATGTGGTTTCTGTATGGGAAGTTTGGCCCAATTCTATCGTCAGTGGGGTTCAGAATGCTCCTTGATTGTAGGTGAACTATAAATCCCAGAAACTGCCACTCCCAAATGCCAAGGTCTATTTTTTTCAAACCTCTCCAGTATTTTCTGTTAGCCATGGGGTTTCTGTATGGGTAGTTTGGCCCAATTCTATCGTCAGTGGGGTTCAGAATGCTCCTTGATTGTAGGTGAACTATAAATCCCAGAAACTGCCACTCCCAAATGCCAAGGTCTATTTTTTTCAAACCTCTCCAGTATTTTCTGTTAGCCATGGGGTTTCTGTATGGGTAGTTTGGCCCAATTCTATCGTCAGTGGGGTTCAGAATGCTCCTTGATTGTAGGTGAACTATAAATCCCAGAAACTGCCACTCCCAAATGCCAAGGTCTATTTTTTCAAACCTCTCCAGTATTTTCTGTTAGCCATGGGGTTTCTGTATGGGTAGTTTGGCCCAATTCTATCGTCAGTGGGGTTCAGAATGCTCCTTGATTGTAGGTGAACTATAAATCCCAGAAACTGCAACTCCCAAATGCCAAGGTCTATTTTTTCCAACCCCCCAGGATTTGTGTTAGCCATGTGGTTTCTGTATGGGAAGTTTGGCCCAATTCTATCGTCAGTGGTGTTCAGAATGCTCCTTGATTGTAGGTGAACTATAAATCCCAGAAACTGCAACTCCCAAATGCCAAGGTCTATTTTTTCCAAACCCCCCCCCCCAGGAATTTGTGTTAGCCATGTGGTTTCTGTATGGGAAGTTTGGCCCAATTCTATCGTCAGTGGTGTTCAGAATGCTCCTTGATTGTAGGTGAACTATAAATCCCAGAAACTGCAACTCCCAAATGCCAAGGTCTATTTTTTCCAAACCCCCCCCTCCCCCAGGAATTTGTGTTAGCCATGTGGTTTCTGTATGGGAAGTTTGGCCCAATTCTATCGTCAGTGGTGTTCAGAATGCTCCTTGATTGTAGGTGAACTATAAATCCCAGAAACTGCCACTCCCAAATGCCAAGGTCTATTTTTTTCAAACCTCTCCAGTATTTTCTGTTAACCATGGGGTTTCTGTATGGGAAGTTTGGCCCAATTCTATCGTCAGTGGGGCTCAGAATGCTCCTTGATTGTAGGTGAACTATAAATCCCAGCAACTACAATTCCCAAATATCAAGGTCTATTTTCCCCAAACTCCACCAGTGTTCACATTTGGACGAGTATTTGTGCCAAGTTTGGTCCAGATCTTGAGTCCACAGTGCTCTCTGGAATGTAGGTGAACTGCAACTCCCAAACTCAAGGTCAATGTCCACCAAACCCTTCCGGTATTTTCTGTTGGTCATGGGAGTTCTGTGTGCCAAGTTTGGTTCAACTCCATCGCTGGTGGAGTTCCGAATGCTCTTTGATTGTAGGTGAACTATACATCCCAGCAACTACATCTCCCAAGTGACAAAATCACCCCCCACAATCCCACCAGTATCGGGTGTATCGGGTATTTGTGCCAAATGTCGTCCGGTGAATGAAAATACATCCAATATTTTACATAACGATTCATAACAGTAGCAAAATTAGAGTTATGAAGTAGCAACGAAAATGATTTTATGGTTGGGGGGTCACCACAACATGAGGAACTGTATTAAGGGGTCCCGGCATTGGGAAGGTTGAGAAACACTGCCTTATGGGATTTGCAGTACTTTCAATCGCTGCGGCTCCCACAGACCACTGCGACCCCCACCCATGACAGATCAGGAGCAAACTTGACATAAGAGCCCCCATGGCCCACTTTACATCCTGGTGCGGTTTGGGGACCACAGATGATGGGATTTGCAGTATCTTACTCACTTCCAGAGACCACTGTGAGCCCCACGAATATGACGGGCCTGGACCAAACTTGGCACACAATCCACCCCCACCCTGATGAAATTTGGGGGAGGATGGACCATGGATGATGGGGTTTGCAGTAACTGAACAAAGGAATTGACCTTGATTTTGGGAGCTGTAGTTCACCTGCATCCAGAGAAACAGTGACCCCCACCGACAGCGGACTGGGACCAAGCTTAGCACAGAGAAGTCCCTGGGAATCTGGGAGTTGTAGTTCTCCCTTATCCAGAGAACACTAAACCTAGCCAACGATGGATCTGGACCAAACTTGGCACACAGACCCAACATGGCCAATTGCAAATACTCTCAGGATTTGGGGGTGGTCGCCCTGGGAATCTGGGAGTTGTGGTTCACTCTTATCTAGGGAACGCTGAACCCAGCCAATGACAGATCTGGACCAAGCTTAAGTCGCTTCGGGGTGAGAAGGGCGGCATATAAATGCCACAAATAAAATAAGTAAATAAATAAATGATATTACCTTACATCCCAAAACAAACAATACGTTCTTCTAATAATCTGGGTACTGCCAGGTCCCCAAGATAGTATATCTGTGTATATAGTAACAGTCAGTGTTTGCGGTGGGAGGTGCGGAGGAATATGTGGCAGCTTTCTGATTGGCTCCCACTGTGGGATTATTTGCATAAAGGATTGGCCAGCCACAGAACTCCAACATTCTAAGGCACCAGACAGAGGGGATTGGTTGCCACTGAGGGAGTATTTGCATAAAGGACTCTGATTGGCCAGCACCCAAGAATCCAAGCCTCATCATTCAAACAACATGATTGGTTGCCACTGAGGGAGAATTTGCAAAACCGGCTCTGATTGGCCAGCTTCTAGATCCCAACACTCTAAGGTGACGCAGAGGGAAAAGGAAAGGCCTCAGGCAGTCAGCCACTGCGGCCCACAGCAATGACGGATCAAGACAAAACTTGGCACACAGAGGCCCAATGGCCCACTTCACAACCTGGTGTGGTTTAGGGCTGGATGGGCCACGAATGATGGGATTTGCAGTACCTTCACCTGATTCACTTCCCAAACAATGACCCACTCTCCATCCTACTGCAGTTTAGAGGGCGGACCATGGATGATGGGACTTGAAGTACCTCTACTCATTCCCCATGACCGCAGCAGCCCCCAACAAAGACCGATAAAGACCATACTTGGTACACAGAGCCCCCACGATCCACTCTACATTCTACTGCAGTTTGGAGGAGGGTGGGCCATGGATGATGGGACTTGAAGTACCTCCACTCACTTCTTGAGTGTGCTGCGACCCTCATCCAATGACTGCTCAAGACCAAACTTGGCACACATAACCCCCATTAACCCCTTAACACCCTGGAGAGGTTTAGGGGAGGTGGACCACGGATTATGGGATTTGTAGTACTTTCAAATGCTTTTGTTCCAACAGACAAAGAACAATAAAGACCTAACTTGGCACAAAGAGCCCCTATGACCCACTCTGCATTCTACTGCAGTTTGGAGGAGGGTGGACCATGGATGATGGGACTTGAAGCACCAAAGACCAACCTTGGCACGCAATGCATTTCACAAATAACCCGGGCACCGCCGGGTCCTCAAGCTAGTTTATATATATATATATATCTTCTATATATATAAAAAGAGAGTGGTCGTGCAACGGACTTTATGCACGGCCAAACTATGCCCCCCACAAACACCAATCCAACGAGACACATTCCCCCAGACCACGAGGTATTACCTCAACACAAAAAAACCCACCTCCCTACCTTGAAACCCCCCCAAAAACAAGCCCCCAAAAACCGCCCATTGCCTCCCGTTCCGCGCTGGCCGCGAGCGCAGAACACAGGGAGAGCAATCGCGCAGGCGCACTCCCCCCCAACACACAAACCCATCCCGTCTCCCTCTCTCCCCACTCACCCTGAACCGCGCCTGAAAGAAGGTAACCTCCCGGGCTAACCTTCTTTCAGGCGCCGCCGCTGCAACCGCGGGGGGCACGGCGGAGGGCAGATCGCCGATCTCCGGCCCTGCCTCCCCATGCGCGCCAGGGCGGGAGGCCGGGCCGGAGATCGGCGATCCGCCCTCCGCCGCACCCCCCCCCCATCCAGCGACCGAGCCTCAAAGAAGGTAAGCTCCCGGGCTTACCTTCTTTCAGGCGCCGCCGCTGGATCCGCGGGAGGCGGCTGCGGAGGGCAGATTGCCGATCTCCGGCCCTGCCTCCCCATGCGCGCCAGGGCAGGAGGCAGGGACGGAGATCGGCGAAACCCAAACCCCTCTCTCCGTCCTCGCTCACTGCCCTCCTCCGCCGCCTCCCAACCGCACCTGGACCGGAGAGACGCGGACGGCGCCCTTCCCGCCTCCTCTGCTGCATTCTCGCCCTCCTCCGTTGCCTTCCAGGGGCTTCCGGACCCGGCCGCCACTCCTGGAACCGGGTGGTGCGGGCGGTGTCGTGACCGGCTCCTCCGCTGCCTCCTCCGCCATCTCGCATCCGTTCCCGGGCCACACGGGCGGCGGCATGGCCGCCTGGGAATCGGGCGAGGAGGCAACGGAGGACGCGCCCACGACGACGCCCGCACCACCCGGATCCAGGAGCGGCGCCCGGGTCCGGGAGCCCCTGTAAAGTGACGGAGAGGACCGAGAACCCAGCGGAGGAGGCGGAAACGGGCGCTCCCGCGCCTCCCGGTCCAGGAGCAGCTGTGAGGCGACGGGGGAAACAGCCACAACCACGGCACTACACTTCCCAGAAAGCTCCGCAAGAGCAGGAAGTGGCCATGCGGGGCCTTCTGGGAAGTGTAGTCCCGTGGAGGACTTCTGACCAGGAGAGGCGGGACTTCCTCTTTCACGCCTGCTTCCTCGCATCCTTGCCCTCTTCCACCGACTCCATGCCACTCCTGGACCCGAGCTGCATGTCCAGGAGCAGCTAGGAGGCGGAGGAGGAGGCCTAGGAAGCGACAAAGGAGGCGCCCAAAACGATGCCCACCCCGCCCGCCTCAACAACCGCCTGAGAAGCGGCGGAAGACCCCCCTTCCCACAACGACGAGGAGAAGACACATAAGAAAAAAGTAAGGAGACAAAAGGAAAAAATCAAAGGATGGAAGGGGGGGGGGGAAGAAGAAAAGAGGGAAGAAGAACAGAGAGAAAGAAAACAAGGATGAAAGGAAGGACAGAGAAGGCAAATAAACAAGAAAGGAATGAAAAAGCCACAGCGAAGCGTGGCAGGGTCAGCTAGTATATATATAAAAGAGTTATTAAAAACATCCAACATGTTTATATTTTAGAAAAACTTAATTCTTTTCGCTCCTTGGGCCCAAATCTCAGGTAGAGATTATTGCTGCAACACTGACCGCAATATTCCCTTCTAGTTCAGGGGTGGGGACCATGTGGCCTTGCAGAAGTTGCCGGACTACAAATCCCACCGGTTCCAGGACAGGCGATGGACCGTGGGAGCTGCAGCCAGCGCAGCGCTTCTCAGATCAGAACAAACAAACACAGTCCAAGAGACACTTCAAAGGTTCCGCGTTTCTGGACAGAACATGGTGAGCATCCCACCTCTTGCTGACGGCGGGAGGGAACGGCCTTTGTTTCCTTTCCAAGCCTAAAGCGAGGCCGGGGTGGGGACTGTGGGCAAGGACAAGTCCATGGAGGGAGCCTCGGCTGCGTGGGCTGGGCTGGGCTTGCGGAGCTCCAGTTTCTCATTGAGCTGGTTGTACAGCTCCTTCACAGCTTCTCCGCTCTGGCCGAGGAGAAGAAGGAAAGAAAGGTGAAAGTGATCGATGACACAAATACAGGCAGTCCCCAAGTTACAAACAGTCCCCAAGTTACAAACAAGGTAGCTTCTGTCGACCTGTCTCTGTCAAAAGTGAATTTCCCTTCCTGGTGGTAGATTTCTCTCACTTCCTGTTGTCTCACCCCGGTGATGCAAAATGGGTTAAAACAGTGGTTCCCAAGGTGGGCGATACCGCCCCCTGGTGGGCGGTGGGGTGATCCAAGGGGGCGCTGGGAGGCTCAGGAGAATTTGGGGGGGCGCTGAACCCCTGTAAGGGGGTGGTGGCGTGAACCAGGCTTGCTTGCCACTTGCAGGCAGGGCCGGTTCGTCCAGTAGGCGGACTACGCAGGCGCGTAGGGCGGCGTCACCCGGAGGGGCGTTGCCACCTGGGAGGGGTGTCGCTGCACTGGCTCCGCCCGCCCCGCCCCCGCTGCCCCGCCCTGCCGTTGCGCCGGCCAGGCCTCCGCAGCCGGCCCGCGCCCACGCCGCCACGCCAGCCGGGCCTTTGTTAGGCGACCCCACCGCCCGGGGCGCTCTGGCTGCGTCTGCGGCTGCGCGACTCCACACATGCGTACTGGCTCCAGAGCGCACCTCCCGCTTTGGAGTCAGTGCACGTGTGCGCAGTTTCGCGCATGTGCACTGGGCTCCAAAGAGGAAGGCGCTCTGGAGTCAGTGCGCGCGCGCACAGATTGGCGCATGTGCACTGGGCTCCCCTCGGAAGCAACTGGGGGGGCCGCAAAAAAAATTTTTCGCGTACCCCCCGGGAACAGGTAGGTCCGCCCCTGCTTGCAGGGTCGCTTCTTTCTCCCGTTGGAAGAAAGAGGCGATACACAGGACTGCGCCGTGGGCAAGGTTGACGAGAGGAAGGAGGCGCGTACTGCGGTTTCCACGGCAACGCCTGCCTGGGGATTCCAACTTGCAGGGACACAGTCGCAAGCGCAACCTCTGGTGAAAAGCCTTGGGGTCCAATTGGACCCTCTGCTGACGATGGAGGCTCAGGTCTCCACCGTGAGCAGAGCAGCGTTTTTCCACCTGCGCCAGGCAAGGCGGCTGGTGCTCTACTTTTCCAGTGATGACCTAGCCACGGTAATCCAGGCCACAGTCATCTCGAGACTGGACTACTGTGACGCCCTTTACATTGGCCTTCCTTTGTCGGTAATCCGGAAACTGAAGATGGTGCAAAACGCTGCCGTTCGACTGCTGGCTGGAGTGACGCTATTGTGCCGCATCACTCCAGTCCTCCAGCGCTTGCACTGGCTCCTGATCGAGTACCGGATTGCCTTCAAAGTGCTGCTGTTAACCTTTAAGGCCTTGCATGTTTTATTCTGTTTTTAGTATATTGTGTTGTATTGTTCACTGCTCTGAACCACCCTGAGCCTTTTCGGAAAGGGTGGTATAGAAGTCGAAATAATAAATAAATAAAATAAATAAACTAAATAAACTAAATAAAATAAATAAATAAAGGTGCCAAAGCAGGAAGGCAATCTGGGTTGGGTACCTGCCTGCGATGCATCACCTGACTTTTGCAGCATTTACTCAAAATGTTAAGTATTTCTATTATTATTTTTTTTTGGAAATATTTTTTATTAAAAGGTTTTCAATAAAACAAAGCAAAAAAGACAACCAACACAAACATACAACAGCAGCATCACAACATCACAACTCTATCGTACGTCTACACTCCCCCCCCCCAACATCCAGAAATGGAAGGAGAAAAAGAAGAAGAAAAAATTAAAAATAAAACAAAAAGAAAAAAGAGAGAGAAAAGAAGGAACAAAATATTTCTTTGAAGTAATTTTGCATTTCCACAAAGCAAAGTGGGCAGGAAAGCCTGAGTCTGTAAGGGTTGGAATTGATGTGACTTGTGGTCTTGGTGGGGTCATGGCTGTGTCGTTGTGGGTTGTTCTGGTGGGTGGGATGTTGGAGTCCTGGGGAGTTGTCGGTGTGTGGTGTTGCTGGCGTTCTGCAGAGCTTGTGGATATACAATGTTTTTCGTCTTTCCGTCTGCTGTGTTGATGGAAAGCAGGGCTGTCCAACTGCCGGCCCTGCAGGTGTTTTGGACTTCAACTCCCAGAAATCCTAGCCAGTTTACCAGCTGTTAGGATTTCTGGGATTTGAAGTCCAAAACACCTGCAGTTGGACAGCCCTGATGTAGAGATTCTGTGGTTTCCCAACTCTGGATTTGAAAAAAGAAACTGTGTTTCTGTTCTGGCGTTTGCTCTGCCCTTTTTTGTGTGATGCATGTAGTGTTGCGAGTGTGTCGTCCGATGCTGTTCTTTTTAGGAGGCATGGCTTGTCTTTTGGGTCAGCTTATGCCTGTGTGGAAGGAAGGAATGGCATACAAATGGGTTGAGCAGTGGACGCAAGGTTGTGTTATGTGCGTACTGTGTTGTGTGTAGGTATTACTTTTTTGGTGAGTTAGTGGGTGTGTGGTGGAATTGTGGGTGGTAGTATGTTGTGGAATGCTTGTGTGGGTGGGGTGTTTTGGGTGTTTGTAGAGTATCAGTGCAGTGTTGTGTTGTGTTGTGTTGTGGTTGGAGTATAGGTGGAGTTGGTTTTTGTTTGTGGTGGTGGTAGGTGTTGTGTGTGCGGGGTCCCGTAAGGTTGGGGGGATGGGTTGTGATAGGAAGTTGTGTTGTGTTGTGTGGGTAGGAATTGCTGGAGAATTGCTCCCTCATAGAGTTTGGTTTTGTCAGTTTAACCCTCAAACACCAACTGACTGAACTCAAATCACTCAGCATTCTATCCTAGCCTTGGCTGGCTGTGCCCAGCGTTACTATGGTTACTCAGCCTCCCTGCATTTTGTGTGGGCCGATGTTGGCCAATGGGTTTCGCTGGCTGCCGCAGAGGATGCTGGGAAATGTAGTTTATTTTGTATTGTTGTTTTGGGGGCCTTCTAGGTTTTGGGGGGGAAAGTTTCTTTGCTAAAAACCTTCCTTGCCTGAGGCCTATTTGCGTTGGCAAGTTTGGTGTCTCTGCCTTGGAAGGTTTCTCTGTCTCTGTCAGTCGTTCGATGACGGGACCTCCTTTATATAATAGATATATCTCATATATATATATATATATATATATATATATATATATATATATACACACACACAGTATATAAAATAAAAGGGATCCACCATTGTGGATGCTGAAGTGGTATTTTTAAACCAGAGAAGAAAATGGCTGCAAGACATGTTGTATCCTGGTCACGTGATTTTACCTGCTTGGTGGGTTCGAGGGATTTCTGCAGGGACTCCAGCTTGGCAGGGACCACTTTGTGGTGGAGGTGAAGCAGCAGCCTCAGCAGGTGCCTATGCACGTTCTCTTTCCTGTGAAGCATCAGAAACCAAAGTTATGAGTCACCAAGCCACCCAGGAAAGGGGGGGGGGTGTCGCGAGGGGGTGTCAGAGGGGTTGCCAAAGACCATAAGAAAATACAGTAAAATACAGCCAGGAAACCACGAAACTTAACCTCACAACTCTTGATAAGAACTACGGTTACACCTATGAAGGCCTTGATAAAGCCCCGCCCGAGGGCGAAACGGAGAAGTGGCCCCCATATTGCAGGCATCGCCAGCCCGTCGGCCTTACTCAGTATGCCTTACTAAGGAGCAACATTAAGGCTCCCTCGGTCCTTGTCCAGTTGGACTGATTTTCCAGAGCTAGAGACTTTTCCTTGGTATATTTTGACGACCTACTGTTTGTGAAGCTGCGAATTTTATTGTGAAGCTGCGGACTATATTTGTGAGGCTGCTATATTGTGGATATATAATCCGAAGTATCTACTCGCATATTCGATCGCCACAACACCCATATGTGTACATGGGGTATGGTATGTCTCTAAGAATTATATGTATGTTCTTGCTCTAGTTCTGAGTACTATAAATCATATTTTTATATTGTACTAGCTTAACCCGGCACGCGTTGCTGTGCCCTATGTAGGAGATGTTGAAAAGTATGTAAGGGTATGTAGTGATGTGAGTGTGTGTTGTGTGTGTGTATATATGTGTTTGGTTGTGTGTATGTATGGCTGTATGTGTGTTTAATTGTTGTGTGTGTGTTTTTATTTGTGTCTGTGTATATTGGGGGTGTTTGTGTGTGTGTGGGTGAAGGTATGGGTTTGTGTATATATGTGTTTGTGGTTTTGTGTGTGTATATATTTGTATGTGTGTATATATATACTATTGGTGTGTATGTGTGTGTTTATTTGGGTTGGTTTTTTTGTGCAGTAGTGGGGTTTTTTTGTTTTGTTTTTTGTCAGCTTGCCTGTGTCTTCGTTGTCCGTCTGTTCTGGTTCCTGATGGCCGCCTTCTCGCTCTCCTCCGGTGCCTCTCTGCCGTTCCCAGAAGAGGAGGGGAAGGGAGAGAGACCGTGCGGGCCCCTTTCGCAGGAGGAGGTGGAGGACGTGGTCCCGACCAGAGCACCGTTCTCCACCGCAGCCCTCTTCCCTGCGAAGGTCGCTCTTCGGCCCACCCTGTGGCAGGGAAGTGGAGAAGGGGGAGCGATGGCGGCGGCGCCATGGCCGTTCTTCCGGCCCCTGTGCGCTCTCCTCTGCCGGTTCAGTGCTGCTTCCTGAAGTGGAGGACGAAAGGGGCCCCCGCGCGATCTCTCTTCCGCTCCCAGAAGAAAACGGCGAAGGGAGAGCGATCGCACGGGGGTCCCTTTCGTCCTCCTCTTCAGGGAGCAGCACGGAGGTGGCGGAGGAGAGTGAAAAGGGGCCGGAAGAGCGTCCATGGCGGCGTCGCCATCGCTTCCCCTTCGTCACTTCCCAGCCACAGGGTGGGCCGAAGAGCGACCTTCGCAGGGAGGAGGGCTGCGTTGGAGAACGTTGCTGTGGTCGGGCGCACGTCCCTCAGCTCCTCCTGTGAAAGTGGCCCGCACGGTCCCTCTGCCTTCCGGTCCTCTTCTGGGAGCGGAAGAGAGGCAGCGAAGGAGAGGGAGAAGGCTATGAACTTTCTGTTAGCGTGTTAGGTATGTGTTTCCTGCCGGGTTTTTTTTTTGAGGGACAACTTCCGGGGGAGTGTTATTTACGGGACAGGAAGTGGTTCCTGCGTCATTTTGGTTGTTGTTTTTTGGTTTTGCGGATCCCTCCATAGGTTTGCATGGGGTTTTTTGGGGGCCGGTTTTAGGGGTCTTAGGAGTTATGTTTTGGGGTTTTTTTGTGCCACGATTGTAGCTGCTGGTCTGTTGACATGTGTGTGGTGGGTTTTGAGGGCCTGGGTGTTATGGTGTGTCCGTGCATAAGCGTCAAAAACGGACTCTCTCTTTTTATATATATAGATAAGCCTCACTGTGTTTCACTGACTTATGTGATCTCAAAGCAGGCAATCCTCCGCTCCAGAGGAAGGTCACACAAAGACTGCCGTTTCGAGAGATTCCCAATCCAAGGCACAGATGTGGGGGGTACGCTGTATTGGAAAGAAGGAGGCTACCTTGCACAGGCGGGGAGGAAGACGTTGTCGAAGAGGCTGGTGCAGAACTCCTCTTGCCCGAATTCATCCGCCAGGAGGGTCAGGTTCCCAGTGAGCAAGTGCAGGAAAATGTCACCAAAGGCCAGGTCATTGAAAGTCTCCACTGCAGAAGCCCCCAAGGGAGAACCAAACACATACAACAGGGGTGGGCCATTATTTTTTTCCAAGGGGCCACACGAGAGCCAAAAAAAAATTATGGAGAGCCACACCTAAAGGCGGAAATATATTCTAATCTACATTATTTATTTATTTACTATTAACATATTAATATATCAAGAAATATTCATATATTATTAGTACTAATATCATAATTATTATATTATAGTATATATATACTAGCTGTACCCGGCACGCGTTGCTGTGCCCTTTTTAGGAGATGCGAGAAAGTCCAATCATCCACGGTGTGCCCTCCTCTAAACTGCAGTTGGATGGAGTGTGGGTCATGGGGGCATGGTGTGCCAAGTTGGGTCTTTATTGGTCTTGGTTCTGGGCCACAGTGGTCTGTGGGGAATGTTTTCCATGGTGGTACTTCAAGTCCCATCATGCATGGTCGGGGCTCTGTGTGCCAAGGTAGGTTACTGTAAATTCAGGCCATACACAATGTCCCATGAGCTGAGGCCTAGTTAGGAACAGCAAGTTAATGAAGCCTTACTGTCAATTCAGGCCATACACAATGTCCAATGAGCTGAGGCCTAGTCGGGAGAATCAAGTTAATGAAGCCTTACTGTCAATTCAGAGCGTAAACAGCTTCCCAGTAAGTGAGGGCTAGTTAGGGAAATCAAGTTAATGAAGTCTTACTGTCAATTTAGAGCGTAAACAGCTTCCCAGTAAGTGAGGGCTAGTTAGGGAAGTCAAGTTAATGAAGTCTTACTGTCAATTTAGAGCGTAAACAGCTTCCCAGTAAGTGAGGGCTAGTTAGGGAAGTCAAGTTAATGAAGTCTTACTGTCAATTTAGAGCGTAAACAGCTTCCCAGTAAGTGAGGGCTAGTTAGGGAAATCAAGTTAATGAAGTCTTACTGTCAATTTAGAGCGTAAACAGCTTCCCAGTAAGTGAGGGCTAGTTAGGGAAGTCAAGTTAATGAAGTCTTACTGTCAATTTAGAGCGTAAACAGCTTCCCAGTAAGTGAGGGCTAGTTAGGGAAGTCAAGTTAATGAAGTCTTACTGTCAATTTAGAGCGTAAACAGCTTCCCAGTAAGTGAGGGCTAGTTAGGGAAATCAAGTTAATGAAGTCTTACTGTCAATTTAGAGCGTAAACAGCTTCCCAGTAAGTGAGGGCTAGTTAGGGAAGTCAAGTTAATGAAGTCTTACTGTCAATTTAGAGCGTAAACAGCTTCCCAGTAAGTGAGGGCTAGTTAGGAAATCAAGTTAATGAATCCATACTGTCAATTTAGAGCGTAAACAGCTTCCCAGTAAGTGAGGGCTAGTTAGGGAAATCAAGTTAATGAAGTCTTACTGTAAATTTAGAGAGTAAACAGCTTCCCAGTAAGTGAGGGCTAGGTAGGAAATCAAGTTAATGAAGTCTTACTGTCAATTTAGAGCGTAAACAGCTTCCCAGTAAGTGAGGGCTAGTTAGGAAATCAAGTTAATGAAGTCTTACTGTCAATTTAGAGCGTAAACAGCTTCCCAGTAAGTGAGGGCTAGTTAGGAAATCAAGTTAATGAAGCCTTACTGTCAATTTAGAGCGTAAACAGCTTCCCAGTAAGTGAGGGCTAGTTAGGAAATCAAGTTAATGAAGTCTTACTGTCAATTTAGAGCGTAAACAGCTTCCCAGTAAGTGAGGGCTAGTTAGGGAAGTCAAGTTAATGAAGTCTTACTGTCAATTTAGAGCGTAAACAGCTTCCCAGTAAGTGAGGGCTAGTTAGGGAAATCAAGTTAATGAAGTCTTACTGTCAATTTAGAGCGTAAACAGCTTCCCAGTAAGTGAGGGCTAGTTAGGGAAGTCAAGTTAATGAAGTCTTACTGTCAATTTAGAGCGTAAACAGCTTCCCAGTAAGTGAGGGCTAGTTAGGGAAGTCAAGTTAATGAAGTCTTACTGTCAATTTAGAGCGTAAACAGCTTCCCAGTAAATGAGGGCTAGTTAGGGAAATCAAGTTAATGAAGCCTTACTGTCAATTTAGAGCGTAAACAGCTTCCCAGTAAGTGAGGGCTAGTTAGGGAAGTCAAGTTAATGAAGTCTTACTGTCAATTCAGAGCGTAAACAGCTTCCCAGTAAGTGAGGGCTAGTTAGGGAAGTCAAGTTAATGAAGCCTTACTGTCAATTTAGAGCGTAAACAGCTTCCCAGTAAGTGAGGGCTAGTTAGGGAAATCAAGTTAATGAAGTCTTACTGTCAATTTAGAGCGTAAACAGCTTCCCAGTAAGTGAGGGCTAGTTAGGGAAGTCAAGTTAATGAAGTCTTACTGTCAATTTAGAGCGTAAACAGCTTCCCAGTAAGTGAGGGCTAGTTAGGGAAGTCAAGTTAATGAAGTCTTACTGTCAATTTAGAGCGTAAACAGCTTCCCAGTAAGTGAGGGCTAGTTAGGGAAATCAAGTTAATGAAGCCTTACTGTCAATTTAGAGCGTAAACAGCTTCCCAGTAAGTGAGGGCTAGTTAGGGAAGTCAAGTTAATGAAGTCTTACTGTCAATTTAGAGCGTAAAACAGCTTCCCAGTAAGTGAGGGCTAGTTAGGGAAAT
This sequence comes from Anolis apletophallus, assembly GCA_030556195.1. Lineage (NCBI taxonomy): Eukaryota > Metazoa > Chordata > Lepidosauria > Squamata > Anolidae > Anolis > Anolis apletophallus. The sequence continues at coordinate 16,735,386 of JARBWK010000018.1, forward strand.
CAAGTTAATGAAGTCTTACTGTCAATTTAGAGCGTAAACAGCTTCCCAGTAAGTGAGGGCTAGTTAGGAAGTCAAGTTAATGAAGTCTTACTGTCAATTTAGAGCGTAAACAGCTTCCCAGTAAGTGAGGGCTAGTTAGGGAAGTCAAGTTAATGAAGTCTTACTGTCAATTTAGAGCGTAAACAGCTTCCCAGTAAGTGAGGGCTAGTTAGGGAAATCAAGTTAATGAAGTCTTACTGTCAATTTAGAGCGTAAACAGCTTCCCAGTAAGTGAGGGCTAGTTAGGGAAGTCAAGTTAATGAAGTCTTACTGTCAATTCAGAGCGTAAACAGCTTCCCAGTAAGTGAGGGCTAGTTAGGAAAATCAAGTTAATGAAGTCTTACTGTCAATTTAGAGCGTAAACAGCTTCCCAGTAAGTGAGGGCTAGTTAGGGAAATCAAGTTAATGAAGTCTTACTGTCAATTTAGAGCGTAAACAGCTTCCCAGTAAGTGAGGGCTAGTTAGGGAAGTCAAGTTAATGAAGTCTTACTGTCAATTTAGAGCGTAAACAGCTTCCCAGTAAGTGAGGGCTAGTTAGGGAAATCAAGTTAATGAAGCCTTACTGTCAATTTAGAGCGTAAACAGCTTCCCAGTAAGTGAGGGCTAGTTAGGAAGTCAAGTTAATGAAGTCTTACTGTCAATTCAGAGCGTAAACAGCTTCCCAGTAAGTGAGGGCTAGTTAGGGAAATCAAGTTAATGAAGTCTTACTGTCAATTTAGAGCGTAAACAGCTTCCCAGTAAGTGAGGGCTAGTTAGGATAATCAAGTTAATGAAGTCTTACTGTCAATTTAGAGCGTAAACAGCTTCCCAGTAAGTGAGGGCTAGTTAGGCTTCCCAAATCAAGTTAATGAAGCCTTACTGTCAATTTAGAGCGTAAACAGCTTCCCAGTAAGTGAGGGCTAGTTAGGGAAGTCAAGTTAATGAAGTCTTACTGTCAATTTAGAGCGTAAACAGCTTCCCAGTAAGTGAGGGCTAGTTAGGGAAATCAAGTTAATGAAGTCTTACTGTCAATTTAGAGCGTAAACAGCTTCCCAGTAAGTGAGGGCTAGTTAGGGAAGTCAAGTTAATGAAGTCTTACTGTCAATTTAGAGCGTAAACAGCTTCCCAGTAAGTGAGGGCTAGTTAGGGAAATCAAGTTAATGAAGTCTTACTGTCAATTTAGAGCGTAAACAGCTTCCCAGTAAGTGAGGGCTAGTTAGGAAGTCAAGTTAATGAAGTCTTACTGTCAATTTAGGCGTAAACAGCTTCCCAGTAAGTGAGGGCTAGTTAGGGAAGTCAAGTTAATGAAGTCTTACTGTCAATTTAGAGCGTAAACAGCTTCCCAGTAAATGAGGGCTAGTTAGGGAAATCAAGTTAATGAAGCCTTACTGTCAATTTAGAGCGTAAACAGCTTCCCAGTAAGTGAGGGCTAGTTAGGGAAGTCAAGTTAATGAAGTCTTACTGTCAATTCAGAGCGTAAACAGCTTCCCAGTAAGTGAGGGCTAGTTAGGGAGTCAAGTTAATGAAGCCTTACTGTCAATTCAGAGCGTAAACAGCTTCCCAGTAAGTGAGGGCTAGTTAGGGAAATCAAGTTAATGAAGTCTTACTGTCAATTTAGAGCGTAAACAGCTTCCCAGTAAGTGAGGGCTAGTTAGGAAGTCAAGTTAATGAAGTCTTACTGTCAATTCAGAGCGTAAACAGCTTCCCAGTAAGTGAGGGGCTAGTTAGGGAAATCAAGTTAATGAAGTCTTACTGTCAATTCAGAGCGTAAACAGCTTCCCAGTAAGTGAGGGCTAGTTAGGAAATCAAGTTAATGAAGTCTTACTGTCAATTTAGAGCATAAACAGCTTCCCAGTAAGTGAGGGCTAGTTAGGAAATCAAGTTAATGAAGTCTTACTGTCAATTCAGAGCGTAAACAGCTTCCCAGTAAGTGAGGGCTAGTTAGGGAAATCAAGTTAATGAAGCCTTACTGTCAATTCAGAGCGTAAACAGCTTCCCAGTAAGTGAGGGCTAGTTAGGGAAATCAAGTTAATGAAGCCTTACTGTCAATTCAGAGCGTAAACAGCTTCCCAGTAAGTGAGGGCTAGTTAGGGAAATCAAGTTAATGAAGCCTTACTGTCAATTTAGAGCGTAAACAGCTTCCCAGTAAGTGAGGGCTAGTTAGGGAAATCAAGTTAATGAAGCCTTACTGTCAATTCAGAGCGTAAACAGCTTCCCAGTAAGTGAGGGCTAGTTAGGGAAATCAAGTTAATGAAGTCTTACTGTCAATTTAGAGCGTAAACAGCTTCCCAGTAAGTGAGGGCTAGTTAGGGAAATCAAGTTAATGAAGCCTTACTGTCAATTTAGAGCGTAAACAGCTTCCCAGTAAGTGAGGGCTAGTTAGGGAAATCAAGTTAATGAAGCCTTACTGTCAATTTAGAGCGTAAAGAGCTTCCCAGTAAGTGAGGGCTAGTTAGGGAAGTCAAGTTAATGAAGTCTTACTGTCAATTTAGAGCGTAAACAGCTTCCCAGTAAGTGAGGGCTAGTTAGAGAAATCAAGTTAATGAAGCCTTACTGTCAATTTTGGGCGTGGTCTGTGATTTTTTGGGGTGTAAATTTTTGGTTGGAAGTGATTTGGGTGTTTGTGTTGGGGATTGGCTCAGGCCTTTTCCTTATTCTGTTTTGGCAGTTTATTATGGATCGGAATTTTCATGTTGGCTGGCCAGTGCAGCAGTTATGCAAATCCGCCCTTATTGGCAGCCAATCATGTTGTTCAGAATGTAGAGGCTGGGTGAGTCTTTGGCTGCCCGGAGGATGCTGGTAAATGTAGTGTTATTTTGACTCGTTGTTTTGGGGGCCTTTTAGGTTTTGGGGGGGAAAGTTTCTTTGCTACAAACGTACCTTGCTTGAGGCCTATTTCTGTTGGCAAGTATTGTGTTTCTGCGTTGTATGGTTTCTTTGTGTGAGGTATACATCACATGACGTGAACCCATTTATATAATAGATATAGACATTATAATATATTGAAATTATAATATAATATATTTTATTTTATTTATTATTTATTTATTTCCACCATTTCTTCCCCGCATCTTCTCAACCCCCGAGGGAGGGGGGACTCAGAGCGGCCTCACAATGGCAACAATTCAATGCCCAAAACACAGTAAACATATAATAGAAACCACAACAGTCAAAAATTTAAAATACATTAATTACAGTTAACATTAAAATACATTAAAATAGAATTAGCATTAAAATACATCAAATACATAGGTTAAAAACAGTATTCCGTCCATAACAGAAGCCTTAGGTCATGTCTACCAGTTTGCCATTACAATCTCATCTAAAGAGCTGTATCGTGGTAATGGGCAAACGCCTGGTCCCATAACCAGGATTTCACTTTTTTCCTGAATGTCAAGAGGGATGGGGTGGATCGTATATCAATAGGGAGCGCGTTCCACAGACAGGGAGCCACCACCGAGAAGGCCCTCTCTCTCGTCCCCACCAACCGCGTTTGAGAAGTAGGCGGGAGCGAGAGCAGGGTCTCCCCGGATGATCTTAGATTACGAGGTGGGACGTAGCGGCTGATGCGTTCGGACAAGTAAGCTGGGCCAGAACCGTATAGAGCTTTAAAGGTCAAAACCAGCACTTTGAATTGAGCCCGGAAGTGGACAGGCAGCCCGTGGAGCTGACACAGCAGGGGGGTGGTATGCTCCCTGTATGTCGCTCCCGTTAGTAGTCTGGCTGCCGCCCGCTGGACTAGTTGTAACTTCCGAACTGTCTTCAAAGGCAGCCCCACGTGGAGTGCGTTGAAGTAATCTATTCGGGATGTGACCAGAGCGTGGACGACCGTAGCCAGATCAGACTTTCCAAAGTATGGGCGCAGCTGGCACACGAGTCTTAACTGTGCAAAAGCTCCCCTGGCCACCACCGAGACCTGGGGTCCCAGGTTCAGCGGTGAATCCAGGATCACTCCCAAGCTGCGAACCTGCGTCTTCAGGGGGAGTGTGACCCCATCCAACACAGGCTGTAACCCTATGCCCTGTTCGGCCTTACGACTGACCAGGAGGACCTCTGTCTTGTCTGGATTAAGTTTCAATTTGCTAGCCCTCATCCAGTCCGACACAGCGGCCAAGCACCGGTTCAAGGTCTGGACAGCCTCCTTGGTGACAGGTGGGAAGGAGTGACAGATCTGGACGTCATCTGCGTACAGGTAACACCTGACTCCGAAACTCCGAATGATCTCTCCCAGCGGTTTCATTTAGATGTTAAATGGCATCGGGGACAGGACTGAACCCTGAGGGACTCCACAGGACAACGGTTGCGGAGCCAAACAGGTGTCACCCAATGACACCTTCTGGGTACGACCTTCCGGAAAGGATTGGAGCCACTGCAAAGCGGTACCCCCAAGCCCCATATATAAATATTATATTATTTATTATATTACTATATAATTATTATAAAAATATTATAAAATAATAATAAAAACCACTAAAATTAAATTAAATTTCAAAGACAAGGTGCGAACCACGATGGAATGGCCCAATGGACCCAGCCCAGAGGATGGCAAAGCGGACCCAGCCGCCGCCACAGCAGAGGAGAGCAGAGCAGCAGGCCATCGGAGGCTGCAGGCTGATCGCCCTGTGGGGCCAAGAGGAAGGGGTGCCGCTGCCGCCATCCCATCGCGGGCTCTGTGGGGCCTGTGTCGGCAGATAGGCCGGAGGAGCGGCGGCTTTGGAGTGCCTGACATCCCTGGAGGCAATCCGGGCCTGCAGGGGGAGCAGTCGGCAATCTGAGGTGGCTGATCGCCGTGGCGACCCGGAAGACGATCAAGTCTTCCAGGTCGCCACGCCAATCAGTCCTCGCAGGTCGCGGAGTGCTCCCGCAGCAGGCCCGGATTGCCTCCAGGGATGTCAGGCACTCCAAAGCCGCCGCTCCTCCGGCCTGTCTGCCGACACAGGCCCCACAGAGCCCGCGATGGGATGGCGGCAGGCACCCTTCCTCTTGGCCCGCCCCAACGCCCCTTCTCCCCAGGCCGGACAGAATCGGCTGCTGGGCCACATCCGGCCCGCTGACCGTAGGTTGCCCACCCCTGCTCTAGGTTGTAGAGAAGCCCGCGATGGGATGGCGGCAGCAGCACCCCTTCCTCTTGGCCCCGCCCCCGACGCCCTTCTCCCAGGCCGGACAGAAGAGGCTGCCGGGCCACATCCGGCCCCCTGACCGTAGGTTGCCCACCCCTGCTCTAGGTTGTAGAGAAGCCCGCGATGGGATGGCGGCAGCAGCACCCCTTCCTCTTGGCCCCGCCCCCGACGCCCTTCTCCCAGGCCGGACAGAAGAGGCTGCCGGGCCACATCCGGCCCCCTGACCGTAGGTTGCCCACCCCTGCTCTAGGTTGTAGAGAAGTCCGCGATGGGATGGCGGCAGCAGCACCCCTTCCTCTTGGCCCCGCCCCCGACACCCTTCTCCCAGGCCGGACAGAAGAGGCTGCCGGGCCGAGTCCGGCCCGCGGGCCGTAGATTGCCCACCCCTGGCATAGAACAACCTTGTAGCACATTTGAGACTAATAGCGAAAGAAGCCTTCACGGAGGGATATGCCCAGGAACAGAGCTTTATGAGCAGACTCTAGGTGTAAATAAACACCCATGGATGTTGAAGCAGAGGTAAGCTCTTGAAAGGTTATGCTATCAACGTATTTTTTGGGTGTCGGCAAGAGACGACAGATAAGACCGGAGGGGAAACAGGTTAACTCACCCAGAGCTGGGAGTAGCCGAAGAAAAGCGTTCTTGTTCCTGAGCTTAGTGATATGGAGCACATAGTAAAGGCCAATCTCGCAGGCAATGCGGTGCTCCTGCAGAAATCTACGGTGCAGGGGGGGAAGCATCACTCACCGGCAGAGCAATCTCAAACACATTAAGGCAGGGGTGGGCAATTATGTGTCCCAAGGGGCCACACAAGAGCCAAAAAATATTATGGGGGGCCGCACCTAAAGGCTGAACTACATTCCAATCTACATTATTTATTTATTTACTATATTTACTATATATTACACATAATTAATATTAACACATTAATATATCAAGAAATATTCATATATTATTAGTATTAATATCATAATGATTATATTATACTAGCTGAACCCGGCACGCATTGCTGTGCCCTATTTAGGAGATGTGTGGGAGTGTGGGTATGTAAGGGTTGGAAATGATTTGAGAATGTGTTTTGTGTGTGTGTATATATGTGTATGTGTGTCTGTATGTGTGTGTGTATGTATGTGTATGTATGTGTGTGTGTTTGTATGTGTGTGTCTGTTTGTGTGTGTGTATATGTGTGCATGTGTGTGTGTCTGTGTATGTATATATGTTTGTGTATGTATGTGTATGTGTGTGTGTATTTGTGTGTGTATGTGTATGGATGTGTGTGTGTATGTTTGTGTGTGTGGCTGTGTATGTATGTGTATGTATGTGTGTGTGTATGTATCTGTCTGTGTGTCTGTGTATGTATGTGTGTGTTTATGTGTATGTATGTGTGTGTATGTACACTTTCCCCCCTCTCTCTGTCTGATTCCCCCTTTTCTCTCTCCCCTCCCCTCTCTGTTTCACTTTCCCCCTTTCTCTCTCCCCCTCCTCTCTCTTGCTGTCTGATTCCCCCTTATCTTCCCCCTCTTTCTCTCTGTGTCACTCCCCCTCTATCCCCTCCCGTCTCTCTCTGTCTCACTCCCCCTCTCTCTTCCCCCTCTCTCTCAGGCCTCCCCTCTGTCTCTCTCATTCCCTCTCTGTCTCCCAAGGGGCGGGCATGCGACGACGCTGGCCATGCGCTGCAGGGCGGGAGGCAGGGCCGGAGATCGGCGATCCGCCTCCGCCGTGTCCCCCCCGGTTGCAGTGGCCGCGCGTGAAGCAAGGTAAGCCCGAGAGGGTGGATCGCCGATCTCCGGGCCTGCCTCCCGCCCTGCCGCGCATGGCCAGCGTCGTACGCGGCCCGCCCCTTTTTGGCTGTGCTGGGTGGTGTCAGGCCCCTTTCGGGAAGTCCCGCTCGGACTACACTTCCCAGAAGGCCCCGCATGGCCACTTCCGGTTTATGCGGAGGTTTCTGGGAAGTGTAGTGCAGCGCCCCAGAGCTGCTCTGGGACCGGGGACGTGCGGGCACGGGCGAGGATGGCGAGGAGGTGGTTAGGGCGCCGCCGGTGTGGCTGCGAAGGTTCCGGTGAGTGGGGAGAGAGGGTGACGGGATGGGTTGGGGGGTGGGGGGGGGTCGGAGTGCGCCTGCGTGCTTGCTCTCCCTCTTTCCAGCGCTCGCCAGCGCAGAACGGGAGTCAATGGGGGGTTTTTGGGGGGCTGTTTTGGGGGGGGGTTGCAAGGTAGGGAGGTGGGTTTTTTTGTGCTATGTATGTACCTCGTGGTCTGGGGGAATGTGTTTCGTGGGATTTGTGTTAGTGGGGTGTATAGTTTGGCCATGCATAACGGACAACCCACGACCACTCGATTTTTATATATATAGAGTATATATATAGACATTATAATATATTGAAACTATAACATAATATAACATTATTATAAAATAATAAGTTGGCTGAGGCTTTCTGGGAACCGTAGTTTCCTGACTCCTACGGCTCCCAGAATGTCTCAGCCAGCTCATCCGGGACTACAGGAAGTCGTCTAAAGGCTCATCCCCACCACGCCGCCGGCACTGACGCTCCCACACTGGCCAGCCGGAGCCTCTCCATGCTGGAGGCATGAGGAAGAAGCAGAGAGCCTGGGGCACTCCAAAGCCGCCGCGATGGGATGGCGGCAACGGCACCCCTTCTTCTTGGCCCCGCCCCCGACGCCCTTCTCCCCGGACCGGACAGAATCGGCTGCCTGGCCGGATGTGGCCCGCGGGCCGTAGGTTGCCCACCCCTGCATTAGGGACACTGTTCAGCCTCTGCCTTTTGGAACAGCCTCCCCTGCCTTCACACGGAGTTGGGACTTAACTAGCAAGTGCTTAATAGCTACGATGACTCACTTTGGAAACATTTCTGGGATGGCAGTCGGGTAAGGTGCCGGGCCTTTGTCTTCTGAAGGCAGCTTCTGATCGACAGTGAAGGTGTAATCGTCCACCACAAAGGACATCAGCAAGGGCAAGAACTTGGTGATCAAGTCCACCTCCTGAGAAGAACAAAAGGAAACAGAGCTTTAAAAGCATCGACATGTTTCAATTCCTCCTGACTAGAAGTCACACCTGGTACTTTAGGTGCTCTTACTGCCTATTACAGGGACAACCAGATGATTGCTAATCCATCTAAATCAGTGTTTTTCAACCTTTTTTGAGCCACGGCACATTTTTTTACATTGACAAAATCCTGGGGCACACCACCAACCAAAACGACACAAAATGACACTCTTAACACAGTCATACATATAGTTAATATGTTTTTAAATGTATTTATACACTCAGTGTGAAACCTGGGCCTGTTTCGATGAACACAACATAGACATCCTGGCAGGAATGGCAGAAAGACACACACTTCCCACACAGACCTCCCAAAACCAAGAGAAAATGCGATAAGACTTTGGGGGGCATTGATTGACCTTGGGTTTTGGAGTTCTAGTTCACCTATATCCAGAGAGCACTGTGGACTCAAACAATGTTGGATCAGGACCAAACTCGGCATGAATACTCAATATGCCCAAATGTGAACACAGATGGAGTTTGGGGGAAATAGACCTTGACATTTGGGAGTTACAGTTTCTGGGATTTATAGTTAACACACAACCAAAGAGCATCCTGAACTCTTGCAACAATGGAATTGAACCAAACTTGGCATATTGAACTCTCACTACCAACAGAAAGTACTGAAAGGGTGTGCTTGGGAATTGACCTTGAGTTTGGAAGTTGTAGTTCACCTACACCCAGAGAGCACTATGGACTCAAGCAATGTTATGTTACGTTGCTGTTTGTTTTCTATCCAGAATCACAATGTTGGAAGGAGGCTCGCCACTTTAAGGTCCCTCAAACAGGCATGGGGAAACTTCGGCCCTCTGGGTGCTTTGGACTCCAACTCCCACCATTCCCAACAGCCTGAGGCCCTTTCCTGCTTAAGTGGCTGAGGGGGAAAAAGGGGAAAGGGCCTGAGGCTGCTAGGAATGGTGGGAGTTGGATTCCAAAACACCTGGAAGGCCCAAGTGTGCCCATGCCAGCGTTCGACAGAGACCTCTTCCTCCCCCTTCGCGCCCTTCCTTCCCCCTCCTGCCCAACACTTACTTTTTCTTCTACACTGCCGCTTCTGCCGCCATTTTGATCCGAGGGGGCAGCGTGTGCGTGTTCAGGAGGGGAGGAGGAGGGAGGCGTGACCCGTGCGGGCGCTACTGCGCAGACTCGCCCCAGAGCAAAGCGAGGCAAAGCGAGCAGAGCGAGGCTGGGAAGAAGGGAGCCCGAGTGGAGAAGAAAAAGTGTTCGGCAGGAGGGGGAAGAAAGGGTATCGGAGGTCCCAATGTCCCACGGCACACCTGAGGATCGCTCACAGCACACTAGTGTGCCATGGCGCACTGGTTGGGAAACACTGCTCTATAGAGACCTTAAAACAGCATTGATTTAGGCAGGAATGGCCTACCATTTTGGGTTCCTTGAAGATCTGGCTGTCAATCATGTCCCAGGCTCCCTGTCCCAGTGACAACATCCTCAAGAGAAGTAAAAGGTCGGGGCTGTCCTGTAAGGCAAGCAAGGATGGCCGTCAGGTTTCGAGATTTAGCTAACTTACTTTCAAGCCCATTCAATTACCTATGTTTAGAAACAGAAAACAGGGGAATTCCAGACAGGAAACAATCAGGGCCAGGTAACACTTCCCAACAAAGGATTCCCAGGCAGCAGCCAGCCAGACTTTGAAGCTGCAAGGCCATTCAATGCTAATCAAGATGGCCAGTGGCGACACTCACACTTGCCTCAAGCAGACCAGAGTTCTTTCTCCCACCCTGGACATCATTCAACAAGTATATAAACCTCACTTGTTTAGTTTCCATCATACCTCGCAACTTCTGAGGATTCTTGCCATAGATGTGGGCAAAACGTCACACAGCCCGAAAACTCACAGCAACCCAGTGATTGTGGCCATGAAAGCCTTCGACAACACAGAGAACCTCTCTCGTTCGTAACTTGAAGACTGCCTGTAGTTCCAAGCCCTTGCTCCCTATAGGCCAGGAGTAGGGAACCTGTGGCTCGGGAGCCAGATGTGGCTCTTTTCGTGATTGCATCTGGCTCTCCAAAGCAGCTCGGGCCTCGTTTTCCCAGCATGCAGCGGGGAGGAGTGACGCAAATGCGCCGCGACTGCCGCTTCCGCGCCGCCATCGCCGCCTCCCTTTGGAGGGACTGCCTCGCCAACGTTGACACCAAGGTCCCTACTCCCCCTTCCTTCCTTCCTCTTCCTTTCTTTTTCCCTCTTTTTCTTTCATTCATTTTCCTCCCTCTCCCTACCTTCTTTCCCCCTTCCTCTTCGTTCCTTTCTCTTCCATTCTTTCCTTCTCCCCTTCCTTCTTCCCTCCATTCTCTCTTCCTTCCTCTTCCTCCCCTTCACCCTTTCCTTCTCCTTCTCTCCTTCCTTTTCCCTCCCTCTCTCCCTTTCCTTTCCTCCATTCTCCCTCTTCCTTCTTTCCTCTTCCTTTCTCCCCTTCACCCCTTCCTTCTCTCCGTCCTTTTCCCTCCCCCTCTCCCCTTCCTTCTTTCCTCCGTTCTCCTTCTTCCTTCCTCCCTCCCCTTCTCCTTCCTTTTCCCTCCCTCTCCCCTCCCTTCTTTCCTCCATTCTCCTTACCTCCCTCTTCCTTCCTCTTCTATTCTTTTCCCTCAAGTCTTCCTTTCCTTCTCCTTCCTTTTTCACTTCCCCCTCTCCCCTTCTTTCTTTTCTTCTTTTCCCCTTCATTATTTTACTTTTTCCTCACTCCCTTTCCTTTCCTCCCTTCCCATTTCCTTCCTTCTTTCCCCCTCCTTGTCTCTCTCCTGCTTTTTTCTTCCTTTTCCACAGTTCGTTCTTCTTTTCTTCCTTCCTCTCCCCCTCCCTCCTTTATTTCCTCTGTCTTTCTTTCTTTCTTTCTTTCCCCCTTTCTTCCTTCTGCCTTCTCTTCCTTCCCAGAGTCCTGAGCATGCCTTTTGCAGAGCCAGGTCTGAAGTGTCCCGTCATTCTGCCGGGGAATCCTTTTCTCATCGTATGGACGTATAGACTCACATTTAGTTGAATTCAGTCTTAAAATATATTATACTAGCTGTACCCGGCAGGCGTTGCTGTGCCCTATTTAGGAGATGCGAGAAAGTCTGAGTATGTAAGGGTTGGAATTGTTGTTAGTTATGGTGTTGTTGGGGCCCTGGCTGTGTCGTTGTGAGTTGTTCTGGTGGGTGGGATGTTGGAGTCCTGTGGAGTTGTTGTTGTGTGGTGTTGCTGGCATTCTGCAGAGCTTGTGGATATACAATGTTTTTTGTCTTTCCGTCTGCTGTGTTGATGTAGAGGTTGATGCGTGTGTGGGTGGGGTACTTTGGAAGTGAGTGGAGGTACTTGAAATCCCATCATCCATGGTGTGTCCTCCTCTGAACTGCAGTCGGATGGAGTGTGGGTCATGGGGGGCATTGTGTGCCAAGTTTGGTCTTTATCGGTCTTGGTTCTGGGCCACAGTGGTCTGTGGGGAATGATGGGTTTTGAAGTACTACAAATCCCATTATCCATGGAGGTACATCAAATCCCATCATCCATGGTCCACCCTCCTCCAAACTGTAGTACAATGTAGCGTGGGTCATAGGGGCTCTGTGTGCCAAGGTAGGTTACTGTAAATTCAGGCCATACACAATGTCCCATGAGCAGAGGCCTAGTCAGGAACAGCAAGTTAATGAAGCCTTACTGTCAATTCAGGCCATACACAATGTCCCATGAGCTGAGGGCTAGTCGGGAGAATCAAGTTAATGAAGCCTTACTGTCAATTCAAGCCATACACAATGTCTAATGAGCTGAGGGCTAGTCGGGAGAATCAAGTTAATGAAGCCTTACTGTCAATTCAGGCCATACACAATGTCCAATGAGCTGAGGCGTAGTCGGGAGAATCAAGTTAATGAAGCCTTACTGTCAATTCAGGCCATACACAATGTCTAATGAGCTGAGGGCTAGTCGGGAGAATCAAGTTAATGAAGCCTTACTGTCAATTCAGGCCATACACAATGTCCAATGAGCTGAGGCGTAGTCGGAGAATCAAGTTAATGAAGCCTTACTGTCAATTCAGGCCATACACAATGTCTAATGAGCTGAGGGCTAGTCGGAGAATCAAGTTAATGAAGCCTTACTGTCAATTCAGGCCATACACAATGTCCAATGAGCTGAGGCGTAGTCGGGAGAATCAAGTTAATGAAGCCTTACTGTCAATTCAGAGCGTAAACAGCATTCCATTAAGTGAGGCCTAGTCAGGGAAATTAAATTAATGAAGCCTTACTGTCAATTTTGGGCGTGGTCTGTGATTTGTAGGGGTGTACATTTTCTGTGGGAAGTGAATTGGGTGTTTGTGTTTGTGCCTCAGCCCTTTGCCTTATCCTCCTCTGACAGTTTATTATGGGTCGAAATGTTCACGTTGGCTGGCCAGTACAGCAGTTATGCAAATCCGCCCTTATTGTCAGCCAATCATGTTGTCAGAATGTAGAGGCTGGGAGAGTCGTTGGCAGCCCCGGAGGATGCTGGAAAATGTAGGGTTTTTTTTTTACTCGTTGTTTTGAGGGCCTTTTAGGTTTTGGGGGGGAAAGTTTCTTTGCTACAAACGTACCTTGCTTGAGGCCTATTTCTGTTGGCAAGTTTGGTGTTTCTGCGTTGTAAGGTTTCTCTGTTTGGGACGGTCGTTCCATGACGGGAACCCCTTTATATAATAGATATATTACATGGCTCTCACTGAAATAAATGTCCAAATATTTTGCTTTCACGGCTCTCTGAGTCAAAAAGGTTTGGGGGGATTTTTGACCCTATCGCTCCACAATCACTTCCTGTCAACATGGCAGCTGGGAGTTTGGAGAGATGGTCCTCAGCCTCTGGGTGGCTCAAAACAAAATGCCGAAGCCCTTGAGACGAGGAGCGGGAGGGTCAGGTCCGATCCTGTTCCAGATATGAATTGCAAAACGAGACCAATCACGACAGCAACCGTTCTTCATACTCTTTGGTAACACGCAACTGTCCCCTCACCCTGGGCAACATGTCCTGCCCCACCAGCTCCTGCAAGTGGCGGATGGTGCTCAGTGCCAAGGTATTGATGGCGAATGGGTCGCACAAGATCATGGATAAGTCCCTGGAGTATGGGAGGAAGGAGAAAGAAAACAAGAGCGCGTCAGGCACAACCAACAACCGAGAGTGCTCCTCGCTCGAGCAAAAATCTTATTTTGGAGCTGAATTTCCCTTTTAAGTAATGATAGATTTTGAATATATGTGATCTACTCTCATTATTCTATGTTTATTTATCTACTATATGTATACCCCGCTCTTCTCACCCCAAAGGGCACTCAGAGCGGCTTACAGATTATGGCAAAATTCAATGCTGTATTACACATACAATAATAAACATGACATATCAAATTATAATACAGTTAAAATATATAAATACAATAGAACAGATTAAAAACATAGTGCCGAGTCCCGTGGTCATTATTCAAGCTGCTACATTCAGGTCGGAATCCATATTACTCTACTCCTCGAATGCCTGCGTGCACAGCCAGGTCTTTAGCTGGATGGGGCCGGTCTAATGACACCGGGGAAGGAGTTCCATAGCCCAGGGGCCAACACCGAGAAGGCCCTGTCTCTCGTCCCCACTGATCGCACTTGCGAAGGAGTGGGACTGAGAGTAAGGCCTCCCCGGCAGATCTTAAAGCTCTAATTGACTCATAAAGGAGATGCGTTCAGACAGGTAAGTTGGACCAGAACTGTTTAGGACTTTATACAGGGGTAGGCAATTATTTTTTCCAAGGGGCCACACGAGAGCCAAAAAATATTATGGAGGGCCGCACCTAAAGGCAGAAGTACATTGTAATCTACATTATTTATTTATTTATTTACTATATATTACACATCATTAATATATTTTAGTGATTTTTATTATTATTTTATCATAATTTTATAATAATAATATAATAATATAATGTTATATTATATTATAATTTCAATATATTATAATGTCTATATATATACTACTAGCTGTACCCGGCAGGCGTTGCTGTGCCCTATTTAGGAGATGCGAGAAAGTCTGAGTATGTAAGGGTTGGAAATGATGTTACTTGGTGGGGTCATGGCTGTGTCGTTGTGGGTTGTTCTGGTGGGTGGGATGTTGAAGTCCTGTGGAGTTGTCGGTGTGTGGTGTTCCTGGCATTCTGCAGAGCTTGTGGATATATTATGTTTTTTGTCTTTCCGTTGGCTGTTGATGTAGAGGTTCTGTGGTTTCCCAACTCTGGAGTACGCTACGTAGAGTTGTCCGTGGGAGAAGCATTCTGTGTCAAGGTCTATGCCACAGATTTGTAGTGTTTGTCTGTTGCCTGTGTCTCTGCTGCGCAGTGTGTTTATGTTCTGGCGTTTGTTCTGCCCTTTTTTGTTTGATGTATGTAGCGCTGTGAGTGTGTCGTCCGATGCTGTTATTTTTATAAGGCATGGCTTGTCTTTTGGGTCAGTTTCTGTCTGTGTGGAAGGAAGGAATGGTTTTTGTTTGTGGTGTTTGTAGGTGTTGTGTGTACGGGGTCCCGTAAGGTTGGTGGGATGGGTTGTGATTGGAAGTTGTGTTGTGTTGTGTGGGTAGGAATTTGCTGGAGAATTGCTCCCTCAGTTGGGGGGAAAGTTTCTTTGCTACAAACGTACCTTGCTTGAGGCCTATTTCTGTTGGCAAGTATTGTGTTTCTGCGTTGTATGGTTTCTTTGTTTGAGGTATACATCACATGACGTGATAGATAATATAATAATTACGATATTAATACTAATAATGAATATTTCTTGATATATTAATAAGTTAATATTAATGATGTGTAATATATAGTAAATATAGCAAATAAATAAATAATGTAGATTAGAATGTAGTTCCGCCTTAAGGTATGGCCCTCCATAATATTTTTTGGCTCTTGTGTGGCCCCTTGGAAAAAAATAATTGCCCACCCTTGCTCTAGGTTGTAGAGAAGCACAGTTTCTAGCACAAACTCTCATTTTGTCAACAAACACAGCCACCTTTCTTCCCTTTGACTTGGTGCATCCTTCCGCAATGGTTAAGAATACTTGGTTGTGCAACCGAGAAGATGCATAGATGTGTATTTGTGCCAAGAGAACGTAGGATCTTGGGCACCGTGACATCCTTGGCAACATGAGAAGCAAGGGGCCGTTCCCAGAGCACTCACCCCAGCACTTGCTCTTGCCCTTTCTTCACTCCGTCGAGGAAGCCCTGCAGCTCTCGCGCTCGCTTGTTGTCAACAAACTTCTCCCGAATGCAGGCGTCCAGGCACCAGGTGAACTGCCGAAGAAGCCAAGTGTTTAGTAGCTGCCGGGTTAACCCGTGGCTGCAGAAAAGACTATTTCACCACTCCCGTGCAATTCCCCTACAATTGCCATATAGTGCGTGCGTGTGGTGAATACTTTTTGTACATCTATCTATTATATATATAAAAGGGAAGTGGTCGTGCAACGGGGCAAATGCACGCCAAAACTACATTTCCCACACACACAACAAAACCCAGGGCCACTCATCCCCACCCCGAGGTACATCACCCACCCACTAAAACACCCCAAAAACCAACACAACACCCCCAAAACAGCCCCCAAAAACAATATTGACACGCATGCGCAAACAACTCCACACACAACATGGCTGCCATAAAACCATCACAATAACACGCATGCGCAACATCCAACGCCATGCCCCCCTCCTCCACCGCTTACCAAACATTCCTGACACCAAGGAAACCACATCCTCCACGCGGCCCCCGGACCACACCAGCACGGACGCCGCATGCAACCAACACCAACATCCCGGGAGGACGCCGCCAGGTCCCGCCCGCCACGACCCTCCACCAGGACAGCCAACTAAATGCCGAGGGAGAACGGCACACCCACGGGACTACAACTCCCAGACGGGCTCCGCGCGGCACACTCCAAATAAGGGCGGAAACAGCACCGGAAAAAGGCCACAATGGCCGCGCAAAGCCTTCTGGGAGCCGTAGTCCCCTAGCAGCCACGCCTTCTCGAAAGCAGCCACAAACTACCGCCGCCATGGCCGCTTTCTCCGCCCCCTCCGCTGCCTCCTCCCAACCTCCCAACTGCTTCAAACAGCCCCCCCCCCAGCCACAAACACGGAAAAACACACCAAGAAAAAGGTAAGATTGATCAACGACAGAAAGAGACAGGGAGAGAGAGAAACAGAGACAGAGAGAGAATTATACAGATACTATGATAGAGACAGAGACGGAGAGAGAGAGAATGATAAAAAGAGAATGAAAGACAGCATGATAGAGAAAGAAAAAGAGAAAGAAAAAAAATAGAAATATACAGAGGGAAAGAAACAAAAAACTGATATAAATATAATTAAACAGAGAGAGAAGAAAAAAAAGAAGAAAAAATGAAGAAAAAAAACACACAAAGACACATACTACTACAGATTGATACAGACATACAGACCAGGAGAGAGAGAGAGAGAGAGAGAGAGAGAGAGAGAGAGAGAGAGAGAGAGACAGAGAACATGATAAACACAGAGAGAGAAATACATAAAGATCACAACTTAATACAACAGAAACAATGACAGGGATAGACAGACAGATAGACACAGACAGATAAATAGATAGAGAATAATACAGAAAAACAAACATTAGACACACGTATGCCCACCCCACTTACATTCCTTTTCCTTCCTACTTCACCTCTTTCCTAACTTTACTATCCACCATACTACACAACATCAATACAAACCCTTACATACTCAGACTTAATCACATCTCCAAAATAGGGCACAGCAACGCGTGCCGGGTTCAGCTAGTTAAACATGTTTTCAGTGGGACAGATTGCAGAGAAAGAAGTAGACTCGCAGGCCCAGGACTGGTTTTATAATAATAGCTATATTGATGACACAGACCCTTTGGACATATTCACTCAAGCAATTCACTCCACAGACATTCAACCTGCATCCTCACCGCCTTTTTCATCCGGGCCGTCTCGAAAGGAGCTGGCAGGTGCCCAGGCGCTGCATTCCCCTGCAGGCCTTACACACTTTTCCAATAGGAAAGTGTCTCTTTGTGTAGCATTTTTTCTGCTGTTGTTGTTCTCTTGATTTATTTATTTTATTTATTTACGACATTTATTTGCTGCCCTACCTAGTCCGTGAGCTGCTTTTTGCTGACGAAGCCGCCCTTGTCGCCCACACAGAAGCAGCCCTGCAGCGCCTCACATCCTGCTTTGCAACAGCTGCAGAGCTGTTTGGGCTGGAAGTCAGCCTGAAGGAAACGGAAGTCCTCTACCAGCCCGCACCACAGGAAGAACACCATCCCCCCCACGTCAGCATAGGCAAATCTGTGCTTAAGCCCGTCCAGCAGTTCACCTCCCTGGGAAGCACCCTCTCTTCAGACGCCAAGATTGACAAAGAGATAGATCACAGATTAGCAAAGGCATAGAGTGCATTCGGAAGGCTTCACAAGAGTCTGGAGCAACAAGCACCTGAGGCAAAGCACCAAAATCAGTGTGTACAGAGCTATTGTACTGTCTATTCTCCTCTCTGGGTCTGAAACATGGGTCACCTATCGCCAACACCTACGACTCCTCGAACGCTTTCATCAGCACTGCCGTTGCACAATCCTAAATATACACTGGACTGAATGTTGCTACCTTTGAGCAAGCAGGGGTCACCAGCATTGAGGCCACGCTATTGAGAACACAGCTGCGCTGGGCAGGGCACAAGGTCTCTAGGATGGAGGACCACCGCCTCCCAAAGATACTACTGTACGGTGAACTCGCCACGGGTGATTGTATAATTGTATATTTACGTTACGCGCGGTTAAGTCAGATACGGCCATGCTCTCTCGGAGCCCTTTCTCATAACTCATGGAGTGAAGCAAGGTTGTGTTCTTGCACCAACCCTATGGGTCTGAAACATGGGTCACCTATCGCCAACACCTACGACTCCTCGAACGCTTTCATCAGCGCTGTCTCCGCACAATCCTAAATATACACTGGACCAACTATGTGACGAATGTCGCTGTCCTTGAGCAAGCAGGGGTCACCAGCGTTGAGGCCATGCTATTGAGAACATAGCTGCGCTGGGCAGGGCATGTCCATAGGATGGAGGACCTCTGCCTCCCAAAGATACTACTCTACGGTGAATGTGCCACGGGTCAGCGCAAGAGAGGCGCCCCCAAAAAGAGATATAAGGACTCCCTGAAACAGCATCTCAGGCTCGGCCAGATTGATCACCAACAATGGTCCACCCTGGCCTCCCATCGAGAGATGTGGAGTCGCACTATCCACAATGCTGTGGCCTCTTTCGAGAAAACACGGCGAATGGGTCTCGAAGAGAAACGACAACGCAGAAAGAACCGCAACTTGGAAACAACATCATCCAAGGAGACTTTCTGCTGTGCTTTCTGCAACCGAACTTGCCTATCTCAGGTTGGCCTTTTTAGTCATCAACGCGCTTGTAAAAAACGTGGAATGAGTCCTTCCTGAATCTTCGTTCGCGAAGTAATGCCGAGAGAGAGGAATGTCCAGATTGGGAGGGGGAAAAAACCCTGGACACACCCACCCACTCTCTTCCTCCCACCCTGGACATTCCAGATATATAAATCCCATTTTCCTAGCTTCCAACAGACAGAACTCACAACCTCTGAGGATGCCTGCCATAGATGTGGGCAAAACGGTGCATTAGACTCGGGTAAATAGTTCAACACCATCTAGAAGGCCACTTGATGATAACCCAGGGAGGTTTGCAGCCTGTCTGTCAAGGACCGATCCTGACCTAGGCCACCTGTACCTTGTGGCAGGGGTCCACCGTGCAAATCTCACTGATCTCCAGGTCATGCAGCGACATCAGCAGCTCAGCCCGCAGCGTGCAGTAGTGGACATTGCGCGTCCGCAGGAAGAGGGTCCTCAGGAACTGCAGCACCATGTCATAAAGCTTCACGTTCTTCCCAATCATCTGGGTGAGCTTCTGAACCACCTTCACGCCCCCAAGAGACAAGGAAAAGCCCTCGGTCAACAAAGTACCATCAGCCCTATAGGATTTGCACCCACAGATTCAAACAAGCACAAAATATTTGCGAGGCAGGGAGGGGGGGGGGGGTGGAATAATCCAGTGTTTCCCAACCAGTGTGCCGTGGCACACTAGTGTGCCGTGAGTGATCATCAGGTGTGCCGTGGGAAATTTGAACCTCTAATACCCTTTCTTCTCCCTCCTGCCGAACACTTTTTCTTCTCCACTCGGACTCCCTTCTTCCCACCCTCGCTCTGCTCACTTTGCTCTGGGGCGAGTCTGCGCAGTAGCGCCCACACGGGTCACGCCTTCCTCCCTCCCCCTCCCCTCCTGAACATGCTCACGCTGCCCCCACGGATCAAAATGGCAGCAGAAGCGGCAGTGTAGAAGGAAAAGTGAGTGTTGGGCAGGAGGGGAAAGAAAGGGCGCGAAGGGGAAGGGGGAGGAAGAGGTCTCTGTCGAAAGCTGGCACGGGCACACTTGGACCTTCCAGGTGTTTTGGACTCCAACTCCCACCATTCCTAGCAGCCTCAGGGGCCCTTTTCCTTTTTTCCCCTCAGCCACTTAAGCAGGAAAGGGCCTCAGGCTGTTAGGAATGGTGGGAGTCGGAGTCCAAAGCACCCAGAGGGCCGAAGTTTTCCCGTGCCTGTTCGAGGGACCATAAAGTGGCGAGCCTCCTTCCAACATTGGGATTCTGGATAGAAAACAAACAACAACATAACATAACATTGTTTGAGTCCACAGTGCTCTCTGGGTGTAGGTGAACTACAACTTCCAAACTCAAGGTCAATTCCCAAGCAAACCCTTTCAGTACTTTCTGTTGGTAATGAGAGTTCAATAGGCCAAGTTTGGTTCCATTCCATTGTTGCAAGAGTTCAGGATGCTCTTTGATTGTGTGTTAGCTATAAATCCCAGAAACTGTAACTCCCAAATGTCAAGGTCTATTTTCCCCAAACTCCATCTGTGTTCGCATTTGGGCATATTGAGTATTCATGCCAAGTTTGGTCCTGATCCAACATTGTTTGAGTCCACAGTGCTCTCTGGATATAGGTGAACTACAACTCCAAAACTCAAGGTCAATGCCCACCAAACTCTTATAGCATTTTCTCTTGGTTATGGGAGTTCTGTGTGGGAAGTTTGTGTCCTTTCTGCCATTCCTGCCAGGATATCTATGTTGTGTTCATCGAAACAGGTCCAGGTTTCACACTGAGTGTATAAATACATTTAGAAACATATTAACTGTATGTATTACTGTGTTAGAGTGTCGTTTTGTGTCATTTTGGTTGGTGGTGTGCCGCGGCTCAAAAGAGGTTGAAAAACACTGGAATAATCCAAAAAGTAAGCCTTAATTGGTTCAAAGCGCCAGTTCTGCCCCTTCGCTCTTACCTCTCCCTGGCGCCGGGTCTTGGGCGAGGGACTGAAGAAATTGTGCAGGACGGAGAGGTCGCAGCTGAAGAGGGCCGTCTCCTTCTCCAGGATGTACTGCTTCAGCAACGGGGAGACTTCGTCGCCAAAGAGAGCCTGGTTGTCTTGCCAGATCTGGCGCTTCACCTCCACGGCGCAGGCTTTGTACAAGTCTTTGTCAGCCATAACCAACTTCAGCTTTTTTTCAGGAACCTGCAGAGAACGGAAAGGCAGGTTAATCTCCAGGCTGGTCCGGAAACATACCTTGGTCTTCCATGGAGGGAAGAGCCTGGCTGTGGGATTATTTTTAAAGAGGCAATGGCAAGTCCGCTGCTGAAGGAACCGGGTCTAGATGGCTCGGTTCCCTCCAATTACCGCCCAGTTTCGAACTTACCATTTCTGGGCAAGGTGATTGAGAGGGCGGCAGCGGGACAGCAGCAGCGGTTCTTGGACGATTCAGCCGGATTAGATTCCCTTCCAGTCCAGCTTCCGCTTTGGGCACGGGACGGAGACTGTGCTGGTCTTTATCACAGACCATCTGCGCTGCCAGTTGGACCAAGGCGGGTTATTGGACCTCACGGCAGCATTTGACACAGTTGACCATTCTCTATTGATCCACCGTTTGGCCGTGACGGGAGTGAGGGGTTCGCTCTTAAATGGGTGGCCTCCTTTCTCCAAGATTGGGGACAATGGGTGGAGAGGGGAGGGATGGTCTCGGAAACGGTCCCCCTTAATTGTGGGGTCCCCCAAGGGGCTATCCTCTCCCCTCTATTATTTAACATCTACATGCGTCCACTGGCCCAACTGGCGCGTAGTTTTGGTCTGGAGTGTCACCAGTACGCGGATGACACCCAGCTGGTGCTGAGGATGGAAGACCGGCCGGACTCTGTACCTGATTATTTCCATCAGTGCCTGGAAGCCGTGACTGGGTGGCTACGGGCCAGCAGGTTGAAGGTGAACCTGTCGAACCTCCTGGGGCTGGGTTGCCATGGGGGGGGGGGGGAGGTGGTCAGCGAGGTGGTTAGCCCGTCACCCCTGGTTAAAAGCCTGGGGGTCCAACTGGACCCTCTGCTGACGATGGAGCACTAGTCCAGTCCTACAGCAATGGCACTGGCTTCCTATCGAGTACCGGATTGCCTTCAAAGTGCTGGTGTTAACCTTTAAGGCAGTGTTTCTCAACCTGGGGGTCGGGACCCCTGGAGGGGTCACGAGGGGGTGTCAGAGGGGTCACCAAAGATCATCACAAAACACAGCATTTTCTGTCTATCATGGGGTGTGTGTGGGGGGGGGGGAAGTTTGGCCCAATTCTATCTTTGGTGGAGTTCAAAAGGCTCCTTGATTGTAGGTGAACTATAAATCCCAGAAACGACCACTCCCAAATGTCAAGTCTATTTTCCCCAAATTCCACCAGTGTTCACATTTGGGCGTATTGATATTCATGCCAAGTTTAGTCCAGATCCATCATTGTTTTGAGTTGACAGTGCCCTTGGGATGTAGGTGAACTACAACTCCAAAACTTAAGGTCAATGCCCACCAAACCCTTCCAATATTTTCTGTTGGTCATTGCAATTCTGTGTCCCAAGTTTGGTTCAATTCCTCCATTGGTGGGGTTCAGAATGCTCTTTGATTGTAGGTGAACTATAAATCCCAGGAACTACAACTCCCAAATGACAATCTCTCCCTCCAATCCCACCAGTATTCAAATCTGGGCATATTGGGTATATGTGCCAAATTTGGTCCAGTGAATGAAAACACATCCTGCATATCAGATATATTGACATGACGCTTCATAACAATAGCAAAATCACAGTTGTGAAGTAGCATGGAAATAATTATATGATTGGGGGTCACTACAATGTGAGGAACTGTACTAAGGGGTCGCGGCATTAGGAAGGTTGAGAACCACTGCTTTAAGGCCTTGCATGGCCTGGGGCCAGTGTACCTGAAGGACCGCCTCTCCCTGCACGTTCCCCAGAGACCACTACGGTCCAGGGATCAAAACCTACTAGAGGTTTCATCACTTAAGATCTGCCGCCTGTCATCGAGGCGGCAGCGTACTTTCTCTGTAGCAGCGCCTACCCTTTGGAACGCCCTCCCGGAGGAGGCTCAAGCAATAACTGACCGACAGGCCTTCCGGAGGGCCTGCAAGACCCATCTCTTCTGACAGACGCTCAACCTTTAAGGCTGTTAAATTCCACTCTTGCCTCAATCTGTTTTATTATGTGTTTAACTATGTTGTGATTATGTTGTTCACTGGTGTGAACCACCCTGAGCCTCTTTGGGAAGAGAAGGGGGTATAGACATCGAAATAAATAATAATAATAATAATAAATATTTACAGAAGTTCTGGAAGGTGGCAGATTGGAAATTCCCCGTATTTACACAAATCTAATGTGCCACTGAATGTAATGCACACACTAATTTTCAAAACCTTGAAGCTCCAAAAAATATGCCTGGTGCATGTAACATGCAGTGGCAAAAAAGTGGACTCTTTAGATCAGTGGTTCCCAACCTTATTTTGACCAGAGGGCACTTGACCAGGGAGCACCTTGTCCAGGGACCTCTTAGACCAGGGACCACTCCCCAACATTAGTTACAAGTCAGTTTTTGGTCAAACCGATTTAGATTTACATTCGGTTTGGTTATTTGGGGTGCTGATTCAGACAAGAGCACATCAGCCATAGTGTGACATAATGGAATTAGTCTCTTTGCGGGACAGAGCTGCATAGAAAAAAAACTATTGGCATTCAAGCTGTACCTTGGGCAGGTGTTTCATGACACACATGACCACTGGCTGGATGGAAGGCATCTTGACTAAAGGGAAGCTCTTCTCCAGCAGATCTTCCAGCTTTTTGTACCTGGAGGGAGGAAGCAAGGCGGCAGCGCTGTAAGCAACATTGGAACCATTGCTGGAAGGAAAGGGATGCCCAAGGGCAGTGCAGGACCTGACGCACCTTTCCTCGGCCTTCCCTTCGGAGGCGATGGCAGAGATCCTCTCCAGAAGCTTCTCTCGCAGCTCGTCGAAGACAGACTGGTGGAACTCCAGCCTCGGGGTGCCGTGGAGATCCAGGAAGGGCAGCGCCGACTGGAGGGTGGGCAGCAGGATGCCATTCTCGGTCTGTCAATATCACGCACCGCGTTAAAAACACTCGCGATATATGTATCTCATCAAAGCACTTTATACCCAGTAGGGCCTTGGTAGTTACTAGAGCAGGGGTGGGCAATTATTTTTCCCAAGGGGCCACACAAGAGCCAAAAAATATGATGGAGGGCCGCACCTAAAGGCTGAACTACATTCTAATCTACATTATTTATTAATTTACTTACTATATTTACTATATACTAGCTGAACCCGGCACGCGTTGCTGTGCCATGTCTCTCTCTCTCTCTCTCTCTGTGTGTCTCTCTCTCTCTCTATCTCTCTCTCTCTATAACTTCCTGTGTTTGTCTGTCTCTCTCGCTATCTATCTATCCCTATCCTTATCTATCACGGTCTCTCTCTGTGTATATTATTCTCCATCACACTCTCTCTCTATCACTCGCTCTCTGTGTGTCTCTCTATATCTGTGTGTGTATCACCCAATCTCTCTCTATGTACCACTCACTCTCTCTCTATTCCTATCTATCACTCCCTCCCTCCCTCCCTCACTCACTCCTGCCCCCTCTCTCTCACTCTCCCCTCTCTCTGTCACTCTCTCTCAGTCTCTCACTCCCCCTCTCTCTCTCACTCTCTATCACTCCCCCTCTCTCTCTCTTACTCCTGCCCTCTCTCTCTCACTCCCCCCTCTTTCTCTCTCTCTCTCTCACTCTCTCTCACTCCCCCTCTCTCAGTCTCTCACTCCTGCCCCCCTCTCTCTCCCCCGTCTCTCTCACTCCCCCCGTCTCTCTCACTCTCACTCCTGCCCCCCTCCCTCTCTCTCTCCCCTCTCTCTCACTCCCCCCTCTTTCTCTCACTCTCTCTCTATCACTCCCCCTCTCTCTCTCACTCACTCTCACTCCCCCCTCTCTTTCTCACTCTCTCTCTATCACTCACCCTTTCTCTCTCTTGCGAAGTCCCGGCTCTCCTGGGGAGAAGTGCTCCATGGGACTACACTTCCCAGAAGGCCCCGCAGGGCTATTTCCGGACGCTGAGGTTTCTGGGAAGTGTAGTTCGGCGCCCCAGAGTTGCTCCGGGACGGGGGACGTGCGGGTGGCGCCGTTCCTGCCTCCTCGAGGGGCTGGCGGACCCGGGTGGTGTGGGCGGTGTTGTGGGCGGCTGTTCCGCGGCCTCCTCGCTCGCTTCCCAGGTGGTCCCGGTGGCGCCCAAGTGGGCCGGGAACGGCAGGGAGACGGGCGAGGAGGCCGAGGAGGCAGAGGAGGAGGGGGCAACAACACCGGCCAGAGCACCCGGGCGGAGGAGCGGCGCGCGGGTCCGTAAATCCCTGGAAGGCGACGGAGGAGGGCGAGAAGGCAGCGGAGGCGGGAATGGCGGCGGCCGCGTGACCCAGCTCCGTGAGGTTTTGGGGGGGCCGTTTTTGGGGGGGGGTTAAAGGTAGGGAGGTGGGCTGCGAAGGTCCCTGTGAGTGAGGAGAGAGGGCGACGGGATGGGTTGGTGGGTTGGGGGGGGGTCTGAGTGCGCCTGCGCGATTGCCCTCCCTGTGTTCTGCGCTCGCGGCCAGCGCAGAATGGGATGTCATGGGCGGTTTTTGGGGGTCGTTTTTGGGGGGGTTGCAAGGTAGGTAGTTGGGATTTTTTGTGCTATGTATGTACCTCGTGGTCTGGGGGAATGTGTGTCGTGGGATTTGTGTTTCTGGGGCGTATAGTTTGGCCGTGCATAACGGACATCCCACGACCACTCAATTTTTATATATATAGATTACACATCATTAATATTAACATATTAATATATCAAGAAATATTCATATATGATTAGTATTAATATCATAATTATTATATTATAATATATATATATAGACATTATAATATATTGAAATTATAATATAATATAACATTATATTATATTATTATAATAAAATTATTATAAAATAATAATAAAAACCACTAAAATTAAATTAAATTAAATTAAAGAAGACAAGGTGCGAACCAAGATGGAGGCTGACATCCTCAAGAGAGGAAGGATCCCAAGGTGGAATGGCCCAATGACCCCGCCCAGAGGATGGCAAAGCGGCCGCAGCAGAGCAGAAGGCGATCAGAGGCTGCAGGCCTCCGCCCGCTCTCGTCCCCAGCCGTTCCCCAGCTGATCACCCTGCCATGGAGTGCCTGCCATCCCGGCTTTGGAGTGCCTGCCATCCTGGGAGGCGATCCGAGCCTGCAGCGGAAGCAGTCGGCGAGCTGCGGCGGGTGATCGCCCTGGCGAACCGGAAGACGATCACGTTGCTTGTTGTTGACAATGAGCAAGCCGCCAGGACCCCCCACACCGCCCGGCTCCATCACGACGACAACGTCAACAGCTCTCGCGAGACTTGGCAGAGCAACAATCTCGCCGGAAACGGCGCCACCTTGAGAGTGGCGGGTAGACTTAGACGTCGGCTCCCCACGCAGGAGCCATGTTTGGAGTGGCTAGACCAGGTATGGCCACATTCGGGCCCGGGATGGCAGGCACTCCAAAGCCACCGCTCCTCCGATCGTTCTCCGGAGCAGCGGGTTATCTGCCGACGCAGGCCCCACAGCCCATGATGGGATGGCGGCAGCAGCACCCCTTCCTCTTGGCCCCGCCACCGACGCCCTTCTCCCTGGGCCGGACAGAATTGGCTGCTGGGCCGCATCCGGCCCGCGGGCCGTAGGTTGCCCAGGCCTGCACTAGAGATTGGGCCCCAAGGTGACCAACATGCATGGATGCTAGCCAAGACTAAGGATAGCATTAGGCAGGGGCCGACTTTGGCCCTCCCTACCGGCTGCTAGGAATTGTGGGAGAGAAAGTCCAAAACACTTGGAGGGAGGGGCAAAGTTGGTCCGTGCATGCTATGGGTCACTCACATACACATCTATCTCTCTATCTGGCAATACCACAAAGGCTGCTGCTAGGTGAAGTGGCCGTCTGTGATGTCACTGGGAAAGGAGGGTGGCCGGTGTCATGAGGAGAAGGGAAGGGAAAGAAAGAAGGAAGGAAGGAAACAAGAGGGAGGAACGTGTATGAGGGAAAGCAAAGGGGAAAGAAAAACAAAAAGAATGACAGATAGGGAAGAGATGGAAGGTGTATAAAGGAAAGGGAGGGAGGGAGGAAAAAAAGAGTGAAAAGGAAGGGGGGAAAGGAAAAGAAAGAAGAGAGGGGAAGGTGTATGAGGGAAAGGAAAGGAGGAAAGGAAGGGAAAAAGAAAGGGAAAAGGGGGGAATGTATGAATTATAGAAATAAAAGAGATGGAAAGGGAGGGAGGGAAATGAAAAAGAAGGGAAAGAAAAAAGGAAAAGAAAGAGGGGAAGGTGTATGAGGGAAAGCGAGGGAGGGAGGAAAGAAAGTGAAAGAGAAGAGAGAGAGAGAAAGAAAGAAAGAAAGGGGGAAGATGTATGAGAAAAGCAAAGAAAAAAGAAAAGGCAAAAGGTCTCAGAAAGGAGACTGAAGGTGTATAAAGGAAAGAAAGTGAAAAGGAAGGAGGGAAAGGGAAAAGGGGAGAGAAGAAAGTGAAAGAGAAGGGAAAGAAAGAAAGAAAGGGGGGAAAATGTACGAGAAAAGCAATGAGAAAAGAAAAGAAAGTCTCAGAAAGAAAAGACACTGAAGGTGTGAGAAGAAAGTGAAAAAGAAAGGAAATAAAGAGGGGAAAGATGTATAAGGGAAAGCAAAGGGAAAAGAAAAACAAAAAGAATGGCAGATAGAAAAGAGATGGAAGGTGTATAAAGGAAAGGGAGGGAGGAAAGAAAAAGAGTGAAAGATTGGGGAAGAAGTAAAAGAGGGAAAACAAAGGAAGAAAGCAAAGGAAGGAAGGGAAAGAAGGGGAAAAGGGGGAAGGAATTATAGGAAGAAAGGAAGAAAGGAAGAAATGAAAAAGAAGGGAAAGGAAAGAAAGAAGGGAACAGATAGAAGATGCAAGGGAGGGAGGAAAGAAAGTGAAAGATTGGGGAAGAAGTAGGAGGGAAAACAAAGGAAGAAGCAAAGGAAGAAAGAAAGAAAGAAAGAAAGAAAGACAAAACAGATAGAAGATGCACGAGGGAAAGGGAAGACGGAGGGAGGAAAGGAAGGAAGGAAGGGAAGAAAGAAGGGGAAGAAAGAAAGAAGTATGAGGGGAAAGAAAGGAAGGAAGAAAGAAAGAAAGACAAAAAACAGATAGAAGGTGCATGAGGGAAAGGGAAGAGAGAGGAAAGAGAGGAAGGAAGTGAAAAAGAAAGGGAAAGGGGAATGTATGAATTATAGAAATAAAAGAGATGGAAGGTGTATAAAGGAAAGGGAGGGAGGGAAGAAAGGAAGAAAGTGAGAAGAAAGGAGGGAGGAAAAGGAAGAAAAAAGAGGGGGAATACCTATGAAGGAATGCAAGGGAAGAAGAGAAGTCAGAAAGTCAGAAAAGAGGTAAAGAGAAGATATATGAGTGGAAGAGAGGGAGGAAAGAATGAATGAATGAGAAAGAAGGGATAGGAAAAAGTAAAAGAAAGAAGAGAGGGGAAAGTGTGAGGGAAGCAAAGGAAGAAGGGCAGAAAGAAGAGAGAGGGTGAGGAAGTGTATGAGGAAAGGAGATGGATGGAGAGAGGAAAGAAAGGAAAGGGAAAAGAAGGGGAAGAAGTATGAGGGGAAACAAGAAAGAAAGAAAGACAAAATACTGATAGAGGGTGCAAGAGGGAAAGGGAAGAGGGAGGAAAGAAAGAAAGGAAGTGAAAAGGAAGGAGGAAGGAAAAGAAAGGAAAAAGGGGGGGAATATCTATGAAGGAAAGCAAAGGAAGAAGAGAAGAAAGTCAGAAAGTAAGAAAAGAGGTAAAGAGAAGATGTATGAGTGGAAGAGAGGGAGGAAAGAATGAATGAACGAGAAAGAAGGGATAGGAAAAAAGGAAAAGAAAGAGGGGAAGGTGTATGAGGGAAAGCGAGGGAGGGAGGAAAGAAGGGCAGAAAGAAGAGAGGGTGAGGAAGTGTATGAGGAAAGGAGAAGAGGGAGGGAGGAAAGAAAGAAAGGGAAAAGAAGGGGAAGAAGTATGAGAGAAAACAAAGGAAGAAGCAAAGAAAGAAAGAAAGGCAAAATACAGACAGAAGGTGCATGAGGGAAAGGAAAGAGGGAGGAAAGGAAGGAAGGGGGAAAGAAGGGAAAGAAAGAAAAAGAGGGGGAATATCTATGAAGGAAAGCAAAGGAAGAAGAGAAGAAAGTCAGAAAGAAAGAAAAGAGGTAAAGAGAAGGTATGTGAGTAGAAGAGAGGGAGGAAAGAATGAATGCATGAAAAAGAAGGGAAAGAAAAAAGGAAAAGAAAGAGGGGAAAGTGTACGAGGGAAAGCAAGGGAGGGAGGAAAGAAAGTGAAAGAGAAGGGAGGGAAAGAAAGAAAGAGGTAAAGAGAAGGTATATGAGTGGAAGAGAGGGAGGAAAGAATGAATGCATGAAAAGAAGAGATAGAAAAAAGAAAGAAGAGAGAGGAAAGTGTGAGGGAAGCAAAGGAAGAAGGGCAGAAAGAAAAGAGAGGGTGAGGAAGCAAGTGTATGAGGAAAGGAGAGGGAGGGAGAGAGGAAAGAAAGGAAAGAGAAGGGGAAGAAAGAAGGGGAAGAAGTATGAGAGGAAAGAAAGACAAAATACGAGGGGGAATATCTATGAAGGAAAGCAAAGGAAGAAGAGAAGAAAGTCAGAAAGTAAGAAAAGAGGTAAAGAGAAGATATATGAGTGGAAAAGAGGGAGGAAAGAATGAATGAATGAAAAAGAAGGGAAAGAAAAAAGGGAAAGAAAGAAGGGAAGGTGTATGAGGGAGGAAAGAAAGTGAAAGAGAAGGGAAAGAAAGGAAGGAAGGAAGAAAAGGGGGAAGATGTATGAGAAAAGCAAAGAAAGAAGAGGGGGAATATCTATGGAGAGCAAAGGAAGAAGAGAAGAAAGTCAGAAGGTAAGAAAAGAGGTAAAGAGAAGATATATGAGTGGAAGAGAGGGAGGAAAGAATGAATGAATGAGAAAGAAGGGATAGGAAAAAAGTAAAAGAAAGAAGAGAGGGGAAAGTGTGAGAAGAAGAGGGGAAGAACGGCAGAAAGAAAAGAGAGGGTGAGAAAGGAAAAGGGATGGAGGGGGGAAGAAAGGAAAGGAAAAAGAAGGGGAAGAAAGAAAAAGAGGGGGAATCTCTATGAAGGAGAGCAAAGGAAGAAGAGAAGAAAAAGTCAGAAAAGAGGTAAAGAGAAGGTATATGAGTGGAAAAGAGGGAGGAAAGAACGAATGAATGAAAAAGAAGGGAAAGAAAAAAGGGAAAGAAAGAAGGGAAGGTGTATGAGGGAGGAAAGAAAGTGAAAGAGAAGGGAAAGAAAGGAAGGAAGGAAGAAAAGGGGGAAGATGTATGAGAAAAGCAAAGAAAGAAGAGGGGGAATATCTATGGAGAGCAAAGGAAGAAGAGAAGAAAGTCAGAAAGTAAGAAAAGAGGTAAAGAGAAGATATATGAGTGGAAGAGAGGGAGGAAAGAATGAATGAATGAGAAAGAAGGGATAGGAAAAAGTAAAAGAAAGAAGAGAGGAAAGTGTGAGAAGAAGAGGGGAAGAACGGCAGAAAGAAAAAGAGAAAGAGAAAGGAAAAGGGATGGAGGGGAAAGAAAGGAAAAAAAAGAAGGGGAAGAAAGAAAAAGAGGGGGAATCTCTATGAAGGAGAGCAAAGGAAGAAGAGAAGAAAAAGTCAGAAAAGAGGTAAAGAGAAGGTATATGAGTGGAAGAGAGGGAGGAAAGAATGAATGAATGAGAAAGAAGGGATAGGAAAAAAAGTAAAAGAAAGAAGAGAGGGGAAAGTGTGAGGGAAAGAGGGGAAGAAGGGCAGAAAGAAAAGAAAGGGTGAGAAAGGAAAAGGGATGGAGGGGGGAAGAAAGGAAAGGAAAAAGAAGGGGAAGAAAGAAGAGAAAGAAGTATGAGGGGAAACAAAGGAAGAAGCAAAGAAAGAAAGAAAGAAAGACAAAAAACAGATAGAAGGTGCATGAGGGAAAGGGAAGAGGGAGGAAAGGAAGGAAGGAAGTGAAAAGGAAGGAGGGAGGAAAAGAAAGAAAAAAGAGGGGGGAATATCTATGAAGGAGAGCAAAGGAAGAAGAGAAGAAAGTCAGAAAAGAGGTAAAGAGAAGGTATATGAGTGGAAGAGAGGGAGGAAAGAATGAATGAATGAGAAAGAAGGGATAGGAAAAAAGTAAAAGAAAGAAGAGAGGGGAAAGTGTGAGAGGAAGAGGGGAAGAAGGGCAGAAAGAAAAGAGAGGGTGAGAAAGGAAAAGGGATGGAGGGGGGAAGAAAGGAAAGGAAAAAGAAGGGGGAGAAAGAAAAAAGAGGGGGAATATCTATGAAGGAGAGCAAAGGAAGAAGAGAAGAAAGTCAGAAAGTCAGAAAAGAGGTAAAGAGAAGATGTATGAGTGGAAGAGAGGGAGGAATGAATGAATGAATGAATGAATGAGAAAGAAGGGATAGGAAAAAAAGTAAAAGAAAGATGAGAGGGGAAAGTGTGAGGGAAGCAAAGGAAGAAGGGAAGAAGGGCAGGAAGAAAAGAGAGGGTGAGGAAGTGTATGAGGAAAAGGGAAGAGGGAGAGAGGAAAGAAAGAAAGGAAAAAGAATGGGAAGAAAGAAAAAAGAGGGGAAATATATATGAAGGAGAGCAAAGGAAGAAGAGAAGAAAGTCAGAAAAGAGGTAAAGAGAAGGTATATGAGTGGAAGAGAGGGAGGAAAGAATGAATGAACGAGAAAGAAGGGATGGGAAAAAAGTAAAAGAAAGAAGAGAGGGGAAAGTGTGAGGGAAGCAAAGGAAGAAGGGAAGAAGGGCAGGAAGAAAAGAGAGGGTGAGGAAGTGTATGAGGGGAAAAGAAAGGAAAGAGAAGGGGGAGGGAGGAAAGAAGGAAAGGAAAGAGAAGGGGAAGAAAGAAGGGGAAGAAGGATGAGAGGAAAGAAAGAGACAAAATACAGATAGGAGGGCGGGCTCGCGGCCTACTCCCCCTCCTCCTCCTGGCGGCCCTTCCGGGTCCGGTCTCCATGGCAACCGGCGCGGCCTAGCGAGAGGCCCCGAGGCCTGCTGCCGCCCCCTCACCTGGAACTGCTCGATGGCCTTCAGGGGCTCCGTGCAGTTCGTCAGCGTCTCTTTCAAGTCCTCCCCGTTGGCCACCCCCAGCTCCTGCAGCCCGGCGAACATGGCCCGCCACTCCGGGCAGCCCGCCCGCCCGCTCCGTCCGTCCCCTAAAAAGGCCCCCCGGAGGGCCGCCGTGCGCCGGTGTATGCTCTCCCCCCCCCCCGCCGGAAACAATTCCCTGGCAAAATGGTTCCGCCTTGGGTTGCCAAGGTTGGGAGGTCTGTTGGCAACTAGGCACTGAATAGCCTCGCAGCTTCAAAGCCTGGCTGCTTCCTGCCTGGAGGAATCCTTTGTTGGGAAGTGTGGACTGATGTCCAGGGTGGGAAAAAGAAAGAACTCTTGTCTGTTGGAGGCAAGGAGGAATGTTGCCACTGGCCAGCTTGGTTAGCACTGAATAGCCTCGCAGCTTCAAAGCCTGGCTGCTTCCTGCCTGGAGGAATCCTTTGTTGGGAAGTGTGGACTGATGTCCAGGGTGGGAAAAGAAAGAACTCTTGTCTGTTGGAGGCAAGGAGGAATGTTGCCACTGGCCAGCTTGGTTAGCACTGAATAGCCTCGCAGCTTCAAAGCCTGGCTGCTTCCTGCCT
This sequence comes from Anolis apletophallus, assembly GCA_030556195.1. Lineage (NCBI taxonomy): Eukaryota > Metazoa > Chordata > Lepidosauria > Squamata > Anolidae > Anolis > Anolis apletophallus. The sequence goes on from JARBWK010000018.1 coordinate 16,767,730, forward strand.
GGAGGAATCCTTTGTTGGGAAGTGTGGACTGATGTCCAGGGTGGGAAAAAGAAAGAACTCTTGTCTGTTGGAGGCAAGGAGGAATGTTGCCACTGGCCAGCTTGGTTAGCACTGAATGGCCTTGCAGCTTCAAAGCCTGGCTGCTTCCTGCCTGGAGGAATCCTTTGTTGGGAAGTGTGGAGTGATGTCCAGGGTGGGAAAAAGAAAGAACTCTTGTCTGTTGGAGGCAAGGGGGAATGTTGCCACTGGCCAGCTTGGTTAGCACTGAATGGCCTTGCAGCTACAAAGCCTGGCTGCTTCCTGCCTGGGGGAATTCTTGGTTGGGAGATGTTAGCTGCGCCCTGAATGTTTCGTGTCAGGAATTCCCCTGTTGGAAATGAGGCAAGTCAACTCTATCTATCTATCTATGCATATAATATTGATAATGCTGTAATGTAATACAATATAATAATAATACTAATAAGCTATTATAATTGTATATTTACGTTACATCTAATATTGCTAATAATATTGCAATATAATTGGTTATTATACAGTGTGGTATGCAGGCCCGGATTAACCCTTTCTGGCACCCTAGGCCAGTGTTTTTCAACCTTTTTTGAGCCGCGGCACACTTCTTACATGTACAAAATCCTGGGGGACATCACCAACCAAAACGACACAAAATGACACTCGAACACAGTAATACATATAGTTAATATGTTTTTGAATGTATTTATACACTCAGTGTGAAACCTGGGCCTGTTTCGATGAACACAACATGGATATCCTGGCAGGAATGGCAGAAAGACACCAACTTCCCACACAGAACTCCCATAACCAAGAGAAAATACTATAAGAGTTTGGTGGGCATTGACCTTGGGTTTGGGAGTTGTAGTTCACCTATATCCAGAGAGCACTGTGGACTCAAACAATGTTGGATCAGGACCAAACTTGGCATGAATACTCAATAGGCCCAAATGTGAACACAGATGGAGTTTGGGGAAAATAGACCTTGACAATTGGGAGTTCGTTTCTGGGATTTATAGTTCACCTACAATCAAAGAGCATCCTGAACTCTTGCAACAATAGAATTGAACCAAACTTGCCACATTGAACTCTCATTGCCAACAGAAAGTACTGAAAGGGTTTGCTTGTGAATTGACCTTGAGTTTGGAAGTTGTAGTTCACCTATACCCAGAGAGCACTGTGGACTCAAACAATGTTGGATCAGGACCAAACTTGGCATGAATACTCAATATGCCCAAATGTGAACACAGATGGCATTTGGGGAAAATAGACCTTGACATTTGGGAGTTACAGTTTCTGGGATTTATAGTTAACACACAATCAAAGAGCATCCTGAACTCTTGCAACAATGGCATTGAACCAAACTTGGCATATTGAACTCTCATTACCAACAGAAAGTACTGAAAGGGTTTGGAAGTTGTAGTTCACCTACACTCAGAGAGCACTGTGGTCAGGAGGGGGAAGAAAGGGTATTGGAGGTTCCAATTTCCCACGGCACACCTGATGATCGCTCACGGCACACTAGTGTGCCACGGCACACTGGTTGGGAAACACTGCCCTAGGCTCTTAACTGAGGATGTTGGGCATAATGCCTCAGTCACAAAACAAGGGGAGAATTGCTGCAAAACATGCAATACACAGAGTGTGGTAAATAATCACATAAACTAGTTTTTAGGAAATTTTCAAAAGTGTTAATACAGTGTTAATACACAAATCTTCAAGAGGTATACATCAATACAAGATACAAATTAAAGAGTGCGCCCGCTCTGGGCTCCTGCCCCATACGCTTGATAGCGTTACTTAAAGTTCAGGAGTATCGGGTTCGAGGAAAGAGTTCAAGGGTTCGTTGTGATAGACGGGTTTTCAGGTAAGTATATGAGGGGAGGATAGACACTAGGCCCCCAGGGCCGTGTCGTAGCCAAAGAGCGGGTTGGCAAACAAGCCGTGATGGAAGTCCAGGAAGCGGTGGTAATGCGGAGTTGTTTGCTGACCGGAGCCCAGGTAATTCATGCACATGAAAGGCGGATATGTGTAAATAGCAGCTGGGTCTCCGAGGAGTAGTTGGGCCGACGGGGATACGCTGTACAATGGTCCCAACTCCCGTTTCGACCCCCTGGAACGGGGTCTTTCTCAAGGCCAGAGTATTAGGGCAACACAACTCGATTCCATACCAAATAGGTAAGGTCTGTGGGCAACAGATTACAATCAATAAACGGCTGCAAACATATATAAAACACCCAAAAGCAATTCAAATAGTATTTCAGTAATATCAGATAATGGCATACATAATCAGAGTATCACAGTACATAATAGTAAACACATACCTAATTCATAGAGGCAATTACACACATCTACGAATGACCAACGGCCGAAGCAACTGCATAGTGGGACTTGGTTCGCTTATAAGCGTAACCAAGGGTCAGGTGCAGGCAATACCGAAGCGAATTGATAAGGGTTTAACGCAGGAGTTCTGTTACGGTGATTTTGTCATTAAGTCCTATTGGAATTTCGATACTAGGGCATAATGCCTCGCCATCCAAGCCAGGCAGTCGGGCCTCCCCACCCACCGTGCAGCCCAGCCACAGTATCTCCGTCTTTGCTGGATTCACCCTCCATCTCCTGGCACGCAGCCAACCAGTCACGGTTTCAAGCACTGTTGGAAACAAGAGGGAACGGAGTCTGGCCGGCCTTCCATTTTCAGAACGAGCTGGATCACATTCCAGCCCATTCGCATAGAATAGCCTTGCAGCTTCAAAGCCCGGCTGCTTCCTGCCTTGGTTGGGAGGTGCTAGCTGGCCCTGATTGATTCTTGTCTGGAATTCCTGTTTCCTGAATGTTGTCATTTATTTACTGTCCCGATATCCATGAAAATGAACAAAATATGGCTGCCAGTATTATTATTATTATTATTATTATTATTAAAAACCCTCTAGAATCAGGACAGTAAATAAAGAACAACACTCAAAAACCAGGGGAATTTTACAGCAAGGAAAAGCCAGTACCTTGGGAAGTCTGATCTGGCCACGGTCATCCACACTCTGGTCACATCCCGAATAGACTACTGCAACACACTCTACGTGGGGCTGCCTTTGAAGACAGTTCGGAAACTGGAATTAGTCCAGCGGGTGGCAGCCAGACTACTAACGGGAGCGACATACAGGGAGCATCCCACCCCCCTGCTGTGTCAGCTCCACTGGCTGCCTGTCCACTTCCGAGCTCAATTCAAAGTGCTGGTTTTGACCTTTAAAGCGCTATAGCAGTGTTTCTCAACCTGGGGGTCGGGACCCCCGAGGGGGTCGTGAGGGGGTGTCAGAGGGGTCGCCAAAGACCATCAGAAAGCATAGTGTTTTCTGTTGGTCTTAGGAGTTCTGTGTGGGAAGTTTGGCCCAATTTTATCGTTGGTGGGATTCAGAATGCTCTTTGATTGTAGATGAACTATAAATCCCAGCAACTATAACTCCAAAATGTCAGGGTCTATTGTCTTCAAACTCCACCAGTGGGCATATGGGATATTCATGCCAAGTTTGGTCCAGATCCATCATTGTTTGAGTCCACAGTGCTCTCTGGATGGAGGTGAACTACAACTCCCAAACTCAAGGACAATGCCCACCAAACCCTTCCAGTATTTTCTGTTGGTCACGGGAGTTCTGTGTGCCAAGTTTGGTTCAATTCCATCGTTGGTGGAGTTCAGAACGCTCTTTGATTATTGATTAATCATAAATCCCAGCAACTACAAGTCCCAAATGACCAAAATCAATCCCGCCCAACCCACTATTAAAATTAGGGAGTATCAGTTATTTGTGCCAAATTTGGTGCAGATATTGACGTTGAAATAAATAAGTAAGTACGTAAGTAAGTAAGTGGTGTAGGGAATTAACAAGCAAGGGGAAAGGAAAGACAAGGCCTCGCAAAGTAAAGCAAAGCCAAAGCAAGCAAAGCGCAACGTCTGCGGAGCACATGGAAATGCGCCTGGGAGGGATGGTGGGCCAGGGGCGGCCTGCCTTTCCCTCCCCGGTTTCCCAATGAGGAGCCGCCTGTCTGGTTCAAGGGGGAAACTCATCGATCCCAAGCAGGCCTGCCTGCCCTCTGGGGCGAAAGGAAGAGGGAAAGAGATGCTCCTCTATTGTGTCCCCGTCTCCTAATTGGTGAGGTTTGCCATGAAATATTTATCATGGCTCTCAATTTGCCACCCCCTCCTCAAAAGGTGCAACCTCATTTAAATCCCGCTTTGCGCACACGGATCATTTGTTAAACATTCCTTTTGTTTTCCGGGATTTCGGTCCCGGTTTCTCCGACGCGTAGCTCTCTGGATCGCTGGGCACGCAGGAGGCTGTGAAATGTGTTTTGTCCCCGTTGTCGTCCTTTCTGGGCCATTTGTCAGGACTTGCCCAGCGCATGATGCACTAGACAAGTGTTTTTCCACCTTTATTTGAGCCGCGGCACATTTTTTACATTGACAAAACCCTGGGGCACACCACCGACCAAAATGACACAAAATGACACTCTAACACACTCATACATGTAGTTAATATGTTTTTCAATGTGTTTATACACTCAGTGTGAAACCTGGGCCTGTTTCGATGAACACAACATAGAAATCCTGGCAGGAATGGCAGAAAGACACTCACATGCACAAAACATACTAATACTAACCCAAAATGACACAAACGACACTCTAACACAGTGATACATATAGTTAATATGTTTCTAAATGTATTTATACACTCCGTGTGAAACCTGGGCCTGTTTCGAGGAACACAACATAGATAATCCAGGCAGGAATGGCAGAAAGACACACAAAATGACACTCTAACACAGTAATACATATAGTTAATATGTTTTTAAATGTATTTATACACTCAGTGTGAAACCTGGGCCTGTTTCGATGAACACAACATAGAAATCCTGGCAGGAATGGCAGAAAGACACACACTTCCCACACAGAACTCCCATAACCAAGAGAAAATGCTATAAGAGTTTGCTTGGGAATTGACCTTGAGTTGGAAGTTGTAGTTCACCTATATCCAGAGAGGACTGTGGACGGAAACAATGTTGGATCAGGACCAAACTTGACATGAATACTCAATATGCCCAAAAGTGAACACAGATGGAGTTTGGGGAAAATAGACCTTGACATTTGGGAGTTACAGTTTCTGGGATTTATAGTTAACACACAATCAAAGAGCATCCTGAACTCTTGCAACAATGGAATTGAACCAAAATTGGCATATTGAACTCTCATTACCAACAGAAAGTACTGAAAGGGTGAAACCTGGGCCTGTTTCGATGAACACAACATAGATATCCCGCCTTGTGTGCTTCGGACTGGGTCGCCTGAGCCGACGCTGCCCTATCATCACCACCCGGTGCTTCAAGGCCGCTGCTCACCTGGGTTTCCCTCAGGCAGGCAGCGAGGGAGGGAGGGAGGTGCAGGGGCAGGCCGCTCCCTTCCGAAGCCGAGAGGCAGGCCGCGAAGGAAGGAAGGAAGGAGGCCTGAGAGCAGGAGAGGCTGAGGCAGAGCCCAGGCCAGGAGAGGAAGAAGGGAGGAGGCCCCGGAGCCGCCTCGGCCCCAAAGCCCGAAGGAATCCTGAGCGAGCTGAGAGGAAAACAAAGCCCAGCGCTCCTCTACGGACGCCCACGGCCTCCTCCGGAAGTGACCTCACAGGGAAAGGTGCCGCTCGGCCCCTCACCTCCTCAGGCCCGGATTACCCATAATGCCACCCTAGGCCATGGCCTATGGCGGCACCTTTGGGGGCAGCAGGTCCGGACCCCCCAAAACAAGATTTTAAAAAATTCAAAAAAAATTCAAAAAAAAAGGGCGCATGCATGCGGTGGCGTAAACGCCACCCACGCCCGCCCCCCCCCTTTGCTCTGCTCCCCTCCCCTCTGCTCCCGCCCTCAGCTCCGCCCCGTCTCTGGCTCCGCCCCGCCTCCTCGCGGCGAGGAGGAGGAAGGAAAGCCCCACCCGGAGCCGATGCGGGGCCTCCCACGGCTCCTCCCTCCTCCCAAAGCCGTCATGCCTGTCTGAAAGGCGATTTCGGCCGCTTCTCAGGCCGGCATGGTGGCTTAGGGATGGAGGGAGAGAGGAGCCGTGGGGAGGTCCCGCATCGGCTCAGGGGGTGGGGCTTTCCTTCCTCCTGCTCCTCGCGCCAGCTTGGCCCCTCCCCTCCCCTCTCTCGGGACTTCCGCCCTGAACAAACATGGTGGTGCCAGGCGGGAGACCCTTAGAGAGGCGGGGCTTGCTTTGGCTGGCGTTGATTGGCACCCCAGAGAGAGAGAGAGACGGAGAGACAGAGCAAGAGGCAGGCTGCCCAGATGACTCCTGGCAGGGTGGTCGGTCACGGAACACTAGTGTGCCGCAGCACAGCGGTTGGGAAACACTGCACTAGACCAGGGCAGTCCAACTTCTGCCGGCTCGAGGGGCGGACTTCTGGTGAGTGATCACCTGGGAGCCACCCGGCCATGCCCCCTGCCACGCTCCTGGCCATGTGGCTCGCTTCTCCCAAAGCGTCAGAACAGCTGTTCTGACGCTTTGGGAGGGGGGTGGAGCCGCAGCCTCGGCGGCGTCTCTCTCCCAAAGCCGTCAGAACAGCTGTTCTGACGCTTTGGGAGAGAGGGAGGCGCCGGGGGACCCCTTCCAAGGCCATGGCAGCCGCAGAAACCGGTGATTTTCGCCGGCCAGCGGCTGCCATGACGCTTTGGGAGAGGGAGGCGCCCGCGGGGACCCTCCCTTCCAAGGCCACGGCAGCCTGATGGCTCGCGGGGGAGCTCGCCCGTTTCGCTTCCCCCGCGAGCCATCCAGGCTTGCGGGAAGGCTGCTCGCGCCCCTCTGGTCAGAGGGACGCAAGAGCCGGGCGAAACCTCCCGCAAGCCTGGATGGCTCGCATGGGGGAAGCAAGAACCGGACGCCGCTTCCCGCGAGCCATCCAGGGTTCCGCAGCGGCGGGCGCGGAGAGAGGGACGGAGGGGGGCGAGGCAAGGAGGAGGAGCTGATCCCTTCCTCCCCTGCCCCGCCTCCTCCTCCCTCCCCTCGGCCGCCATTTTAAAAAAAAAAATTAAAAAAAAATATTTTTAGAAATAAATTAATTTAGGAGGGTAGCGGGGGCCGTGTCCAACAGGCTGGGGGGGGCGTATATGGCCCGCGGGCCGCTTGTTGGACAGCCCTGCACTAGACAACCACCCCCCCCCCCACACACCCCAGGAGTGCCGTCTCCAGGTTGAGAAGCGGTGCTCCAAGGGAAGCAAAGGCAATCCCCATATGAGCAAACGTTGCCAAGAAAACGCTCTCGGAAATACCTGGGGGCGGCATACAGCAAACAGAATGAGGAAAAAAATTATCCCGTATAATCCTATGCAACGACCCGCCTGTTTCTCAACTACGCCTTGTAGCTTTGGGATTGCCCCAGTTCGGGAGTGTGTTAAGCAACCTGAACCCTTGACCTGGGAGAGACTTGTAATGGGATTACCATTACTGACAGGCGGTTGAACAGGCCAGGCTCGTTCTGCTTGTCAAACAGAGGGAACTGTTGCTGGGTTCGCATAAACTGCGCTAATGCTCGGAACGCAGAGAGGCGCAAGAGCATGTTGGTTATCATACCCATAACTTCCCAAAGGCAGGTATTCTTACCTTGGGGAAAAATATAGATTGATGCTCCATCGTACGAGGGCCGTTCGTTAAAGATTTCCCCGACCCACTTCCTGTGGACTGAGAACAATGCAACTTGGCCCAGTTCCGAGTCCTTCTCTCCATCGGTGCCACAATCTAGGGCAGGGGTGGGCAATTATTTTTTCCAAGGGACCACACGAGAGCCAAAAAATATTATGGAGGGCCGCACCTAAAGGCGGAATTACATGCTAATCTACATTATTTATTTACTATATATTACACATCATTAATATTAACATATTAATATATCAAAAATAATTCATATATTATTAGTATTAATATCATAATTATTATATTACTAGCTTGGGGACCCGGCGGTGCCGGGTCATTTGAGGAAGGCATTGTGTGCCATAGTTCGTCATTGGTGTGGGCCACAGTGCTCTAAGGAAGTGAATTAAAGTACTGCAAGTCCCATCATCCATGGTCCATCCTCCCTCAAACTGCACCAGGATGTCGGGTGCATCTGGGGGGGGGGGGGGTCTGTGTGCCAAGTTTGGTCTTGTTCTGTCATTGTTGGGGGCCTAGTCAGGAAAATCAAGTTAAGGAAGCCTTGTTGTCAATTTTGGGCCTGGTCTGTGATGTATAGGGGCTGCAGTGTTGTTTGGGAAGTGAATGAGGTGAAGGTACTGCAAATCCCATCATTCGTGGCCCCTCCTGCCCTAAACCACACCAGGTTGTGAAGTGGGCCATTGGTCCCTTGTTTGCCATGTTTGGTCCTGATCCGTCATTGCTGTGGGCCGCAGTGGCTGAGTGCCTGAGGCCTTTTGCTTTCCCTCTGAGTCACCTTAGAAGTGTATGGGGTGAAGGTACTGAACATTCCCTTTCCAACAGAAAAAACTGTCAACTGGCTAACTTCAAGTCCGGCCATTGATGCCTGCCTCAGGCCCTTCCCTTTCCTCTCGGTGCTGTGTTGGAATGTTGGGAGGCTGGCCAGTCACAGCCATTTATGCAAATAAGCCCACAGTTGCAGCCAATCGAAACGCTGGTACATATTCACTCGGTCGCACCACCCACCCACCCACCGCGCACAAACACTGACTTTTATTATATACATAGATAGATAGATAGATAGATAGTATATATGTATAGACATAATATATTGAAATAATATAATATAACATTATATTATTTATTATATTATTATAATATTATTATTATAAAATAATAATAATAAAACCACTAAAATAAAATAAAATGAAATTCAAGAAGACGAGGTGCAAACCAAAATGGCCCAATGGACCCAGCCCAGAGGATGACAAAGCGGACCCAGCCGCCGCCGCAGCAGAGCAGAGCAGCAGATGATCGGAGGCTGCAGGCCTCCGCCCGCTCTCAACCCAGCCGTTCCGTCAGAGGCGTTCCCGATCGGCTGATCGCCCTGCCATGGAGTGCCTGCCATCCCGGGAGGCGATCCGGGCCTGCAGCGGGAGCAGTCGGCGACCTGCGGCGACTGATCGCCCTGGCGAACCCGGAAGATGATCATGTCTTACGGGTCGCCAGGGCGATCATCCGCCGCAGGTCGCCGACTGCTCCTGCGGCAGGACTGGATAAATGGCTGTGACTGGCCAGCCTCCCAACATTCCAACACAGCACAGAGAGGGAAGGGAAGGGCCTGAGGCAGGCATCCATGGCCGGAGTTGAAGTGAGGCAGTGGACAGTTTGCTCTGTTGGGAATGGAATGTTGGGCTCCATGTGAATGGCGCTCACTGTCACCTGCAACGTCAGATGAGGGAGTGCCTTGGGAGGCTTCTCCGCACTTGGAATTATAGCCTGCTTGTGGAGGCCTGAGGCTGTCTGTGGAAGTGGACACTTCCTCCACATACATACATACATACATACATACATACATACATACATACATACATCTTTTTCTCTTTTATTATGTACTAGCTGAACCCGGCACGCGTTGCTGTGCCCTATTTAGGAGATGGGAGAAAGTCTGAGGATGTAAGGGTTGGAAATGATGAGAGTATGTGTTGTGTGTGGGGATTTATGTGTATGTTTGTGTGTATATATGTGTGTGTGTGTGTTGATATTTGTGTGTGTGTATATATATGTGTGTGTGTATATTTGGGTGTGTGTGTTTATATATGTTTATGTGTGTATATGTGTTTGTGTGTATATATGTTTGTGTATTTGTGTGTGTGTATATTTGGGTGTGTGTGTTTATATATGTTTATGTGTGTATATGTGTTTGTGTGTATATATGTTTGTGTATATTTGTGTGTGTGTGTTAATGTGTTTGTATATGTGTATATATGTTTGTGTATTTGTGTATGTGTATGTATATGTGTGTGTATATATTTGTGTGTATGTGTATTTGTATGTTTTTGTATGTATATGTGTATATATGTGTGTATATTTGTGTGTATATATGTGTGTGTATATGTTGTGTGTGTGTGTGTGTATATGTGTGTGTATGTATATGGGTGTGTGTTTATATATGTTTATGTGTGTATATGTGTTTGTGTGTATATATGTTTGTGTATTTGTGTATGTGTGTGTTAATGTGTTTGTATATGTGTATATGTGTATGTATGTGTGTGTATGTGTATGTATATGTGTGTGTATATATTTGTGTGTATGTGTTTTTGTATGTATGTGTGTGTGTATATATGTGTGTATATTTGTGTGTATATACTGTATGTGTGTTGATATTTGTGTGTTTGTATGTATATGTGTGTGTGTATATTTGGGGGGGTGTTTATATATGTTTATGTGTGTATATGTGTTTGTGTGTATATATGTTTGTGTATTTGTGTATGTGTGTGTTTATGTGTGTGTATATGTGTATATATTTGTGTGTATGTGTATTTGTATGTGTTTTTGTATGTATGTGTATGTGTATACAGTATATGTGTGTATATTTGTGTGTATATATGTGTGTGTATGTGTGTTGATATTTGTGTGTGTGTATGTATATGTGTGTGTGTATGTGTCAACGCAAGCACACTCTCTTTTTATATATATAGATAGATAGATAGAGATTATGTATAGAGATATGTATGATTGTGTTCGAGTGTCATGTTGTGTCATTTTGGTTGGCGGTGTAACCCAGGATTTTGTAAATGTCAAAAATGTGCCGCGGCTCAAAAAAGGTTGAAAAACACGGCCATAGAGACTTATATCACGACACACGTGCGGTTTCGGTGTCCTATGATAAATAGAAGTGGGTCAGGGGAAATCTTTAATGAACACCCCTCGTATCAATTTTAAAAGGTTGTGAATTCTAACAAGGTCACGCCTTTCCAAAGATAATACATTCTCCAAACGGTTATGGCAATTTCCATGTTCCGAAATATTGTGCGTCACCTTCCTTGCCCTTGTCTGGTGCATTCACCCCGCAGGTGGGAAATGATGGATAAGACCTGTCAGCTGCGCACAATGGAGGGCGGGGGTCTCGGCTGGCAACCACCACCGTATAGAAAGCAGAAAGAGAAATCCTTTCTCGGCCTGTCGTTTCCAGCTCCGCTTGGCCCCATCTCCCTGCGTCTTCGCTTCTGTTGGACCGCCGGACCCGGCGGTTGCAGTAATAGATGCCGATGGTTCCCATTAGGAAATACCGTTTTTTGCCACTTGTGATGTCATGTTGCGAGGCTGTCGCCGTTGCCATGGGGAGGCGAGCTGATGCTCTTCTGCCTTTTGTGCGACTCAGGGAATGCACACTAGCCAACCCTCTCTGTCGCCCGGCCAGCAGCACGCCTGGCTGGGCACCTTGGCCAAAAGAGGGCTCCCGGGGGGAAGGTCGCTCCATGCCAGGATGGAGTTTGTGCAGGAAAAAGATCTGAGAGTTGTACGGGAACCCCAAGGGTCATCCAGGCCATCCCGCCAGGCAGGAAGACGCCACCAAAGCCCTTTGGACTGATGCTCCAGCGACAGAGGCGCCATTGGACTCCCAGGAAGCATCTTCCACTGCCAAATACTTCGAACCATCAGGGAGTTCTTCCCATCGCACTATGTAACACAATTTTGTTCCTGGGTTAAAAATGCCATTTCCTGATTGGTTCTGTCATTGGTTCTTAGATGATGCAACATGGCTAGACCCCTTCCAGTCCGGCTTCCGTTCGGGGCACGGGACGGAGACGGTCCTGGTCTCCATCACAGATCAACTCCACTGCCAGCTCGACCACGGCGGGTCTGCGCTGCTCGTGTTATTGGACCTCACGGCAGCGTTTGACACGGTCGACCACAATCTTTTGATCCACCCCTGGCCATGGCTGAGTGAGGGGACAGTTCTTAAATGGCTGACCTCCTTTCTCCACCAGCGGTCTCAGCGTGTGAGGAGGGGCGAGGTGGTCTCCGAGGGCTCCCCATTAGTTTGTGGAGTTCCCCAGGGGGCCATCCTCTCCCCTCTATTATTCAACATCTACATGCAGCCGCTTGCACAGCTGGTGCGAAGTTATGGGCTGGAGTGCCACCAGTACGCTGACGACACCCAGCTCATTCTGAGGATGGAAGGCAGGCCGGGATCCATCCCCGATAATTTCCAACACTGCCTCGAGGCCGTTACTGGATGGCTGCGTGCCAGTAGGTTGAGGGTGAGGTGATCTCCGGGGTCTCCCCTTTAGTCTGTGGGGTTCCCCAGGGGGCCATCCTCTCCCCTCTATTATTTAACATCTACATGCAGCCGCTTGCACAGCTGGTGCGGAGTTATGGGCTGGAGTGCCACCAGTACGCTGATGACACCCAGCTCATTCTGAGGATGGAGGGCAGGCCGGAATCCGTCCCTGATAATTTCCAGCGCTGCCTCGAAGCCGTCACTGGATGGCTGCGAGCCAGTAGGTTGAGGGTGAATCCGGCGAAGACGGAGATCTTGTGGTCGGGCCGCTCGGGTGGTGTAGATGTCCAGCTTCCGACCCTGGACGGTGTGGCGTTATGCCCATCGCCTTCCGTTAAGAGCCTGGGGGTCCATCTGGACTCCCAGCTGAACATGGAGGCCCAGGTCTCCGCGGTCAGCAAGGTTGCTTTTTTCATCTCGACAGGCTCTCGGCTGGCCCCTATCTCCCGGAATGAGCTGGCCACGGTGATCCAAGCCACGGTCATCTCAAAGGCTGGATTACCACGGCGCTTTACGTTGGCCTTCCTCTGTCGGCGACCCGGAAGCTCAAGCTGGTGCAGAACCCTGCCGCCCGGCTCCTGTCTGGAACCCCAGCAGGCCGCCACATCACACCTGTTTTGCAGGATCTGCACTGGCTCCCAATCGAGCACCGGATCTCCCTTTAAGGCCTTGCATGGCCTGGGGCCAGCGCGTACTTGAGGACCGACTCACCCCACACTGTCCCCCGAGATCACTACGCTCCGAGGATGCTAATTTGTTAGAGATACCCTCGCGAAATCGGCTAAACTGACATCTACTCGCGAGGGCGTTCTCCGTTATAGCTCCTACGCTGTGGAACGCCTCCCGGCTGGAACACGGGCTATAAAGGACCTGCTCCCGTTTAGACGCGCCTGCAAAACTTATTTGTTTAAGCAGGCCTTCGGTGAGTAGGTCCTGCCCATGTTCCGCTTAGCCGCTGTCCTGGGGTGTCACGCTATCTAATTCCAAAACATGGGAAATATTTATTATTAAACTAGCTGACGACCCGGCGGTGCCCGGGTTATTTGAGGAAGGCATTGTGTGCCAAGGTTGGTCCGTATTAGTTGTTCATTTGGCACGCAGTGGTTTCGGGAAGTGAGTGAAGGATTATGGACCATGGACCATAATCCATGGTCCATCCTCCTCCAAATTGCACCAGGATGTAGGGGGTTCTGTGTGCCAAATTTGGTCTTGATCAGTCATTGAATGAGGGTCGCAGCAGTCTCGGGAAGTGAGTGGAGGTACTTCAAGTCCCATCATCCGTGGTCCATCCTCCTGAAAACTGCACCAGGGTGTAAAGTGGGTCATGGGGGCTCTATGTGCCAAGTTTGGTCTTGATCAGTCACTGGATGAGAGTCGCAGTGGTCTCGGGAAGTGAGTAAAGGTACTGCAAGTCCCATCATCCATAATCCGTCCTCCCCCAAACTGCACCAGAATGTTGAGTTGGCCATGGGGGCACTCTTTGCCAAGTTTTGTCAAGCTGAGGCCTAGTCTCGAAAATCAAGTTGAGGAAGCCTTACTGTCAATTCAGGCTGAGGCCTAGTCTCGAAAATCAAGTTGAGGAAGCCTTACTGTCAATTCAGGCTGAGGCCTAGTCTCGAAAATCAAGTTGAGGAAGCCTTACTGTCAATTCAGGCTGAGGACTAGTCTCGAAAATCAAGTTGAGGAAGCCTTACTGTCAATTCAGGCTGAGGCCTAGTCTCGAAGATCAAGTTGAGGAAGCCTTACTGTCAATTCAGGCTGAGGCCTAGTCTCGAAAATCAAGTTGAGGAAGCCTTACTATCAATTCAGGCTGAGGCCTAGTCTCGAAGATCAAGTTGAGGAAGCCTTACTGTCAATTCAGGCTGAGGCCTAGTCTCGAAGATCAAGTTGAGGAAGCCTTACTGTCAATTCAGGCTGAGGCCTAGTCTCGAAAATCAAGTTGAGGAAGCCTTACTGTCAATTCAGGCTGAGGCCTAGTCTCGAAAATCAAGTTGAGGAAGCCTTACTGTCAATTCAGGCTGAGGCCTAGTCTCTAAAATCAAGTTGAGGAAGCCTTATTGTCAATTCAGGCTGAGGCCTAGTCTCGAAGATCAAGTTGAGGAAGCCTTACTGTCAATTCAGGCTGAGGCCTAGTCTCGAAGATCAAGTTAAGTAAGCCTTTCTGTCAATTTAGGCTGAGGCCTAGTCTCGAAGATCAAGTTGAGGAAGCCTTACTGTCAATACAGGCTGAGGCCTAGTCTCGAAGATCAAGTTGAGGAAGCCTTACTGTCAATTCAGGCTGAGGCCTAGTCTCGAAAATCAAGTTGAGGAAGCCTTACTGTCAATACAGGCTGAGGCCTAGTTTGTAAAATCAGCTGAAGGAAGCCTTTGTGTAAAGAACTCTGTCTGGCACCTTTGAGATTTGGGATGTTGGGATGCTGGCCTATACATGGTCCATCCTCCCTCAAACTGCACCAAGACGTAAAGTGGGTCTTGGGGCTTCTGTATGCCAAGTTTGGTTTTGTTGTCTCATTGTTGGGGGCTGCAAAGTGTTTTGGACTGAAACTCCCACCATGCCTGACTGCCTCAGGCCTTTTCCTTACCCCCCCTCGGCCAGTTTAGAGCGTCTGAATGTTCGTGTTGGCTGGCCAATGGGAGTTGTTTATGCAAATAATCCCACAGTGGGACCCAATCAGAAAGCTGCCACAAATCCTTCCGCCCTCCGGATACAAACATACATACAAACATTCCGCTTTATAAAGGTATAGAGATAGAGATATTATTCTTGGACGATACAGCCGGATTAGATCCCTTCCAGTCCGGCTTCCGCTTTGGGCACGGGACAGAGACTGTGCTGGTCTCTATCACAGCCACCTCCGGTTGCCAATAATGGACGGTGAGGTGGTTAGCCCGTCGCCTCTGGTGAAAAGCCTGGGGGTCCAACTGGACCCTCTGCTGACGATGGAGGCTCGGGTCTCCACCGTGAGCAGAGCGGCGTTTTTCCATCTGCGCCAGGCGAGGCGGCTGGCGCCCTACCTTTCCGGTGACGACCTAGCCGTCGGTCATCCAGGCCACGGTCATCTCAAGACTGCACTACTGTAACGGCCTTTACATTGGCCTTCCTTTGTCGGTAATCCGGGAACTGAAGATGGTGCAAAACGCTGCGGCTCGACTGCTGCCTGGAGTGACACTATCGTGCCACATCACACCAGTCCTACAGCGCTTGCACTGGCTCCCCATCGAGCACCGGATTGCCTTCAAAGTGCTGGTGCCAACCTTTAAGGCCTTGCATGGCCTGGGGCCAGTGTACCTGAAGGACCGCCTCTCCCTGCACGTTCCCCAGAGACCACTACGGTCCATGGGTCAAAACCTATTGGAGGTTCCATCACTCAAGATCTGCCGCTTGTCATCGACGCGGCAGCGCACTTTTTCAGAAGTGGACATAACGCTATTCCTTTGGCTTTCCCCCGCTCCTATTGCGGGCATGTGCCCAAAAATCATACCTGCAATGGAGAGGCAAGAGGGTCCTGGGGTTGGCCCGGATGGCCCACGAGGTCTCTTCCAGATCAATGATTCTATGATCTATGTTCACTCAGAAGGAAGTCTCATTGATTTCGGTCGGACTCCACACCCAACGGGAGGCAGCGAGGGGGCTTGAACTGGTTCACTACTACAAGTAGTTTTTATTTAGTCCAAAGTCCTGCCATCCCCAGAGAGGCTCGCGGATCAATAGGACAACAACACAGTCTCTGCCCTTAGGCTTCACAGCCTTCAAAACAACACTGTTTGTAGAGACAGGGAAAATAGGGGAAGAGTGTATTTTCAATGGAGAGATCTATACACATAATTAAAGTGAAAATGTGTGTGTGTGTGTGTGTGGCCGGGGTGTCCACTGACATAGACACGTGCCCGCTTCCACAAATAACTATAGCTCCTACTAAGGAGACACCGATGGTCCTCCCTCCAATGACATTGCAGGTTATAGTGAAGGCGAGCCCCAGAAAGAGCCCACCTGCATCCTAATTGGTTTGACCTGCAGCAGGGAGTTCCAACGTTCCTGCACATGTGTCCTAACATCTCTAGCACCAAAGGCTGGGATTTGGCATCAAGAGACCTCCAGCCGTTTCTACCTCTCTGTTTTCTTGCCTCACTTAACCTGAAGCCATGCGGACAGGCCAACAGGGGCAAGCCCTGAGCGGTTTGGGAGACATAGTTTTCCAAGAATTTTCATGTAGTTGGGCTCTCCTCAGGCTATTAGCGAAAAGGACTTTTCTCTTATAGTTTTCCCAAGGACACAGATGGACTTTCCCCAAAGCATGTGGATTTGATGCTTTTCAAGATCATATGGACTTTCTTTTTACTCCTTGCATATGAAATAATTATGAGATATTGGTAGTGGTATTTCCCTGAAACCCTCCCATGCAAACCATTCCCTGCATGTTTTTCCCCTCCCCATGTGTAAAATAATATGACGAAGGCTACATGACTCGGTTGTTGTTTTTCAAGATCAGGGTGACCACATTCCTGGCTGCACCCTTAATCCAATCATTGGAGCAATTTGCATGACAGAGGACTCTTTCTGGTTTGGAGTAGGTTTCTTTCCCCTCTCCCCATTTTTGAAAGACTCCTTTTGTTCCATAAACGCTGGACCCTCTGAGTTTAGTCTTGTCCCGCAGTTATAGAACGTATGGCATAACTATATTTCATATTTCATAATCGGCCGTCACTGCTGGCCTCCGAAACCAGTACATGGCTGCAGTTATTTCATTTGTTTATCATCCAGAAGACCGAAAACTCTCATGGGAAATCTGCATATGGCCCTTTGTCAACAAGGAAGGGTAGTTAGGGACAATTCCTGTTTTTCACCAAGAACAAAGGACTTGCTTTGGCCCGAAAGGTCAAAGCCTCGGATCTTCATTAAGATATGGACATGATCTAATCAAGAAAACTCCAGCTGCTTGTTTCGAACAAACATTCCTGCCCCTCGCTTCCATTTCGCCAAAGTGAAAGCGGCGCTGTTTTACGATTGGTTCCCGCTACAGCTGGCTTCCAAGGTTCCAACCAATCATCATGAAGCCTACAGCGTGCAGGGGCGGGAAAGTTTGAATTTGACAGTTCTGTAAAATGTATAGAAGATCATTTGGGAAAAGGGATGTTTAGGTTGCTTTTAAAAACTCGCCTGAGGTTTTTGCTGAAATTCTCGCTTTAGGGGTACTTCTGGGCCTCTGCCCCCTATGGGCCAGGCTGTCCTAAATTATTTGGTACCAATCTTAGCATTGGAAGTCTAGTGCAATCCACCGCTATGCGGGAACACACAGCCAAAGCATTCCCAAAATATCTCCATAAACTTCCAAAATCTATTTCTTGATGCAGGAACTGCATTATATGAGTGACCAGGTGACCCAGTCCCGAGCTGCGCCGTTTGGCAGTGTCGGTGAGGCCGCAGTCGCTTCCGCTCTTAAACAGCTCTGGCAGCAGAGGCGCTCTTGCTAATATTTACGTGGAATTGCTTTTAATTTGAATCCAAGGCTTTGCCTTCTCGTCTCATTGGATCTAGTCTAATTCCAATTTGATCTTACAGTATTTTGCGCCGTCTGTTTCCTCTTCTCTGGCAGGTTTCCTAGCCTTTTCCAGTTTTTGGGGTGGAGATATGAAATGAATATATAGATGAAAGGAAAAGCCGGACCCTTCCACAAGCCGGTACTGCCATATATATGACATGTGAAGCCAATTCTGAATTGTTACCGTGGCAACATGTGCGTGTCTGCGAATATATATATATACTAGCTGTCCCCGGCGCGCGTTGCTGCGCCCAATGTATTTTTCTCTCTCTTTCTCTTTCTCTTTCTCTTTCTCTCTCTCTCTCTCTCTGTGTGTGTCTATCATTTTCTGTCTCTCTCTCTCTCTGTCCCTGTCTTTGTCTCTCTATCAATCTGTAGCAGTCTTTCTCTCTGTGTTTCTATGTCTTTCATTCTCTCTGTATCACTCTCTCTCTCTCTGTATCATTCTCTCTCTATCACTCTTTCTTTCTCTTTCTATCATTCTCTCTGTCTCTCTCTCTCTTTCTATCTCTATCATGCTCTCTCTATCATTGTCTATCACTCTTTCTCTCTCTGTCTCTCTTTCTCTATCATTGTCTCTGTATCATTCTCTCCCTGTCTCTGTTTCTCTCTCTCTCTTTATCTCCCTCTTTCTCTCTCTATCACTCTTTCTGCCTCGGTCTTTGTCTGTCTCTCTCTCTCTCGTTGATTCTTCGTACCTTTCGCTCCGTGCCTCTCTCTCTGTCTCTGGCGGTGGGGGGGGCAGTGCGAAGCAGCTGGGAGGACGGGGGGAGGCGGCGGAGGGGGTGGACGAAGCGGGCATGGTGGCGGCCGCCTGACCCTGGGCCGGAAGGGGGTTGGAGATGGCGGAGGAGGCGGGGCCAGCCTGGGGACTACAGCTCCCAGAAGGCCCCGCGCGGCCACTCTGGCCTATTTCCAGCCCTGTCTCCGCCCTCCTTCCGGGTGAGCCGCGCAGAGCCTTCTGGGAATTGTAGTCCCGTGGCCGCGCCGTTCTCCCTCGCCGTTTCGCTGCCTCTCCTGGTGGAGGGTCGTGCGGGCGGCGCCGCGGCTGCCTCCTCCCGTGATGTGGGTGTTGTGTAGCATGCGGGAAGCGGCGGAGGAGGTGAGCATGGCGGGGGCCGTGCTGGTGGGGTCCGGGAGCCGCGTGGAGGCGGCGGAGGAGGTTGTGAAGGTAGCGGAGGAGGTGGGCATGGTGGCGGTGGCACGGGGTCGGGTCCTGGAGTGGTTGGTAGGTGGGGAAGGAGGTGGTGATGGCACCCGGGACGGAGGGAGAGGGGTTGCGGTTCTGTGGGGGGGGAGGGGGCCGGCGCCATTGTCCCTAGAGGGGGAAGGAGGGAATTGCATTGGAGTGAGCGCCGCAACATTGTGGTCTATGGCTGCAGTTTTGGGGGTGTAGTTTGAGGGTCTTGCGAGGTACCTAGGGCGGAATTTTTGTGCCCTCTAGGTACCTCGTGGTAGGTGGTAATGTGTTGGGTGGTTTTTGTGCCTCGGGGGCGTGTAGTTTTCCTGTCCATTTGTCCCGTTGCACGACCATTCTCCTTTTATATATATAGATATATATATGTGTGTGTGTATATTAAATCCACCTGACTACCACTAAGTTTAATGACTGCAGTGGTTCATTATCCCATTCCCCCTTTCAGGAATTAAAATCAGCTTAACATCCCAAGAAAGACGGGGACAGTCTTTGTAATGCAATTATCGGACGGAGCAGGAATGGCTCCGGATAGGTAATGATGCCGTTATCAGTAATTGCTTCGTTCATTGAGACAATCTCCTTCCGCAGGTCATTTCACAATCTTGTTGAAAAGGTCTTTGTATTGATATCATTTTAGTAATATATTATTATTATATTAATATATTATTATTACTATTACTACTATTATTACTACTAGCTTACATGAGCAATTCCTCTGTTTGCTGCGTGCCATAGAACAGTGTTTCCCAACCTTTTTTGAGCCGCGGCACACTTTTTACATTTGCAAAATCCTGGGGCACACCACCAACCAAAATGACACAAAATGACACTCTAACACAGTCATACATATAGTTCAGGGCTGTCCAACATCTTTTGGGCCAAGGGCCAGAGTCCTGGCCAATGATGACCTGGGGCCGGAGCAGGGGCGGCGGGCTCTTGTCGGCGCTGCTGACGCCACCACGCCTGATGTCACCACGCTGGCGTCCTGCACGGCCCGCCCTTTTGGCGAGGCTTGCTGACGTCACCAAGCCCCGCCGAAAAGGGGCAGGCCGTGCAAGACGCCGGGCGTAGTGACGCCAGACGTGGTGACGTCAGCGCGCCGTCAGGAGCGGCCCGCCCCGGCTCCCTCCCTCCCTCCTACAGTGACAGCCAGGGCGGCAGAACCGGCGATTTCTCCCGGTTCTGCTGCCCCGGCTGAGGCTGAAGAGGGAAGGGCAAAGCTGAGGAGAACCCTCCTCCTCAGCTTCGCCCTTCTAGCTAAAGGCACACGCCAGCCTCAGAAGCAGCGATTTCCTCGCTTCCGAGGCTGGCGTGTGCCCATTAGCTGGAAGGGCGAAAGCTGAGGAGGGCTCTGCTGGCTTTGCCCTTCCTCTTAAAGGGACACGCCAGCCTCGGAGCGGGAATGCTGCTTCTGAGGCTGGCGTGTTCCTTTAGCTGGAAGGGCGAAGCTGAGGAGAGTTCTCCATGGCTTCACCCTTCCAGCTAAAGGCACACGCCAGCCTCAGAAGCAGCGATTTCCCTGCTTCCGAGGCTGGCGTGTCCCTTTAAGAGGAAGGGCAAAGCCAAGCAGAGCCCTCCTCAGCTTCGCCCTTCCAGCTAATGGGACACGCCAGCCTCCGTCGTCCGCCTCTCCCCGCGCACCGATCGGAGCGCCGGGGAGAGGCGGGACGGAGGAGGCGGGCCTATGGAGGAAGAAGGAAGCGCTTCCTTCCTCCCTTTAGGCTCGCTTCTCCCTCCTCCCCCGGCGTTCCCGATTGGTGCGCGGGGGGAGAGAGATGGAGGAGGAGGAGGAAGGAGTGGGCAGGGCTGGGTGATGTCAGGCTCGGCGCTGGCGCCACACCTGACGCCACCCAGCCCCACCCCGGAGATCAATTTTTTAAAAAAAAAAAAAAATTCAGGGTAGGCTGGGGCCGTAGGGAAGGGGCTGGGGGCCGTATACGGCCCCAGGGCCGCCAGTTGGACAGCCCTGATATAGTTAATATGTCTTTAAATGTATTTATACACTCAGTGTGGTCCTGATCCACCATTGTTTGAGTCCACAATGCTCTCTGGAGGTAGCTGAACTACAACTCCAAAACCCAAGGTCAATGCCCACCAAACTCTTATAGTATTATATCTTGGTTATGGGAGTTCTGTGTGGGAAGTTTGTGTCTTTCTGCCATTCCTGCCAGGATTATCTATGTTGTGTTCATCGAAACAGGCCCAGGTTTCACACTGAGTGTATAAATACATTTAAAAACATATTAACTATATGTATTACTGTGTTAGAGTGTCATTTCGTGTCATTTTGGTTGGTGGTGTGCCCCAGGATTTTGTAAATGTAAAAAGTGTGCTGCGGCTCAAAAAAGGTTGTTGAAACACTGGTTTGGATTACAACTACAGGGTGGAGATGTGGTTGCGACTGGTCAGGAGCGATGGGTAGGCAAGGCTCTGCCCCGCCAATGAGAGCGGATTCAAGAGTGCGTCCCTGCCTTATTCCCAAGCCTACCTGGGACAGGTAAACTGGCTTCCCGTGAGATTCTTTGCAAAGATAGCCAAGGTGCAGCTCAGCCTCACCCTCAATGCATTTCGCGTTCCCAACCAGGCAGGAAATAAAGGTCAGCAGGGAAGGAGCAAGAGCAACGCCCGTGTTATTTGCAGGCAGCAGAGAAATAGGGAGCCTTTTATATCCCGAAACTACATCTCTCCTGGCAAAAGGCATACGCAGAGTAGATAACCAGGGGGGGACCGTGTCTACCCGAGCTGAGTAAACACACTGGAACAGTATAGAAATAAACAATATATTGCAAAAGTACTGGTTATATCACATATATCATATGCATCAAGGTATAATGTAGGATACATAAATAAATGAGTGGATACAAACAACAACACATGAGGCGCACTAATACAGCAGGTTCCTACCCTGAAATGTGAAGTCCAGATCCACAATATACTCTGTACATGTACTAATATAACGATGGTCTGTTAGAGTTCAATGTAGACCAAAATTCAATAAGGAACTGGAACTGAAGACACAATCAATGATGGAGAAATCCACATAGGGTAAGGACCCAAGTTTGTAAGTCCACAATGGGAAGAAGTGGCCAAAAGATCGCCGCAAAGCCAAGCCGCTCCGTGGAATGCAAACGGAGGCAGTTGCAGATGCTGGGGCGAAAAGCCACTGCCAAGCGGTGAGCTGCCCCGGGAAATCCAAAGGGAGACAGTCGCAGCTGGAGAAACGAACACCACTACACAAAGGCCGACGAGGGAGTGATTACCCTAGGAATCCCACATCTCGTTTTGACGATAACTGATCTTTTTCAAGGCCAAGTGGTAATTAAAGAAATCCTGTGTAAAATACACTTTGAGGTGGCAGGCATACAATTTCTGGATACAGAGGCTCATAGATAAAGGTGCATAATGCCTAATGACCAAAGTGTCCCATGTGGGGGACAGATAGGGGATTATGGGATCACTTCCAGCCTGGTGTTCTTGGGAAAACTATGAATCCCTTGGTTTTTAAACTGTCTTCTACAGAGCCTAAGAAGAAAAAGGGGGTCACCTCCGATGTGAGTGGGTGCTCCAGCCAGCCACACACACACACACACACACTTTCACTTTTATTATGTGTATAGATAGAAGATGTACGTGTGTGTATCTATGTAATTCAGTAATTTATTGCATTTTTAAGTCTATTTGTTTTTGAATTTGTTATACCCCGCCTCGAGCCATCAGGAGAGACGAGTAATAAATACAATGTATTATTATTATTATTATTATTACACTAACTCAGTGTTTCCCAACCTTTTTTGAGCTGCGGCACACCACCAACCAAAATGACACAGTCATACATATAGTTAATATGCTTTTTAATGTATTTATACACTCACTTAGTGTGAAACCTGGGCTTGTTTGAATGAACACAACACAGATATCCTGGCAGGAATGGCAGAAAGACACAAAACTTCTTAACACACAACTCCCATAACCAAGAGAAAATGCTATAAGGGTTTGGTGGGCATTGACCTTGGGTTTTGGAGTTGTAGTTTTCACCTATATCCAGAGAGCACTGTGGACTCAAACAATGTTGGATCAGGACCAAACTTGGCATGAATACTCAATATGCCCAAATATGAACACAGATGGAGTTTGGGGAGAATAGACCTTGACATTTGGGAGTTACAGTTTCTGGAGGGAGGGGGCTCAAAAGGGAATTGGGGTCGTGGGGAGCAGAAGCCTCACTCACCACCTGCGCATATCCTCGGGGATCAGTGGGGCGGCATGGGTGGGCATCTCGGGGCTGGCGAAGCAGGCAGGAAGGAATGCGGCGGCAGTGGGCGGGGGGCCGGAGGGAGGCCGCGAGCGGTTTCGCGCACATCGGGGAGGAGTGGAAGGAGGGAGGGGTGGGGCAGTTGCTGGACTGAACCACCCGGCATTAGGCCTGGGGGGCGGGGAGGCAAGAGGAGGTCTCTACTTGGAGAAAGGGAGGCGGGCCTTCCCAATGCATGGAGAGGGAGAAACCAAGTAGACAACGGGTGGGGAAGGGGGTGGTTGTAATTTTGTGCCTTTATCGAGGTAGGTTTCTTAGGGTTTTTATACTTCAACACACTAGACCAGGGGTGCTCAGAAAGTCGATTGCGATCGACTGGTCGATCTTGGGACCCAGGGAGGTCGATCCCAGCTGGATGGGACGCTTCTGAGGGGGCGGAGCCATGCCGTGCCAAGCCCCGCCCCCTCCGCCAGCTTCAGCATTTCCACAGCTTCTCCTGGGTAGAAGAGGATAATGCCAAGCTAGTGGTGGCTATCTATGCCACCACTGGCTTGGCATTACACTCCTCTACCCAGGAGAAGCTGTGGAAATGCTGAAGCCAGAGGGGGAGGGGGCGGAGCCAAGCCCCGCCAAGCCCCGCCCGCTTCGCCGGCTTCAGCATTTCCGCTGCTTCTCCTGGGTAGAAGGGCAATGCCAAGCCAGTGGTGGCATAGATAGCCACCACTGGCTTGGCATAACCTTTCTGTACCATGGAGAAGCTGTGGAAATGCTAAAGCCAGAGGAAAAGGGGCGGAGCTAAGCCCCACCAAGCTCCGCCCTCCGCCAGCTTTAGCATTTCCACAGCTTCTCAAGGGTAGAAGAGTAGAAGCTATCTATGCCACCACTGGCTTGGCATTAGCCTCTTCTACCCTGGAGAAGCAGTGGAAACGCTGAAGCCAGAGGGAGGAGGGGGCGGAGCCAAGCCCCGCCAAGCCCCGCCCCCTTCCCCAGCTCCGCCCTGTTCTCTCTTGGTAGATCTTTCTCACTTGGTTTTAGTTTAAGTAGCTCGCATGCTGAAAAGTGTGGGCACCCCTGCACTAGACTCTCCCCTCCCCTCCTGGAGGTTCCACTTTCCCACGGCACACCTGATGATCACTCACGGCACACTAGTGTGCCCCGGCACACTGGTTGGGAAACACTGCACTAACTAATGCATGTAATCTGGGTGCATCACTGTAAAACTAATGTATTCTGACACTACTTTTAACTGCTACGGCTTGATGCTATGGGAGCCTGAGAGTTGTAGTCACATATATGTGTGTGAGTGTATGTGTGTATATCTATTATATAAATGGGTTCACGTCATGTGATGTATACCTCAAACAAAGAAACCATACAACGCAGAAACACAATACTTGCCAACAGAAATAGGCCTCAAGCAAGGTACGTTTGTAGCAAAGAAACTTTCCCCCCCAAAACCTAAAAGGCCCCCAAAACAACGAGTAAAAATAAAACTACATTTACCAGCATCCTCCGGGCAGCCAAAGACTCACCCAGCCTCTACATTCTGAACAACATGATTGGCTGCCAATAAGGGCGGATTTGCATAACTGCTGCACTGGCCAGCCAACATGAAAATTCCGATCCATACTAAACTGCCAAAACAGAATAAGGAAAAGGCCTGAGCCAATCCCCAACACAAACACCCAAATCACTTCCAACCGAAAATTTACACCCCAAAAAAAATCACAGACCACGCCCAAAATTGACAGTAAGGCTTCATTAACTTGATTTCCCTAACTAGGCCTCACTTACTGGGAAGCTGTTTACGCTCTGAATTGACAGTAAGGCTTCATTAACTTGATTTCCCTAACTAGGCCTCACTTACTGGGAAGCTGTTTACGCTCTGAATTGACAGTAAGGCTTCATTAACTTGATTTCCTTAACTAGGCCTCACTTACTGGGAAGCTGTTTACGCTCTAAATTGACAGTAAGACTTCATTAACTTGATTTCCCTAACTAAGCCTCACTTACTGGGAAGCTGTTTACGCTCTAAATTGACAGTAAGACTTCATTAACTTGATTTCCCTAACTAGCCCTCACTTACTGGGAAGCTGTTTACGCTCTAAATTGACAGTAAGACTTCATTAACTTGATTTCCCTAACTAAGCCTCACTTACTGGGAAGCTGTTTACGCTCTAAATTGACAGTAAGACTTCATTAACTTGATTTCCCTAACTAGGCTTCACTTACTGTGAAGCTGTTTACGCTCTAAATTGACAGTAAGACTTCATTAACTTGATTTCCCTAACTAGGCCTCACTTACTGGGAAGCTGTTTACGCTCTGAATTGACAGTAAGACTTCATTAACTTGATTTCCCTAACTAGGCCTCACTAACTGGGAAGCTGTTTACGCTCTGAATTGACAGTAAGGCTTCATTAACTTGATTCTCCCGACTAGGCCTCAGCTCTTTGGACATTGTGTATGGCCTGAATTGACAGTAAGGCTTCATTAACTTGATTCTCCCGACTAGGCCTCAGCTCATTGGACATTGTGTATGGCCTGAATTTACAGTAACCTACCTTGGCACACAGAGCCCCGACCATGCATGATGGGACTTGAAGTACCACCATGGAAAATGGGATTTGTAGTACTTCAAAACCCATCATTCCCCACAGACCACTGTGGCCCAGAACCAAGACCAATAAAGACCCAACTTGGCACACCATGCCCCCCATGACCCACACTCCATCCAACTGCAGTTTAGAGGAGGGCACACCGTGGATGATTGGACTTTCTCGCATCTCCTAAAAAGGGCACAGCAACGCGTGCCGGGTACAGCTAGTGTATGTATATGTGTGTGTGTGTATCGTTGTTAATGCCTCAGGAGACTACAATTCCCAGGGTATCCCACAGCATTGAACCAAAGTGCTGTCGAACTGCGTTCGCTGTATGTAGATGCAGCCGAAGACTCTCCTGCTTCTTTGCTTTTTTTGCTTTGCTGCCATTGCAGCCCCTGCTGCCCCATTTTCCAACCCTCAATTAATTGCAGGAGAATAGAATTAACTTACGGGATCTGCGTTAGTTATATTTGGCGGAGGCTTCGGGTCTCTAAGGCCGGGTTTCGTAATTAAGGAAGGCTGCTAAATTTCTAAAGGGACCACCCAGACCTGTTTAAAAACTACTCCAACTCAAGAGACATTAAAACCCCTATACACACACACACACACCGTATATACTCGAGGATAAGCCGACCCATATATAAGCCGAGGCACCTAATTTTACCACAAAAAACTGGGAAATCCTATTGACGTGAGTACAAGTCAAGGGTTGGAAATGCAGCTGCTACGGGTAACTTGCAAAATAAAAATAGATATATATGTCAATAAAATTATATTAATTGAGGCATCAACAGGTTAAATGGTTTTGAATATTTACATAAAACTGTCATTTAAGATAAGACTGCCCAACTCTGATTAAACTATTATTCTAATCTTCAATGTATATTGTGTCCTTCTAATAATAATAAAAAGAGTAAAATAATGGAATTTCAACAATAACAATAATAATAATAATAAAGGAAAATAATAAATGTAATAATAATAATAATAAATAGAGTAAAATAATGCATGTAATAATAGTATGGTAAAATACTGTAAATATTATAATAATACATTAAGTAAAACAATAAATGCAATAAAAATAATACTAATAACAGAGGGAAGCTTTTCAAGCCTAAAAAGGGGGCTGAAAAACTAGGCTTATACTAGAGAGTATATACAGTATGTATGTGTGTGGTTGCGTGTGTATGTTGCTTTGCAACAGCTGCAGAGCTGTTTGGGATGGAAGTCAGCCTGAAGAAAACGGAAGTCCTCTACCAGTCCGCACCACAGGAAGAACACCATCACCTCCACGTCAGCATAGGCAAATCTGTGCTTAAGTCCGTTCAGCAGTTCATCTCCCTGGGAAGCATCATCTCTTCAGACGCCAAGATTGACAAAGAAATAGATCACAGATTAGCAAAGGCATAGAGTGCATTCGGAAGGCTTCACAAAAGAGTATGGAGCAACAAGCACCTGAGGCAAAGCACCAAAATCAGTGTGTACAGAGCTATCATACTGTCTGTTCTCCTCTATGGGTCTGAAACATGGGTCACCTATTGCCAACACCTACGACTCCTTGAACGCTTTCATCAGCACTGTCTTCGCACAATCCTAAATATACACTGGACCGACTATGTGACGAATGTTGCTGTCCTTGAGCAAGCAGGGATCACCAGCGTTGAGGCCATGCTATTGAGAACACAGCTGCGCTGGGCAGGGCACGTCTCTAGGATGGAGGACCACCGCCACCCAAAGATACTATTCTATGGTGAACTTGCCACGGGTCAGCGCAAGAGAGGCGTCCGAAAGAAGAGATACAAGGATTCCCTGAAACAATACCTCAGGCTCGGCCAGATTGATCACCAACAATGGTGCATCCTGGCCTCACATCGGGAGTCATGGAGACGCACTATCCACAATGCTGCGGCCCCTTTCGAGAAGACACGCCAAATGGGTCTTGAAGAGAAACGACAACGCAGAAAGAACCGCAACTTGGAAACAACATCACCCAAGGAGACTTTCCGCTGTGCTTTCTGCAACCGAACTTGCCTATCTCAGATTGGCCTTTTTAGTCATCAACGCACTTGTAAAAAGCGTGGGGTGAGTCCTTCCTAAGAATCTTTGTTCTCGAAGTAATGCCGATAAATATATATGAACTTGCTGTGGGATTTTTTAAAATTGGGGACTGTGTGTGTAGTTATGTATATGTGTATATGTATGTGCGTGTATATGTGTGTACTTATGTATATGTGTGTTTGTATATGTATGTGCGTTTATATGTGTTGATGTGTGTAAGTACAGGTGGGTTATGTATGTGTGTATGTGTATATTAGTATATTTCTGTGCATGTATATATGTGTGTGTGTGTGTATGTGTTTCTGAGTTCCTTTCTTCTTCCTCCCTTCCTTCCTTCTTTCCTTCCTTCCATCTTTCTATCCTTTCCTTCCTTTCCCCCCTCCCCCTCCTTCCTGCTATCCTTCCTTCCCTCCTTCCTTCCATCCATTCTTCCTTCTATCTTTCCCTTCCTTTCTCTCTCATTCCTTCCTTCCTTCCATCCTTCCTTCATCCTTCCTTCCTTTCTTCTTCCCTCCTTCCTTCCATCCATTCTTCCTTCTATCCTTCCCTTCCTTTCTTCTTCCCTCCTTCCTTCCATCCATTCTTCCTTCTATCCTTCCCTTCCTTCCATCCTTCCATCCTTCCTTCTATCCTTCCTTCCTTTCTTCCTTCCTTCCTTCCATCCATCCTTCCCCTTCCTTCCTTCCTTCCTTCCTTCCATTCCTTCCTTCTATCCTTCCTTTTCCTTTCTTCTCCCCTCCTTCCTTCCATCCATTCTTCCTTCTATCCTTCCTTTCCTTCCTTCCATCCATCCATTCTTCCTTCTATCCTTCCTTCCTTTCTTCTTCCCTCCTTCCTTCCATCCATTCTTCCTTCTATCCTTCCCCTTCCTTCCTTCCTTCCATCCATTCTTCCTTCTATCCTTCCTTTCCTTTCTTTCCCTCCTTCCTTCCATCCATTCTTCCTTCTATCCTTCCTTTCCTTCTTCTCCCTCCTTCCTTCCATCCATTCTTCCTTCTATCCTTCCTTTTTCTTCTCCCCTCCTTCCTTCCATCCATTCTTCCTTCTATCCTTCCTTCCCCTCCTTCCTTCCATCCATTCTTCCTTTTCCTTCCTTTCTTCTCCCTCCTTCCTTCCATCCATTCTTCCTTCTATCCTTCCTTTCCTTCTTCCTTTCCTTCCATCCATCCATTCTTCCTTCTATCCTTCCTTTCCTTCCTCCCTCCTTCCTTCCATCCATTCTTCCTTCTATCCTTCCTTTCCTTTCTTCTCCCCTCCTTCCTTCCATCCATTCTTCCTTCTATCCTTCCCTTCCTTTCTTCTTTCCTTCCTTCCATCCATTCTTCCTTCTATCTTCCCTTCCTTTCTCCTTCCTTCCTTCCTTCCTTCCTCCTTCCTTCCATCCATTCTTCCTTCCTTCCTTTTCCTTCCTTCCTTCCTTCCTTCCATCCATTCTTCCTTCTATCCTTCCTTTCCTTTCTTCTTCCTCCCTCCTTCCTTCCATCCATTCTTCCTTCTATCCTTCCCTTCCTTCCTTCTTTCCTTCCATCCATCCATCCATTCTTCCTTCTATCCTTCCTTTCCTTTCTTCTCCCCTCCTTCCTTCCATCCATTCTTCCTTCTATCCTTCCTTTCCTTTCTTCTTCCATCCTTCCATCCATCCTTCCTTCTATCCTTCCTTTCCTTCCTTCTCTTCCCTCCTTCCTTCCATCCATTCTTCCTTCTATCCTTCCTTCCTTCCTTCCCTCCTTCCATCCATCCATTCTTCCTTCTATCCTTCCTTTTTCCTTCTTTCTCCCTCCTTCCTTCCTTCCATTCTTCCTTCTATCCTTCCCTTCCTTCCTTCCTTCCTTCTTCCATCCATTCTTCCTTCTATCCTTCCTTTCCTTCCTCCCTCCCTCCTTCCTTCCTTCCATTCTTCCTTCTATCCTTCCCTTCCTTTCTTCTTCCCTCCTTCCTTCCTTCCTTCCATCCATTCTTCCTTCTATCCTTCCTTTCCTTTCTTCTCCACACCTTCCTTCCCTCCTTCCCTTCCTTCCTTCCTTCCCCTCCTTCCTGCCATTCCTCCCCTTTCTGTATCAGTCCTTGCTCTCCTTGTCTCACTCACTCCATTCCTTTCCCGACCTTTCCCTGCCACCACCAACATTCCGACTCTCTGAACTGCCGGGGGGGCTCCCAGCCTACAGTCTAACTGAGGGAGTATTTGCATAATCCCTCTCATTGGTCAGCTCTACTAACATTCCGATGCTGTAAACTGCCAGATGGAGGTGGTGTGAGGGATCATGGGAGTTGTAGTCCATAATGGTTTTTTGGGGATTTTTTTGGGTGAGTGGGGGGTTGTTTTGGTAAGCATACCTCGTAGGGTTTTCTGGGTATGTGGGCTGTTTTTGTGTTTCTGCCTTGTGTGGTTTCTTTGTTTTAGAGCCTGGAAACATGACAGCTCTCTTTTTATATATATAGATGAACTTTCTCAGTGGTTCTGGACTACACCTCCCATGGTTCCTCACCACTGGCCATACTGGTTGTGGATAATGGAAGCTGAAATCCAATCGCATTTGGAGGTCTATATTGCAAACTCTGCGAAAAGAGAACCCTATTATCAGACGCAGGCATGCCTCGTATGTAGGGCACCCACATTTATTCAGTGTGTATTTTGACAGCACCGTATGTGTGCTAGCAGTTGGGTGGAAGCAACCGCCTGCGTCTAGGGCCCTCCTGAGGTCACGTAAACGGCCCCAAAGGCCAAGCAACAAAGTAGATGTGCCCGCTTTGTCTTTCCTTATGGAAATAAATATTTATGTATTTATTTATATCATTTTTACTCTTCTCACTCTCGTAAATAACCATCCTCCTCCTCGGTCTCTATTGCTTCTCAGACTCACAGCAAAGTGGGTTGCCATAGATTCCTTTGTGTCAATAGGAAGAAGACGGATCGATATTGGAACTAGACGGCCTGATTAAGACTTCATTGGATGCCTAACTAGGTCAAGTTGAGGACTCTAGTCAATCGCAGCAAGGCTTCGGCTTGCAAAACTCACATTTAAGAGACCTTGTTGGATGATTTCGAGTTATTTTTGCAAGGTTTCATGGTTTCTTCAACAACAACAACAACAACGGTTTCCATAGCTATGCCGGGACCCCAATTCCGGGTCTCTTTAAGTGTCCCAGGTTGCATTTACACTGCAGTATCAATCCAGTTTGGCACCACTATGGAACCCTGGGAGTTGTAGTTTGATGAGGCTGTAACCCTCTTTGGCAGAGAAGGCTAAAGTCCTTGTAAAACTACAACTCTCATGATTCCCCAGCAGTTCAAGAGGTGTCAAAGCGCATTAATTCTGCAGCATAGATGCACCGAGGCTACAAAAACGTATACTTGTGTGTAATACGTGTATCTATATGTGCATAATACGAAACCTTACACTTGTGTGTATGCATGTATCTATCTGTAAATATACGCAACCTTATACTTGTGTGGTATGTGTGTATCTATATGTAAATGTATTCAACCTTACACTTGTGTGTATGTGTGTATCTATATGTAAATATACGCAATCTTATACTTGTGTGTGTATCTCTATGTAAAAATACGAAACCTTATACTTGTATGCATGCGTACAACTATTTGTAAATATACGCAACCTTATACTTGTGTGGTATGTGTGTATCTATATGTAAATATATGCAACCTTATATTCGTGCATCTATATGTAAATATACGCAACCTTATACTTGTGTGTGTGCATCTATATGTAAATATACGAACCCTTATACTTGTGTGTGTGCATCTATATGTAAATATACGCATCCTTATACTTGTGTGGTATGTGTGTATCTATATGTAAATATATGCAACCTTATATTCGTGCATCTATATGTAAATATACGCAACCTTATACTTGTGTGTATGCATGTATCTATATGTAAATATATGCAACCTTATACTTGTGTGGTATGTGTGTATTTATATGTAAATATACGCAACCTTATACTTGTGTGGTATGTGTGTATCTATATGTCAATATATGCAACCTTATATTCGTGCATCTATATGTAAATAATATGAAACCTTACACTTGTGTGTATGCATGTATCTATCTGTAAATAAATATACGAAACTTTATACTTGTGTGGATGTGTGTATCTATATGTAACTGTATTCAACCTTACACTTGTATGTGTGTATCTATATGTAAATATACGCAATCTTATACTTGTGTGTGTATCTCTATGTAAAAATACAAAACCTTATACTTGTATGCATGCGTACAACTATTTGTAAATATACGCAACCTTATACTTGTGTGGTATGTGTGTATCTATATGTAAATATATGCAACCTTATATTTGTGCATCTATATGTAAATATACGCAACCTTATACTTGTGTGTGTGCATCTATATGTAAATATACGAACCCTTATACTTGTGTGTGTGCATCTATATGTAAATATACGCATCCTTATACTTGTGTGGTATGTGTACATCTATATGTAAATATACGCAACCTTATACTTGTGTGTGTGCATCTATATGTAAATATATGAAACCTTATACTTGTGTGTGTATCTATATATAAATATACGCAACCTTATACTTATGTGTGTGCATCTATATGTAAATATACACAACCTTATACTTGTGTGTATCTATATGTACTGTAAATATACGCAACCTTATACTTGTGTGGTATGTGTGTATCTATATGTAAATATATGCAACCTTATACTTGTGTGTATGCATCTATATGTAAATATACACAACCTTATACTTGTGTGGTATGTGTGCATCTATATGTAAATATACGCAACCTTATACTTGTGTGTATGCATCTATATGTAAATATACACAACCTTATACTTGTGTGTATCTATATGTACTGTAAATATACACAACCTTATACTTGTGTGTATGCATCTATATGTAAATATACACAACCTTATACTTGTGTGGTATGTGTGCATCTATATGTAAATATACGCAACCTTATACTTGTGTGTATGCATCTATATGTAAATATACGCAACCTTATACTTGTGTGGTATGTGTGCATCTATATGTAAATATACGCAACCTTTTACTTGTGTGTGTGCATCTATATGTAAATATACGCAACCTTATACTTGTGTGTATGCATCTATATGTAAATATACGCAACCTTATACTTGTGTGGTATGTGTGCATCTATATGTAAATATACGCAACCTTATACTTGTGTGTGTGCATCTATATATAAATATACGCAACCTTATACTTGTGTGGTATGTGTGCATCTATATGTAAATATACGCAACCTTATACTTGTGTGGTATGTGTGCATCTATATGTAAATATACGCAACCTTATACTTGTGTGGTATGTGTGCATCTATATGTAAATATACGCAACCTTATACTTGTGTGTATGCATCTATATGTAAATATACACAACCTTATACTTGTGTGGTATGTGTGCATCTATATGTAAATATACGCAACCTTATACTTGTGTGTATGCATCTATATGTAAATATACGCAACCTTATACTTGTGTGGTATGTGTGCATCTATATGTAAATATACGCAACCTTTTACTTGTGTGTGTGCATCTATATGTAAATATACGCAACCTTATACTTGTGTGGTATGTGTGCATCTATATGTAAATATACGCAACCTTATACTTGTGTGTGTGCATCTATATGTAAATATACGCAACCTTATACTTGTATGTGTATCTATATGTAAATATACGCAATCTTAAACCTACGTGTAATGTGTGTATCTATATGTAAATAAGCTTTTTGTGACATTGCGGTGGGTGATATCAGCCACCCGTGCCCGGTGCCCTTTTCACACTGCCTGGAAATGCCAGTCTGGGGCGCGCATTCAGCGCCTGTTCTTAGACACCGTAAGCCGATTAAGCAGATTACACCATTTAAAAGCGTGTGCCTAAAAAAGAAGTCCCTCCAATGAATCCTCTTGCAAACTGCATTGTGTCTGTCCACACTGAGCATCTAGAGCAGTTTCAAACTGCGTTAGATGACCATGGGGCCTTTAAAAGGAATCCATTTTGTACTTTTTCTGCCTCATTCATGGGCCATCTGGATTTAGCTGTCAATGGGCTATGATTATTCCAATCCTATTCACTAGGAAGTAAACTATTCCAATCCCTGCTCAGATAGGAAACTTTAAGTTTTGTCCACACTGGGGGATTAACGCGGTTTCACACCACTTTAAACTGCCAGGGCTCAATAGGGTAGTTAGAAGCCACGCCCACTTTCTCTCCTCCCTCCCTCCTTGTGGCCCCGCCTCCTTTCCCAAGTTTCCATCTCAGCATCGCCTAGGAGACCGGTTGCCAAGGCAGAGAGAGAGAGAGAGCGCGCGCGCGCGAGAGAGAAGGCCGTTCGCCCCGCCCACCTCCCTCCGTCCTTGCCTCCCTATCTCGCGCATGCGCTGACGAACCTAGTTAAGCGCGCGCTCAAGCAGACAGAACGTTTTTGAATTCATCCTAGGCGCGCGCGCGTGCTCTCTCTCTCTCCTCTCTAGCGTGGGCGCGCATCGCTCTTTCCATAGGATCATAGAGTTGCAAGAGACCTCCTGGGCCACATTGCAAGCTTGTCAACACCTCCCCTTCGATTGGGGTGCCCAGAATGGGACACAGTGTGATGATTCCAGGTGTGGCCTGGCCAAGGCAGAATGGAGCTTGGGGAGCAGGGCTTCCCTGGACCTAGCAGGCACTAGGCCAGAGCTGGGCAAAGTTGGGCCTTTCAGGTGTTTTGGACTTCAACTCCCACAATTCCTCACAGCCTCAGGCCCCTTCCTTTGGAAGGCCTGGGCCAACTTGGACCTTCCTCACAGCCTCAGGCCTGGGCAAGTTGGGCCTCCCACAGCCTCAGGCCTCACAGCCTCAGGCCCCTTCCTCACAGCCTCAGGCCTGGGCAAAGTTGGGCCTTCCAGGTGTTTCAGGCCTGGGCAAATTCCTCTCGCAGGCTCAGGCCTCAGGCCTCCCTCAGGCCTCAGGCCTGGGCCAGCCTCAGGCTTGGGCCTTCCTCACAGCCTCAGGCCTGGGCCAACTTGGGCCTTCCTCACAGCCTCAGGCCTGGGTCAACTTGGGCCTTCCTCACAGCCTCAGGCCTGGGCAAAGTTGGGCCTTCCTCTCAGCCTCAGGCCTGGGCAAAGTTGGGCCTTCCTCACAGCCTCAGGCCTGGGCAAAGGTTGGCCTCAGGCCTTCCTCACAGCCTCAGGCCTGGCCTTCCTCACAGCAAACTGGGACCTTCCTCACAGCCTCAGGCCTGGGCAAAGTTGGGCCTTCCTCACAGCCTCAGGCCTGGGCAAAGTTGGGCCTTCCTCACAGCCTCAGGCCTGGGCAAACTTGGGCCTTCCTCGCAGGCTCAGGCCTGGACAAAGTTGGGCCTTCCCTCACAGCCTCAGGCCTGGGCAAACTGGGACCTTCCTCACAGCCTCAGGCCTGGGCAAAGTTGGGCCTTCCTCACAGCCTCAGGCCTGGGCAAACTTGGGCCTTCCTCACAGCCTCAGGCCTCGGCAAACTGGGACCTTCCTCACAGCCTCAGGCCTGGGCAAACTTGGGCCTTCCTCACAGCCTCAGGCCTCGGCAAACTGGGACCTTCCTCACAGCCTCAGGCCTGGGCAAAGTTGGGCCTTCCTCACAGCCTCAGGCCTGGGCAAACTGGGACCTTCCTCACAGCCTCAGGCCTGGGCAAAGTTGGGCCTTCCTCACAGCCTCAGGCCTGGGCAAAGTTGGGCCTTCCTCACAGCCTCAGGCCTGGGCAAAGTTGGGCCTTCCTCACAGCCTCAGGCCTGGGCAAACTGGGACCTTCCTCACAGCCTCAGGCCTGGGCAAAGTTGGGCCTTCCTCACAGCCTCAGGCCTGGGCAAACTTGGGCCTTCCTCACAGCCTCAGGCCTCGGCAAACTGGGACCTTCCTCACAGCCTCAGGCCTGGACAAAGTTGGGCCTTCCTCACAGCCTCAGGCCTGGGTAAAGTTGGGCCTTCCTCACAGCCTCAGGCCGGGGCCAACTTGGGCCTTCCTCACAGCCTCAGGCCTGGGCAAAGTTGGGCCTTCCTCACAGCCTCAGGCCTCAGGGGCAAACTTGGGCCTTCACAGCCTCACAGCCTCAGGCCTGGGCAAAGTTGGGCCTTCCTCACAGCCTCAGGCCTGGGCAGCCTCAGTTGGGGGCCTTCACAGCCTCAGGCCTGGGCAAAGTTGGGCCTTCCTCACAGCCTCACAGCCTCAGGCCCTGGGCCTTCCTCACAAGGTTGGGCCTTCCTCACAGCCTCAGGCCTGAACAAAGTTGGGCCTTCCTCACAGCCTCAGGCCTGGGCAAAGTTGGGCCTTCCTCACAGCCTCAGGCCTGGGCAAAACTTGGGCCTTCCTCACAGCCTCAGGCCTGGGCAAAGTTGGTCCTTCCTCACAGCCTCAGGCCTCAGGGCCAACTTGGACCTTCCTCACAGCCTCAGGCCTGGGCAAAGTTGGACCTTCCTCACAGCCCCAGGCCTGCACAAAGTTGGGCCTTCCTCACAGCCTCAGGCCTGGGCAGTTGGGCCTTCCTCACAGCCTCAGGCCTTGCCTTCCTCACAGCCTCAGGCCTGGGCAAACTGGGACCTTCCTCACAGCCTCAGGCCTGGGCAAAGTTGGGCCTTCCTCACAGCCTCAGGCCTGGGACAAAGTTGGGCCTTCCTCACAGCCTCAGGCCTGGGCAAAGTTGGGCCTTCCTCACAGCCTCAGGGGCCTTCCTCACAGCCTCAGGCCTGGGCAGCAGCCCCTCAGGGACCTTCCTCACAGCCTCAGGCCTGGGCAAAGGTTGGGCCTTCCTCACAGCCTCAGGCCTGGGCAAAGCCTGGGCCTTCCTCACAGCCTCAGGCCTGGGCAAAGCCTTTCACAGCCTCAGGCTTGGGCCTTCCTCACATCCTCAGGCCTGGGCAAAGTTGGGCCTTCCTCACAGCCTCAGGCCTGGGCAAACTGGGACCTTCCTCACAGCCTCAGGCCTGGGCAAAGTTGGGCCTTCCTCACAGCCTCAGGCCTGGGCAAAGTTGGGCCTTCCTCACAGCCTCAGGCCTGGGCAAAGTTGGGCCTTCCTCACAGCCTCAGGCCTGGGCAAACTTGGGCCTTCCTCACAGCCTCAGGCCTGGGCAAACTTGGGCCTTCCTCACAGCCTCAGGCCTGGGCAAACTTGGGCCTTCCTCACAGCCTCAGGCCTGAACAAAGTTGGGCCTTCCTCACAGCCTCAGGCCTGAACAAAGTTGGGCCTTCCTCACAGCCTCAGGCCTGAACAAAGTTGGGCCTTCCTCACAGCCTCAGGCCTGGGCAAAGTTGGGTCTTCCTCACAGCCTCAGGCCTGGACAAAGTTGGGCCTTCCTCACAGCCTCAGGCCTGGGCAAATTGGGCCTTCCTCACAGCCTCAGACCTGGACAAAGTTGGGCCTTCCTCACAGCCTCAGGCCTGGGCAAATTGGGCCTTCCTCACAGCCTCAGGCCTGGGCAAACTGGGACCTTCCTCACAGCCTCAGGCCTGGGCAAAGTTGGGCTGGGCAAAGTTGGGCCTTCCTCACAGCCTCAGGCCTGCGCAATTTGGGCCTTCCTCACAGCCTCAGGCCTGGGCAAAGTTGGGCCTTCCTCACAGCCTCAGGCCTGGGCAAAGTTGGGCCTTCCTCACAGCCTCAGGCCTGGGCAAACTTGGGCCTTCCTCACAGCCTCAGGCCTGGGCAAACTTGGGCCTTCCTCACAGCCTCAGGCCTGGGCAAACTTGGGCCTTCCTCACAGCCTCAGGCCTGGGCAAAGTTGGGCCTTCCTCACAGCCTCAGGCCTGAACAAAGTTGGGCCTTCCTCACAGCCTCAGGCCTGAACAAAGTTGGGCCTTCCTCACAGCCTCAGGCCTGGACAAAGTTGGGCCTTCCTCACAGCCTCAGGCCTGGGCAAATTGGGCCTTCCTCACAGCCTCAGGCCTGGGCAAACTGGGACCTTCCTCACAGCCTCAGGCCTGGGCAAAGTTGGGCCTTCCTCGCAGCCTCAGGCCTGGGCAAAGTTGGGCCTTCCTCACAGCCTCAGGCCTGGGCAAAGTTGGGCCTTCCTCACAGCCTCAGGCCTGGGCAAAGTTGGGCCTTCCTCACAGCCTCAGGCCGGGGCAAACTGGGACCTTCCTCGCAGCCTCAGGCCTGGGCAAAGTTGGGCCTTCCTCACAGCCTCAGGCCTGGGCAAAGTTGGGCCTTCCTCACAGCCTCAGGCCTGGGCAAACTGGGACCTTCCTCACCCCAAATAAAGAAGATTCCTCAGGAAAGCAAGGGGATTCCAGCAGGAGCCCAAGTGCGCATGCGCGGCTCTCCTGCTTGAGAACGTTGAGAGAAGCGACTCCGCCCCCTTCCCTCCCTCCCTCAGCTGCCCGTCAAGCGGCGGGAGGTGTGTGAACGCGCATGCGCGCGCCCCCGCCTCCTCTTCCCTTCCCTCCCTCCGCCTTTCCCTCAGCCAGGCTGGGAGGCCGGTCTGCTTCGCCCCTCCGCCGCGGCCCTCCTGCCTTTCCCCCTCCTCCTCCTCGAGCCGGGGCGCGGTCCAGGCGGCGATGAGGTAGGAGAGGACCGGGGGGCCTGGCTTCCCTTGGCCTTATTATGAGTATTATGGAGGAGGGAGGCTCCAGTGCGGCAGGGTGGGCCGCGAGGGGGGAGGGGCCTGGCCCTGACAGTTGAGGGGGGGGGACCGGCTTGGGGGGGGGTGTCACGTGACTGGCTCATTAGTCTCACTCTGTAAGGTGAGAGAGGAGAAGGGGAGGGGGGTGCGGTTGTGGTCATTGTGTGGTGAGCTGTCTGTTGTGTGTCAGGGGCTGGTGGGCGGGCGCCTCAGTGGGGCTGAGTGGGCCAAGAACATCTCTCTCTCTATTACCTATAGCTACTGTATATAATATATCTATATGTGTGTGTGTGTATACATATATATATACCACACACACACATGTGTATATTGTGTGGTTAGTTATTGTGTATGAGGGACTGATGGGTATTTTGGTGGATGGGTGGGCCAAGAATCTCTCTCTCTATATATATGTATATCTATATGTATCTTATATATCTATATATATCTTATATAGCTATCTCTGTGTGTGTGTGTGTATATATATATTAGTGTGCTGAGTTATTGTGCATCAGGAACTGATGGTCATCTCAATAGTGATGGGTGGGCCAAGAACATCTCTCTATATATTACTATACCTATATATCTATATGTGTCTGTGTGTGTCTGTGTATACATATATATATATACCACACACACATGTGTATATTGTGTGGTTAGTTATTGTGTATGAGGGACTGATGGGTATTTTGGTGGATGGGTGGGCCAAGAATCTCTCTCTCTCTCTATATATGTATATCTATATGTATCTTATATATCTATATATATCTTATATATCTATCTCTGTGTGTGTGTGTGTATATATATATATATTAGTGTGCTGAGTTATTGTGCATCAGGGACTGATGGTCATCTCAATAGTGATGGGTGGGCCAAGAACATCTCTCTATATATTACTATACCTATATATCTATATGTGTCTGTGTGTATACATATATATATATATATATACCACACACACATGCGTATATTGTGTGGTTAGTTATTGTGTATGAGGGACTGATGGGTATTTTGGTGGATGGGTGGGCCAAGAATCTCTCTCTCTATATATATTTATATCTATATGTATCTTATATATCTATATCTGTGTGTGTGTGTGTATATATATATCTGTGCGTGTGAATTGTGTGTGTGTGTGTGTGTATAGTGTAGTGAGTTATTGTGCATCTCAATACTGATGGGTGGGCCAAGAATCTCTATCTATATTTATATCTATCTATATATATATGTGTATGTGTGTGTGTGTGTGTGTGTGTGTGTGTATAGATAGATTGCGTGCTGAGTTATTGTGCATCAGGGACTGATGGGTATTTCAATAGTGATGGGTGGGCCAAGAATATATATCTATATATTTATATCTATATGTGTGTGTGTGTATATATATAGTGCGCTCAGTTATTGTGCATCAGGGACTGGTGGGCATCTCAATAGTGATGGGTGGGCCAAGAACATCTCTCTCTTTATTACTATAGCTATATATCTATATGTGTGTGTGTTTATACGTATATATACCACACACACACGTGTGTGTGTATATATTGTGTGCTGAGCTATTGTGTATGAGGGACTGATTAGTATTTTGAGTGGTGTTTCAATGGGGATGGGTGGGCCAAGAATACCTCTATATATTGACGTCTCTATCCATATATCTGTGTGACACACTATTGTGTGGTCAGTTATTGTGTATGAGGGACTGATGGGTATTTTTGGGGGCGTTTCAGTACGAGTGGGTGGGTCAGGAACATCTCTCTATATATACAACTATATCTCTATATCTGTATGGGTGTGTGTGTATAGTTTTTGTGTGAGAGAGACTGATGGGCATATCAATAGGGATGAGTGGGCCAAGAACATCTCTCTCTCTCTCTATATATATATATTATGTTATTTATCTGTGTGTGTGTGTATAGAGTGTGGATAATTATTGTGTATGAGGGACCGATGGTTATTTTGTGGGGTGTTTCAATGGGGATGAGTGGGCCAATTAACACACCTCTCTCTATCATCTATCTATGTGTTTGTGTGTGTGTGTATATATATATATACACACACACACTTACTTAGGCAATCCGTCACTGTCCGGGTATGAGGCCTTCCAAGAGTAGTGTCTTGGTGACGGATATGTAGATGACTATGGAGCCCTATTCTTGACCTGCATGTTCTTCCACAGAGAGGGCATTAGCTTCTGGCTGGAAGGCGGTCCCACTCAGGGTTGGCTTGTCTCTATTCGGACTTACAGACACATTCACATACAATATATAATATAATATATTGTATATACATATAATATTGATAATATTCTAATGTAATACAATATAATACTACTACTAATAATAATATAATTATATATTTTACTAGCTTGGGGACCCGGCGGTACCCGGGTTATTTGAGGAAGGCATTGTGTGCCATAGTTCGTCATTGTTGTGGGCCACAGTGCTCTAAGGAATTGAATTAAAGTACTGCAAGTCCCATCATCCATGGTCCATCCTTCCTCAAACTGCACCAGGATGTCGGGTGCATCTTGGGGGGGGGGGGGTCTGTGTGCCAAGTTTGGTCTTGTTCTGTCATTGTTGGGGGCCTAGTCAGGAAAATCAAGTTGAGGAAGCCTAACAATATCCCATGAGCTGAGGCCTAGTCAGGAAAATCAAGGTAAGGAAGCCTTGTTGTCAATTTTGGCCCTGGTCTGTGATTTATAGGGGCTGCAGTGTTGTTTGGGAAGTGAATGAGGTGAAGGTACTGCAAATCCCATCATTCATGGCCCATCCTGCCCTAAACCACACCAGGTTGTGAAGTGGGCCATTGGTCCCTTGTTTGCTATGTTTGGTCCTGATCCGTCATTGCTGTGGGCCGCAGTGGCTGACTGCCTGAGGCCTTTTGCTTTCCCTCTGAGTCACCTTAGAAGTGTATGGGGTGAAGGTACTGAACATTCCATTTCCAACAGAAAAAACTGTCAACTGGCTAACTTCAACTCCAGCCAACCTCAGGCCCTTTCCTCTCTGTGCTGTGTTGGAATATTGGGAGGCTGGCCAGTCACAGCCATTTATGCAAATAATCCGACAGTTGCAGCCAAT
Source organism: Anolis apletophallus (assembly GCA_030556195.1). NCBI lineage: Eukaryota > Metazoa > Chordata > Lepidosauria > Squamata > Anolidae > Anolis > Anolis apletophallus. The sequence goes on from JARBWK010000018.1 coordinate 16,809,274, forward strand.
CGAAACGCTGGCACATATTCGCTCGGTCGCACCACCCACCCACCGCCCGCAAACACTGACTTTTATTTACATACATAGATAGATAGATATTATATTACATGCAATATTACTAATAATATTGCAGTATAATGTTATAGTACAATGTAATATACAAAGTAATATCATATATTGTATTTACATTTTACTTGTAAGCCGCTCTGAGTCCCCTTCGGGGTGAGAAGGGCAGCATATAAATGTCATAAATCAATCAGTCAATCAACTTAAGAACGAACCTACAGAATTTATCTTGTTTGTAACTTGGGGACTACCTGTATATCCCAAATTCTACTCCTTAATGCTCTTGGTCTTACCCACAAAATCAAGTAACTCCCCAAATATATACAATATAATTTTAATACACACATCTTGTGTGTATATCTGTGTGTAGCCCTCTCCCCTTTATATATCCCAAATTCTGGTCCATAATACTATCAGTTCTTTAAAAAAAATCTAAACCCAAATACACTAATATAAAATGTAATTTTAGTATCCACACCTATATGTATGTATTTATGTACATACAAACTGTACATACAAACACATACAATACTCCTCTCTCCTGGAAAGGAAAGGAAATACGTGACCCATCCATTATATATCCCTGATTCTGCTCCATAATGACATCAGTCCTTCCTAAAATAACCTGACTCCCCATATACATATATAATATTAGTATTCATACCTGCATGTATGAATCTCTCTCTCAATATACATATATTTAAGATAGATATACATACATACATACAGAGAGAGAGAGAGAGAGAGAGAGAGAGAGTAATACGGTAGGCTTCTCTCCTACAAAGAAAAAAGTTTTTTCCTTCACATAATAACCTAACCTCCCCTCAGTGTATTTCAAAATAATCTAATCCCTCCAAACAACATATAAATATAATGTATATATTCACATTGTGTTGAGGAAAGCAAGGGCATATAAGGGGAGGGGTTGCTTGTTATGTGTGAAGGACTGAGTAGTATTTAGCTAGCAAAAACTGGGATGCACAACTAGTTGGACCAAGGTGTTTTGTAGGTATTAGCCCAGGACTGTCCAACTTCTACGGGTCCAAGCGCCGGAATTCCGGTCACTGATCACCCTGGGGGCCGAAGGGTCTGCCTCCGCCCCCTCCCCCGGCTCTGCCCCCTCCCCGGCTCCAATTTACTTACAATTGACCTTGAGTTGTGGAGTTGTAGTTCACCTCCATCCAGAGAGCACTGTGGACTCAAATAATCTGGACCAAACTTGGCATGATTACTCAATATACCCAAATGGGAACACTGGTGGATTTGGGGGAATGTTTCCTATTACCTTTGAGTATCCACACTCAAATTGGGACACACCAAAAAAACCCCAAACACCTCAATGCCGTCGCAGGGCTTGGTGGGGCCTCCTTTCCCAGAGGCGGGGGGAGGAGGCCCAAAGAGCCCCCTCCCTCCCTGAAGGGAAAACAAGCCGCGGGGGCAGGCGCAAAGGAAGCCACGTTGCGCCCTGCACGCGGGGGAAGGCAGCACAACAAGGAGGAGGGGGCAAGGAGGAGGGGGAGGAAGCGTCGCCAAGGAAACCGCCGCTGAGGGACCCCTCCCCTCCCTTACCCAACGTCCCACTGTTTTTAGATTGATTGATTCGAGCCAGGCCTTTCCTGACCCATACTGCGGGAGCCCCGCCACAGGGCCGGAGCGCCAACACCGCCGCCGTCCCCGAAGAGCCCCGCTGGAGCCGAGGCTAAGCTCAGGCCGGGCGCGGCAGCTCTCCCATCCGCGGGGCGGGAAGCGAGGGCCCTCCGCAGGAAGAGGACGGAGCCAGGAGGGGCTTTCCCTGCCTCACTCCCCTCCTCCCTCTCTCTGAGGGAATGAATGGGGGCTGGCCTGGAAGCAGCCGCGAGGGGGGAGGAGGCGCGCGCCCAGGCCGGCCGCAAATCCCGCGGGACCCGAGATTTCGGCAGCTATCGCGAGACTACGCAGCCACAGACAAGATTTCGACCTCCCTCGAAATCCCGTCTCTGGCTGGCGTAGTCTCGCGATGCTTGCCTAAACCCGGAAGTAGGTTTAAAAAAAAATTAATTAATTTTTAATTTGTATTTTATTAAAACAAGTTAGGGGGCCGGAGGGAAGGGGCTCAGGCGCCGTGTACGGCCCCAGGGCCACCTGTTGAACAGCCCTGTATTAGCCTATTGTGCATGCTTTCTGAACTAACTGGGATTATGCGGCCTCTTAGAAAGGAGAGCCCACGGGGCATAGGTTAGTAGTAGTGAAAAGTGAGTTTAGGGTTTTTAAAATGGCTATTATGTGTGAGTGTATGAACAAAAGGGGCTTTTGGGGGGACGTCATTATTGGATAGAGTGATGGATGAGGACCAGGGCCGATAGTTAGACATGGAATATCCTCCACCTTGTATGACTGTGGAGCAGAACAAACAACTCCACATCTGTATGCTTGCCCACAATGTCCTGCCTCATATACAGAGGAAGACTTGTTTAAAGCTACAGACAATGCTGTGGACCGTTTTTAGTCACATGTGCTCCTTTTATTTTTATCAGCAGAACTGGGAGGAGTCTTTATACCAGACCTGAGCATTTCACGGCCCGCGGACCGCATGTGGCCCGCTGGCCGATTCTGACCGGCCCGCGTAAGGGCCCCGGCAAGCAGGCAGGCAGGCAAGCAGAGCGGCCAATGGAGGGGAAGGAAGGGGGGAGAAGAGGAGGAGGCCAGGAGCAGGCGCCACCGCAGAGCATGCCTTCGCTCTCCTCCTCCCTTCCCTTCCGCCTCCCGCTCTCCTCCCTACCTTACGCTCTCTCCCCTCTCTCTTCTGCCTCGCGCTCTTTCCCCCCTCCCTTCTGTAGATGCAGCCTAGTAAGGGTCTGCTGGAGGATGTATTGCAGCCACCCCACCCTTATATCATTGTTGTTGTTGTTGTTGTTATAAATCTCCAAATCCCAGAACTAAAATAAGAAACCCGAAGAACAAAAACTTGGGAAACTACACCTCCCAGGTTTCCCTGGGATATGTTTTTAGGGATTCTAACTGATTTTTAAAAATACCAATGATATTTAATTCAGCTTTAATTCAGTTTGTATCTTTTTTTGAAAAAGGTATGGAAATGCAATAGAATCCTAGAGTTATGAGAGATCCCTCCAAAGGACATCTAGTCCAACCCCAATCTGCCTTCATTGCAGGAAGAGCACAATCAAAGCTCTTGGAGATAAAACCCAAGAGGAATAATAATAATAAATAATAATAATAATATAAACTATAATGATGATGATGCCAATCTGGGAGATAGAGCCCAAGATTATCTACAATAATCTATAATAATAATAATAATAACAATAATAATAATATAGACTATAAGGATGATGATGGTGATGATGATGCCAGGGCATATAAACTATAATGATGGTGATGCCAATCTGGGAGATAGAGCCCAAGAGAAATATTAATAATAATAATCTACAATAATGATCAATAATAATAATGTAAACTATAATAATGATGATGCCAGAGCATATAAACTATAATGATGATGATGGTGATGCCAATCTGGGAGATAGAGCCCAAGAGGAATATCATTAATAATAATCTATAATAACCTATACTCTTATCACTCTTATTAATATATCAAAAACGCAATTTAGTGCCTTTTTATTATTATTAAAGAAATTAAATTGATATTATGTAGAATGTAGTTCAGCCTTTAGGTGCGGCCCTCCATAATATTTTTTGGTTCTCGTGTGGCCCCTTGTCAAAAAATAATTGCCCACCCCTGCTTTATATATTGCTTGTATGGCCTTATCAGACATGGGGCATTAATGGGACGGAGATGCTGGAGGGCTGCAAGTCCATGAGCAAGACTATAGGGAATTGTGGGCAACTGATAAATATAGGCAGTGATGTGGGTGGGCCAGGTGTGTGTGTGTAAGGTTATTCTGTGTGCACTGGGCCAAAAAGAGTTATGGGGCAACTTGGGGAGGGGTAGTAGATGGAGTGTCGATGGGAGAGGCCTGAGCAAAGGTTGACGTCTCTATGGGGAGACCAAGAACAGTGGCTGGGACGATAGGGAGGGAACTGGTTCAAAAGGTTGATACTGTGGTGCTGGATCTTTGTTTTAAATCCAGAAGTAGGGGGTTGAAACAGTAATATTAGCATCTTAGTCATTGTTCATGTCATATTGCATTATGTGTAGTCTATTTTTATGGATCATTGAATCATATGGTTTGAGGAGTGCTGAAGGACAGAGACTGGAGTGGGGGATGCAAAATAAAGTTGTGTCAAGGATCAAGCTTGAATTTTTTGTGTTGGTTTGGTGTGAACAAGGGCTCACAACAAATGGGAAAGTGGGGTGTGTTTGGAACAGACAGTGATAGTTTGGAACAGATAGTGATCAAGAGCAATATTGATAGTCATTTTAATGTATTGTAATTGCCTTTTCTAGGCTTTATGTTTAAATGGTTAATTTGTGTTCTTAATATAATTAGGTTTATTCAATTATTCATATTTGGTGCTCATTTTGGTGTTAATTTCCCTTTTGTCACAAGGAGAGCCAGAAAGACAGATCCACCATGTCTCCTGGTCATCCGTTGGGGGCCCCTCCCCCAGCAACAATATAATACTAATATTGTGCTGTGCTAATAATATAATGTATTGAATATGCACATAATATTGATAATAATATTATAATGTAATACAATATAATAATAATAATATACAATATAATTGCATGTTATATATTACGTATAATATCGCTAATAATATTTCAATATAGTGGTATAGTACAGTATAGTAATATATTTATTTATTTATTTCCAACATTTCTACCCTGCTCTTCTCTACCCCCGAGGGGGGACTCAGAGCGGCCTAACAAAAGGCACAATTCGATGCCAACATAATAAAATTCAATATAAAACCAAAAACATACAGCATTAAAATACATTAAAATACAATTAACATTAATACATCATACACATTCTCTTAAGTTAAGACAGTATTTCGTCCATAACAGGAGCATTGAGCCATATCCCTCAACTTGCCGTTACAAATCCAGTCCAAAGTGCTGCATTGTGCTAATGTGTAAACGCCTGATCCCACAGCCAAGATTTCACTTTTTTCCTGAATGCCAGGAGGGATTGATCGTATGTTGCTTGGAATCACGTTCCACAGACAGGGAGCCACCCCCGAAAAGACCCTCTCTCTCGTCCCCACCAACCACGTTTGAGAAGTTGGCGGGAGCGAGAGCAGGGCCTCCCCGGATTATCTTAAATTACGAGGTGGGACGTAGCGGCAGATGCGTTCGGACAAGTAATCTGGGCCAGAACCGTATAGAGCTTTAAAGGTCAAAACCAGCACTTTGAATTGAGCTCGGAATTGGACAGGCAGCCAGTGGAGCTGACACAACAGGGGGTGGTATGCTCCCTGTATGTAGCTCCAGTTAGTAATCGGGCTGCCGCCCGTTGGACTAGTTGTAATTTCCGAACTGTCTTCAAAGGCAGCCCCACGTAGAGTGCGTTGCAGTAATCTATTCGGGATGTGACCAGAGCGTGGACGACCGTAGCCAGATCAGACTTCCCAAGGTAGAATAGCACACTAATATTGTGCTATTCTAATAATTATAATATATTGTATGTACATTTAATATTGATCATAATATTGTAATACAATGTAATAATACAATCTAATACTATAACAATTATATATTTTATGTTACATTTAACGGTACTAATAATAGTGCAGTATAGTAGTATAGTACAACAGTGTTTCCCAACCAGTGTGCCGTGGCACACTAGTGTGCCGTGAACCATCATCAGGTGTGCCGTGAGAAATTGGAAGCTCCAGTACCCTTCCCCCCCCCCTCCTGCCGAACACTTTTTCTTCTCCACTCGGGCTCCCTTCTTCCCTGCCTCGCTCTGCTCGCTTTGCTCACGCTGCCGCTTCTGCGAGAGGGAGGAGGGAGGAAAACGTGACCCGTGCGGGCGCTACTGCGCAGACTCGCCCGACGTCTTCCTCCCTCCCCTCCACAGTGCTCTCTGGATATAGGTGAACTACAACTCCAAAACTCAAGGTCAATACCCACCAAACTCTTATAGTATTTTCTCTTAGTTATGGTAGTTCTGTGTGGGAAGTTTGATTCCATTCCATCATTGGTGGAGTTCAGAATGCTCTTTGATTGCGGGTGAACTATAACTCCCGGCTGTTGAGCAAGACCTTCGTGTGTGCCTTTCTGCCATTCCTGCCAGGATATCTATGTTGTTTTCATTGAAACCGGCTCAGGTTTCAGACTGAGTGTATAAATACATTTAAAAACATATTAACTATATGTATTACTGTGTTAGAGTGTCATTTTGTGTCATTTTGGTTGGTGGTGTGCCCCAGGATTTTGTAAATGTAAAAAACGTGCCGCGGCTCAAAAAAGGTTGAAAAACACTGTAGTACAATATAGTAATATAGAATGCTAATATTGTGCTATGCTAATAATATAATACATTGTGTGTACATATAACTTGTAAGCCGCTCAGAGTCCCCTTTGGCTGAGAAGGGTGGCATATAAATAGTAAATACATAAATAATTTTATGGTTATTATTTTTGAATTATTCTGTTTATTTAAATAAATTGTATTTGAGTTCGGGCATTGAATTTTTGCCTTGATTGTGTGTCAACCACCCTGTGTCCCCTTGGGGAGAGAGGGCGGTCTACAAATAAACCATTATTATTATTATTATTATTATTATTGAGGATGTGGGATCAGATTCTAAGCAGAGTTGGTAGGTTAGTTATATGGGCAGGGTCGGTCCTACAGGTAGGCCAAGGAAGTGGCCGCATGGGGCGCCATCTGGGAAGGGGCGAATTCCCCCGCCTGCCGGGCGCCGGCGCCAGACAGCGTCCTGGCCCTGCCGATGTTAGGGAGCATCAAGGAGAGACAGGCGCAACTGCGCAGGCAAATAGTAATATATAATATTTTATTTTACTTTATTTTGGGTTATTTGAGTTTTATAGGAGTAATGAAAATATTTAGTAGAGGATAATTTTATTTAAATAAATAATTTTATTTATTATTTTACAATAATAATAATAATAATATAGTAGAATGTTATATTATATTATAATGTCAATATATTATAATATAATTATATTGTAATGTAGTATAATATAGTATGAGTATGATACTACTCTACGGTGACCTCGCCACGGGTCAGCGCAAGAGAGGCGCCCCCCAAAAGAGATATATTGATTATCACCAACAATACACCCTTCACATCGGGAGGCATGGAGAAGCACTATAATACTTTACCAATGGGTATTGGAAAAACATCATAAAGGAGACTTTCTTTGCGCTTTCTGCAACCGAATTATCTCAGATTGGCCTTTTGTCATCAACGCGCTTGTTTGAGTCCTTCCTGAATCTTCGTTCGCGAAGTAATGCCGAGAGAGAGAGAGAGATGTACTATAATATATTGTATATACAATGATACAATATAATACTACCAATGGTATTGTGATATTATAATTGTATATTTGTTTTACATGGGGGGCGCCAAAATAATGTTTGGGGAGGGGGGCGCCAAAATAATGTTCGCTTACTATATAAAATTACCTTAGACCGCCCCTGTATATGAAGTTTAAAGTGGGAGGTGGAAATCTATTTGGTAGAGATTAAATAATTTTGAAGATAATAACGATGACAACAACCATAATAATAACATTATATACTGGCTGGAGGCAATGGGGTATTTTTGGAAAACAGGAGAGTGAGACAGCAGGAAGGAGAGTGAGATAGAGGAGAAAGGCAGTGCTGGAAAGATGCCCTTTGTTGTCTTTGTTGGGGAGCGAGACTCCTGCAGGAAAGGTATGTCACCGCACCTTCCTTTTTGCCACCCGGTTCCTGGCGCCTGCCATCGGAGCGTGAAAGGGACACGCGAGATGTGGTGGAAGGATTCCTGTCCTGCCCTCTCACTTCATCCTCTTCCCTCGGGGTGTCTGGTGCTTTTCTTCGCCTCAGCCAGCTGCTGATCCCTCTTAGGGGTAGGATGAAGGGAGGGGACAAGGGTATCGCAAGAGCAAGGGAACCTTAGGCCTGCTGCCTTCTGTTGCCGCTTTCCCCTGCTGTGCCACCCTTACTTCCTACCCCCATCCCATTGTTGGAGAAATCAGATAATTGGAGAATTTTCCCCTTCAGTAAACTGCTTGGTACCTGTTTATATTGTCAGGCTGGTAACTCAAGGGGGGAGTTGCGTGTGCGGCCAGTCTAGAAGGATGAGTATTAACCGTGCATGTAGTCTGTTCCTTTTAATTAATATATATAAACAAAGCATTGCATAGCCTGACCTCTTCCCACTGAACTTGGCTCCAAGATCAAACCGCATCAGGAAAAGAAAAGAAAAACCTCTATCGTTTCAATAGCTATACTCAGTGCTGTAGTCACGAAACTGCAATATGTCTTGTAAATTGTAGTTTTGGAGTGCTAGGCTGGGTTTCTTTCCTTTTCCTTTCAGATGGTGGATGCTGATGTTTGTGCTGGTGGGGATAGCACCAGAAGAAAAATGGATGCTCTCGCAGATAGTGCAGCCGAGATCGTTCCGTTGGAGCTCTATGATTCAGCCCGAGCAAAAATAGCAGCTAATCTACAGTGGATCTGTGCAAAGGCCTATGGAATAGGTAAGAATCCCCATTGGGTGATGATACTTTTATTTCTCTTTCCCTTTGAGTTTTCTTTTCGCCTTGCCCTTTCAGATGTTAAGTGGATTTGAAGTGATCCATGTTTTAAATATCAATTGTGTCAAACTGATTTGCTGACTGGCCTGTCCCTATGTTTTCAAATACAAGAGTAAATGCCAGCCAGGAAGCTTGCCGATGTATTGCCCACAACCCCCATCCCCGCCCCTTATTGTAAATGGCTTACAGTTGGAAGTGCTTGAGATCCTGCCATTTTATTTATTTATTTTATTTTATTTTATTTACTACTAGCTTGGGGACCCGGTGGTGCCCGGGTCATTTGAGAAAGGAATTGTGTGGCAAGGTTGGTCCTTATCAGATGTTTATGTGGCTCGCAGTGGTTTCTGGAAGTTAGTGAAGGTACTGCGAGTCCCATCGGTCATGGTTCAGTCCCCTCGAAACAGTACCAGAATGTAGTGCGGGCCATGAGGGCTCTAAGTGCCATGTTTGGCTGAGATCCATCATTATTGGGAGTAGGTATGGTCTCATGAAATTGGAGAAGGTACTGCAAGTCCCATCATGTGTGGTCGGTGGTCCTCCTAACTGCAGGAGGATGTGGAGTGGGCCATGGGGGCTCTGTGTGTCAAGTGTGGTTGTGATCCATCATTATAAGGAGTTGCAGTGGTGTCATGGAATTAGTGATGGTATTGCAAGTCCCATCATCTGTGGTGCAGCCTCCCCCAAAGTGCAGAAGGATGTAGAGCGGGCGGTGCCCGGGTTATTTGAAATGGGCTGAGGCCTAGGAAGCCTTACTGTCCATTCAGGCTGAGGCCTAGGAAGCCTAACTGTCCATTCAGGCTGAGGCCTAGGAAGCCTTACTGTCAGTTGAGGCTAAGGCATAGGAGGCCTTACTGTCAATGCAGGCTGAGGCCTAGGATGCTTTAATGTCCATTCAGGCTGAGGCCTAGCAAGCCTTACTGTCAATTCAGGCTGAGGCCTAGGAAGCCATACTGTCCATTCAGGCTGAGGCGTAGGAACCCTTACTGTCATTTCAGGCTGAGGCCTAGGGAGCCTTACTGTTAATTTAGTCTGAGGCCTAGGAAGCCGTACTGTCAATTTAGGCTGAGGCCTAGGAAACCTTACTGTCAATGCAGGCTGAGGCCTAGGAAGCCGTACTGTCAATGCAGGCTGAAGCCTAAAAAACCTTACTGTCAATGCAGGCTGAGGCCTGAGGCCGGGAAACAGGCTGAGGCCTAGCCTTACTGTCAAGGCAGGCTGAGGCCAATGCAGGCTGAAGCCTAAAAACCTTACTGTCAATGCAGGCTGAGGCCTAGGAAGCCTTACTGTCAATTCAGGCTGAGGCCTGTTGGGAAAAGTGGTGTTTTCACCTTTGGCTGGAAGGATGTATGTCTATTTTTGGGCCTAGCTTGTAATGCTAGTAATGCTCTCAGTACATCAGGAAACCCTCTCTCTGTAGTGAAATCCTATTAGGAAATGAACATTCCATTGCCAACGGAAAAACTTCTGGTGCCTTAGAGTGTAGGAGTTTTGTGGCTGGCCAATGAGATTCCTTTATGCAAATAATCCCACAGTGGCAAACAATTGAAAAGCTGCCACATATTCCTCCACACCTCCCGCCCTCCGCACCTCCCGCCGCAAACACTGACTTTTATTATATACATAGATACATGCGGCTACATTGAGGTTTGATGCGGATTTCCTGTTTGTTTGTCTTGATGCTTCGAATATATGATTGTATTGTTACACAACATGAGGATATGTATTTCCTGTAGGACTATGTATTGTACTATATTGGTATACACCAGGAAATAAGAAAGGATATGGTAAAAGATTTAATATTTGGTCAGCATATCTTGTTTGTTGTTGCTAGCCTTTAGCAAGCCCCCCTGTGCTTTGTGTCTCGGTGCTTTGGCTTTTGTATTTGACCACACATCAGATGCTTCCTAAGTGTCTAGAACTGTGTGATGTATCGGTGAATGATGCATGCAGAACCCAGTAGGATGGCCTTTTGCAGCTGACAGGTGGTAATTTTGTCTTCGCCTATTGTTTTTAAGTGCAGGCCAAGGTCTTTAGGCACTGCACCCAGTGTCCCGATCACCACTGGGGCTACCTGTACTGGCTTGTGCCAGAGTCTTTGCAGTTCGATCTTTAAATCCTCATCTTGTGTAAGCTTTTCCAGTTGTTTCTTGTCAATCCAGTTGTCGCCTGGGATTGCAACATCCATGACCCATACTTGTTTTTCCCCACAATCATGAGGTCAGGAGTCTTATGCTCCAAAACTCTGTTAGTCTGACTTCGAAAGTCCCACCAGTTCTTTGTCCCAAGCAGATGGTGTTTGTTTGTTTGTTTGTTTCAACTTGTCTGTCGCCACTCCCCTGTGGCTCGGGGCAACTTACAGCACTAGAATACAAGTAAATACAGGTAAAATCACATATACCGAACAACGCATATAACCTAAAATAACATAACTGCCCTTAACTGGGTGGCCTCCTTCCACCAGGACCGGGGACAACGTGTGGAGAGGGGAGAGGAGGTCTCCGGGAGGCTCCCATTAAGTTGTGGGGTCCCCCAGGGGGCCATCCTCTCGCCCTTATTATTCAACATTTATATGCGCCCCCTGGCCCAGCTGGTTCGCGACTTCGGTCTGGAGTGTTACCGGTACGCTGACGACACCCAGCTTCTGCTGAGAATGGACGGCAGGCAGGACACCGTACCCGATTGTTTCCATCTATGCCTCGAAGCCGTGACTGGATGGCTGCGTGCCAGCCGGCTGAAGGTGAATCCGTCGAAGACGGAGATCTTGTGGCCCGGTCGCCTTGGGCTGGATGAGTGCCGGTTGCCTACCCTGGATGGCGAGCAACTTAGCCCGTCATCCCTTGTAAAGAGCTTAGGTGTCCAATTGGACCCTTTGCTATCCATGGAGACTCAGGTCTCCATGGTTAGCAAAACATCGTTCTTCCATCTTCGACAGGCTAGGCGACTGGCACCCTATCTGTCCAGGGACAACCTGGCCACGGTGATCCAAGCGACAGTCATCTCGAGGCTGGACTACTGTAACGCCCTCTACGTTGGCCTTCCCTTGTTGACAATCCGGAAACTCAAGCTAGTGCAGAATGCCGCTGCTCGCTTGCTGGTGGGAGCACCAGTGAGGGAGCTCATCACTCCCATTCTACGGCAACTGCACTGGCTTCCTATTGAGTACCGAATTGCCTTCAAGGTGCTGGTTCTTACCTTTAAGGCCTTACACGGTCTAGGGCCTGTGTACCTGAGGGACCGCCTTACCCCGTACGTTCCCTCGAGATCACTGCGCTCGGAAGAGCGCAATTTGCTGGTCATTCCATCGATCCGCTCCTGCCATCTGTCCACTACGAGACAGCGAGCCTTCTCTGTTGTGGCCCCTGTGCTATGGAACTCACTTCCGGACCATACTCGTGCGATGTCAGAGCTCGTCCCTTTTCGGAGGGCGTGCAAGACCGCTCTTTTTTGGCTTGCTTTTAGTTGAATCTTTTAGCCAAATCTAAAATGCAAAGGCTCGCTCATGCCTATGACCATGAGGGGAGGATAGACAAAAGGCCCACAGGGCCGCATCGTAGCCAAAGAGCGGGTTGGCAAACAAGCCGTGATGGAAATCCAGGGAGCAGTAGTAATGCGGAGTTGTTTGCTGACCGGAGCCCAGGTAATTCACGCGCATGGAAGGCGGATACGTAGCAGTAGCGGCTGGGTCTCCGAGGAGTAGTTGGGCCGCTCTTTGGCTACGACGCGGCCCTGTGGGCCTTTTGTCTATCCTCCCTCATATGGAAAGCCTGTGGGCCTTTTGTCTATCCTCACCTGGAAAGCCTGTCTATTATTGTGAACCCTTGAACTTTTTCCTCGAACCCGATAACTCTTGGACTTTAAGTAACGCTATTAAGCGTATGGGGTAGGAGCCCAGAGTGGGCGCACTCTTTAATTTGTACCTTGTATTTATTTATGTATGCTTCTTTAAGATTTGTGTATTAACACTTGAGAATTTCCTAATTAGTAGTTTACTTGATTATTTCCTACACTCTGTGTATTGCAGGCCTTTCTGAAGGCCAACAAACTGGGCAAGGTGCGAACCTCGGGCGGGAGAGCATTCCAGAGAGTTGGCGCGATCACGCGGAATGCTCTTCTCCTTGTTGCGGTCATGCGAAAGCTTCTGCAACTCGGGATCTCTAAGAGGTTGTGTGTCTCTGAACGCAGTGGTCTGGGGGGACAAGATAGGGAGAGACAGTCCCTTAGGTACACTGGCCCCAGACCATTCAAGGCCTTAAAGGTCAACACCAACACTTTGAAGGTGATCCGGAATTCTATTGGAAGCCAGTGCAGTTCACGCAGGATAGGCGTGATGTGGCAGCATGTTGCTGAGCCTGCCAGCAATCGTGCTGCAGCGTTCTGCACCAGCTTGAGTTTCCGGATCATGGACAGAGGAAGGCCAATGTAGAGAGCGTTACAGTAGTCTAATCTCAAGATGACCGTGGCTTGGACCACTGTAGCTAGGTTGTGGCAGGACAGGTAGGGGCCCAACTTCCTCGCCTGGCGGAGATGGAAAAACGCTGCTCGACTGACGATGGAAATATGTGTTTCTATCGTCAGTTGAGCGTCTAGGGTGACACCAAGGCTTTTGACAGCTACGACGGGCATAGTGCCGTGCCGTCCAGGGTTGGAAGTTGAACCTCACCCGTACCCGGACGGCCCAGCCACAGGATCTCCGTCTTAGCTGGATTCACCTTCAACCTACTGGCTCGCAGCCATCCAGTGACGGCCTCTAGGCAACGATGGAAATTATCGGGTACGGATTCGGGTTGGCCCTCCATCCCCAGAACGAGCTGGGTGTCATCCGCGTATTGGTGACACTCCAGCCTGAAGCTACGTACCAGCCGCGCAAGTGGTCGGACATAGATGTTAAATAACAGAGGGCTCAAGTTCCAATGGATCATCTGAGCAACGGTGTTATGCCTCTGCTTGTTGTCCATCAGCACGATTTTCTTGCAGCATTGCTGTTGTTGTTGTTATCTTCATAATTACAGGAAGGAAGTTGTAAAAATACCTGTTCCAAGACACCTTTGAAAAAACAACAACAAACCTGGAGTTTAATTGGGATTTTTACAGTAGATCTTCTTTTTCAAGCAGGACTATGAATCAATGTCTTACACTGCAGTACAGCCTTGTAGTCCCTTTTGAATTTTTAGTTTTTAAAGTACCTATTCTTGGCTACTCATTATCACAGTACTTTTAAGTGGAACAAAATATAACATGCATTCCTGTTGTGGAAATTAGATAGTCCTCTTAATCTAACTAATTTGCCAAACTCTAATGTGCTTAATGGATTAACATTTGCTTGCTTGTGGTGATGCGAAGTAATACATTGCATTCCTGTCTGCACATGGCTTGCATTTGTTTTCAGTTGAGGTGTTACTTCTATTTTTTGATTTATAAATATTGTGAATTGAGAGTTGCAGTGGATCAAGTTCTTTTAGTAGTCACTTTATTGTTCATGGAAGTATTTGGGAATTTATGGAGCAGGAAACGCATCTCTCCACATAACAATATAGTTTTAAAGATGTATAGCTGGACCTTGAAGTAAGTAGACTTTGTACCATTGTTGCACTTTCTCTTGGGATAGTTATTAACATATAGTATAAAAATAGTGTGCTGCTTTTTATTTATTTACTAGCTTGGGGACCCGGCCCTGCCCGGGTTATTTGAGAAAGGCATTGTGTGCCAAGGTTGGTCCTTATCAGATGTTTACATGGCTTGCAGTGGTCTCAGGAAGTTAGTGAAGGTACTGCAAGTCCCATCGGCCGTGGTCCATCCCCCTCCCAACAGCACCAGGATGTAGAGTGGGTCATGGGGGCTCTGTGTGCCACGTTTGGTCTTGATCATTCATTGGATGAGGGTCGCAGCAGTCTCAGAAGGTGAGTGAAGGTACTTCAAGTCCCATCATCCATGGTCCATCCTCCTTCAAACGGCACCAGGATGTAGAGTGGGTCATGAGGGCTCTGTGTGGCAAGTTTGGTCTATATTGGTCATTGGATGAGGGTCACAGTGCTCTCAGGGAGTGAAGGTACTTCAAGTCCCATCATCCGTGGTCCGTCCCACACAAAACTGCACCAGGATGTAGAGTGGGTCATGAGGGCTCTGTGTGTCAGGTTTGGTCTTGATCAGTCATTGGATTAGGTTTGCAGCAGTTTTGGGAAGAGAGTGAAGGTACTTCAAGTCCCATCATGCATGGTCTGCCCTCCTCCAAGCTGCTCCAGGACGTAAAGTGGGTCATGGAGGCTCTGTGTGCCAAGTTTGGTCTTGATCAGTCAGTGGATGAGGGTTGCAGCTGTCTGGGGAAGTGATTGGAGGTACTTCAAGTCCCATCATCCATGGTCCGCCCTCCTTCAAACTGCACCAGGATGTAGAGTGGGTCTTGGGGGTTTTGTGTGCCAAGTTTGGTCTTGTTCTGTCATTGTTGGGAACCGCAAAGTGTTTTGATCTGAAACTCCCACCATGGCTGACTGCCTCAGGCCTTTGCCTTATATCCCTCTGGCAGTTTAGAGTGTCGGATTGTTCGTGTTGGCTGGCCAATTAGAGGCGTTATGCAAATCCTCACTGGCAACCAATCATGTTGTCAGAATGTAGAGGCCGGGAGCCAATCAGAACGCTGGCACATACATACAAACCCACAAACATACAAACATTCCCTTTTATTATATATAGAGACAGAGATTTATTTATTTATTGTTCATTTTTATATACCGCTCCTTCCAGCAGGCTCAGGGCGGTTTACATAAAATCGGATCATAAAACAGTAAACATTATAATGTGCCCATATTTATTATGCTACCTAGTGAAGAACAAAGTAATTGTGTGTCTTGTGTTTGATATAGCCATGGGGACTGAATTTAAACAGTGACTTGTGATGACAAGTTCTAGATATTTCTATACTTGGCTTCAAAATTATGGAATCATATTGGGATTGCGATGCAGGAATATTTAGTTCATGGCCTATGTTAGAATTCCTTTTTGTGCTGAATATTGAAATCGGTTCAAATAATACTATGCTGACCGACATAGCTCTCATTTAAATGCTGCTATACATTGTGCTTATGCAAGAAATGTGGAAATGCTGCACAGAGATGGTGATGTCAGGGAGGGAAGGTAAGCTGGTTGGACAGTTTAAGCAGCACATTGCTGACAGTCCCTCGGGGTGATAAAGTCTGCGGCGTGTCCTGATGCCTTTTGCATGTAATGTAACAGTGCCCCGTTTTGATTTGTTTAAAAAACTTGAGTCTGATGTGGCATGAATGCACTGTAGTACAGTGAGACAGTGCTTTGTTCAGTGGGCCAAACGAAACCATCGCCTTTCTGTGGACTCTATAGAACATACAATTTATGTTGAATTTTTTCCCCGTATCATGAAGATGATTAATAGATCTAACCCAGGGGTGGGCAGCCTACGGCCCGCGGGCCACATCTGGCCCGGCAGCCGATTCTGTCTGGCCCGGGACAGGCTGTTGGGGGCGGGGCCAAGAAGAAGGGGTGCCCCTGCCGCCATCCTGGCGCGGCCTCTTTGGAGTGCCCCAGGCATGGAGAGGCTCCGGATGGCCAGCGTGGAAGCGTCAGTGCCGGCGGCGTGGCAGGGAGGAGTCTTTGGACGACTTCCTGTAGTCCCAGATGAGCTGGCTGAGACATTCTGGGAGCCGTAGGAGTCAGGAAACTACAGTTCCCAGAATGCCTCAGCCAGCTAATCTGGGGCTACAGGAAGTCATCCAAAGGCTCCTCCCTGCCACGCCGCCGGCAGACGCTCCCATGCTGGCCGTCCGGAACCTCTCCACGCCGGAGGCAGGAGGAGGAGGCGGAGGCTGAGAGCCCGGAGCTGGTGCTGCCTCCACCCTCGGGGCCCTCCCTCACTCCACCGACCCGCGACCCGACATGCAAGAGGCCCAAAGCCCAGGATCACCACCGCGAGGGCACTCCGGAGCCGCCGGAGAAGGCAGGAAGGAACCCCCACTGCCCTGGTGCAGCCCGCAGCAGCCCCCGCTTTGAGGCAGGACCATGGCAATACGGGGAACGGCTGGGGGCGCGAGCGGGCGGAGGCCTGCAGCCTCCGATTGCCTGCTGCTTTGCTCTCCTCTGCTGCAGCGGCGGTTGGGTCCGCTTTGCCATCCTCTGGGCTGGATCCATTGGGCCATTCCATCTTGGTTCGCACCTTGTCTTCTTGAATTTAATTTAATTTTATTTTAGTGCTTTATATTATTATTTTATAATAATTTTATTATAATAATATAATAATAAATAATATAATGTTATATTATATTATAATTTCAATATATTATAATGTCTATATATATATACTATAATATAATTATTTTATAATAGTTTTATTATAATATAATAATAAATAATATAATGTTATATTATATTATAATTTTGATATATTATAATGTCTATATATATATATACTATAATATAATAATTATGATATTAATACTAATAATATATGAATATTTCTTGATATATTAATATGTTAATATTAATGATGTGTAATATATAGTAAATAAATAAATTTCGTAGATTAAAACGTAGCTCCGCCTTTAGGTGCGGCCCTCCATAATATTTTTTGGCTCTCATGTGGCCCCTTGGAAAAAAATAATTGCCCACCCCTGGTCTAACCTGTGTCTTTAAGTTCCTCATTATAATGCATGTCCAGCATACATTTAAGCGTGTGTCATTTGAATTAAAAATGATTGCTGAGTGAATTGTATGCGCCATTGCCAAATTTGCAAATTTCAAGCGATCATATGACCAAAAATTATCTTATGGGTGGTATAGTAATTGCAAATAGGAATATATTTCCTGTGACTAGAAGGCACCGTGTGCTGTGTTGTTGTTTCTAGATACAGATGATAACTTCGACAATAATGTGGGTGAAACTGCAAGTCACTTCTGGTGTGAGAGAATTGACCGTTTTCAAGGATGTTGTCCAGGGAATGCCCAGATGTTTTACCATCCTGTAGGAGGCTTCTCTCATGTCCCCACATGAGAAGCTGGAGCTGACAGACAGGAGCTCACTCCATCTCGTAGATTTGAACTGCCGATTTTTCGGTCAGCAGTCCTGCCGGCACGGTGCTCTTTCCCTTCTTCTGCTTCCTGTCTTCCTGTTTCCCTCCTTCTCTCTTTCCCCCTTTCATTCCTTCCCCCTTCCACCACCTGAACGGAAGAGGGAAGGAGCGGGAGTGCAGCGATGGAGAAGGAACGGGGACAGAGCACGAAAGGGGCGAGGCTGAGGCCGAAACGCGTGCGGGGGCTTCCATTCCTTCCTCGCCTTCCACCTCTTCTCTTCTGCCTCTTTGGGCATATTGAGGATTCCTGCCAAGTTTGGTCCTGATCCATCATTATTTGAGTCCAGAGTGCTCTCTGGATGTAGGAGAACTACAACTCCCAAACTCAAGGTAAATGCCCAGCAAACCCTTTCAGTACTTTCGGTTGGTCTCATGAGAGTTCAGTGTGCCAAGTTTGATTCAAGATGGCTGAAAAGGCCATCTGTGAGGAATGCTTTGTGTTTTTCCCTTATGGCAGAAGGAGGTTGGACTGGATGGCCCTTGGAGGTCTCCTCCTACTCTAGGAACCTGTTGTTGTTATTATTATTATTGGTTGATTGGCCATCTGTGAGGAGTGCCTTGATTGTGTTTTTCCCTTATGGCAGAAGGAGGTTGGACTGGATGGCCCTTGGAGGTCTCCTCCTACTCTAGGAACCCGTTGTTGTTGTTGTTATTATTATTATTGGCTGATTGGTCATCTGTGAGGAGTGCCTTGATTGTGTTTTTCCCTTATGGCAGAAGGAGGTTGGACTGGATGGCCCTTGGAGGTCTCCTCCTACTCTAGGAACCTGTTGTTGTTATTATTATTATTGGCTGAATGGCCATCTGTGAGGAGTGCCTTGATTGTGTTTTCCCCTTATGGCAGAAGGAGGTTGGACTGGATGGCCCTTGGAGGTCTCCTCCTACTCTAGGAACCCGTTGTTGTTGTTATTATTATTATTATTGGCTGATTGGCCATCTGTGAGGAGTGCCTTGATTGTGATTTTCCCTTATGGCAGAAGGAGGTTGGACTGGATGGCCCTTGGAGGTCTCCTCCTACTCTAGGAACCTGTTGTTGTTGTTATTGTTATTATTATTGGCTGATTGGCCATCTGTGAGGAGAGCCTTATGGCAGAAGGAGGTTGGACTGGATGGCCCTTGGAGGTCTCCTCCTACTCTAGGAACCCGTTGTTGTTGTTATTGTTATTATTATTGGCTGATTGGCCATCTGTGAGGAGAGCCTTGATTGTGTTTTTCCCTTATGGCAGAAGGAGGTTGGACTGGATGGCCCTTGGAGGTCTCCTCCTACTCTAGGAACCTGTTGTTGTTGTTATTATTATTATTGGCTGATTGGCCATCTGTGAGGAGTGCCTTGATTGTGTTTTTCCCTTATGGCAGAAGGAGGTTGGACTGGATGGCCCTTGGAGGTCTCCTCCTACTCTAGGAACCCGTTGTTGTTGTTATTGTTATTATTATTGGCTGATTGGCCATCTGTGAGGAGTGCCTTGATTGTGTTTTTCCCTTATGGCAGAAGGAGGTTGGACTGGATGGCCCTTGGAGGTCTCCTCCTACTCTAGGAACCCGTTGTTGTTGATATTATTATATTATTGGCTGATTGGCCATCTGTGAGGAGAGCCTTGATTGTGTTTTTCCTTATGGCAGAAGGAGGTTGGACTGGATGGCCCTTGGAGGTCTCCTCCTACTCTAGGAACCCGTTGTTGTTGTTATTATTATTATTATTGGCTGATTGGCCATCTGTGAGGAGTGCCTTGATTGTGTTTTTCCCTTATGGCAGAAGGAGGTTGGACTGGATGGCCCTTGGAGGTCTCCTCCTACTCTAGGAACCCGTTGTTGTTGTTATTATTATTATTATTGGCTGATTGGCCATCTGTGAGGAGTGCCTTGATTGTGTTTTTCCCTTATGGCAGAAGGAGGTTGGACTGGATGGCCCTTGGAGGTCTCCTCCTACTCTAGGAACCCGTTGTTGTTGTTATTGTTATTATTATTGGCTGATTGGCCATCTGTGAGGAGTGCCTTGATTGTGTTTTTCCCTTATGGCAGAAGGAGGTTGGACTGGATGGCCCTTGGAGGTCCCCTCCTACTCTAGGAACCTGTTTTTGTTGTTGTTGTTGTTGATAATATTATCATCATTATCATTATTATAATGCTCTCACTGAAATAAATTTCCAAATATTCTGCTTTTATGGCTCTCTGAGTCAAAAAGATTCCCGACACCTGATATAATGAATCACAAACGATAGAAATATTCACATTTTGTTAACCATTGTTTTGCAAAATTTTAGTGAATAAATGTCATTTTTCCTATGACAACTTCTCTTTTTCATGGCTCATAACATATACTCTTATCAGTCTTATTATATATCAAAAACGCAATGTAGTGCCTCATTATTATTATTATTACTATTATTATTAAAGAAATTCAATTGATATTATGTAGAATGTAGTTCAGCCTTTAGGTGCGGCCCTCAATCTTATTTTTCGACTAAGTTGTCAGTAAGTATATGTCTTTGCCTCACTTCTGTGTGGCCAAAAAAATCTCTTGTTTTGACTCCACTGCTCTTTTGTTTCAGATAATATCCCAGAGGAACTGAAGGACCCGTTTTATATAGACCAGTATGAGCAAGAACACATTAAGCCACCTGTCATCAAGCTGTTACTGTCCAGCGAACTCTACTGCCGCGTCTGCAGCCTCATTTTGAAAGGGGATCAGGTGGCCGCTCTGCAGGGACACCAGTCGGTCATCCAGGCTCTGTCTCGGAAAGGGATTTACGCCATGGAGAGCGACGATTCACCAGTGTCTGAATTGGATCTTGGCTCTGCACCTATCAAAATGGTGAGCTTCGGGAAAGGGCTCTTCTCTGACCTAAATGCGGCTCCCCGGTCTTTCTTTTTAGCTCCCTGGACGGCGGCTCCTTTGAATCTCTCTGAATCAACCCGTGTTCTTTGTTCCTCAGAGTCCTCACATGGGAATGATTGACGCTCTCATGATGGCCTACACGGTGGAGATGATTAGCATTGAGAAAGTGGTTGCCAGTGTCAAATGTTTCTCTACATTCAGTGCCTCAAAGGACTTACCCTATGATCTGGAAGATGCAATGATATTCTGGATTAATAAGGTAAAAATGGTGTTATTAACCTTAATTTTTGAGAATACATTGGAGGTCATTGTTGGGTAAGTAATCAGTAGAAATCCATATTTAAGTCTGGGGGTATTTTTTTGTGCAGAAGCGTTTTTCTGCTCTGAGATCAGAGTGAAGAGAGGGGCCAGGAAGGCAGTTCCATCTTGCCTCCTGCACTGTGTTTATCTATAGCAGGGCTGTCCAACTGGCGGCCCTGGGGCCGGATCCGGCCCCCCAGCCTGTTGGGCACGGCCCCAGCTATGCCCCCCAGCTGCCATTTTTAAATTTTTTTAAAAAATTCTATTTTTTTTTTTAAAAAATGGCGGCTGGGGGGGAGGGGGAGGCGGGGCAGGGAGGAGGAAGAGAGCTAGCTCCTCCTCCCTGCACCGCCCCCTCCATCCCTCTCTCCACGCCGAAAAGGAGGAGTAGGCGGTGCCAAGGGCAGCGCGTCACGCCAGGCCTGTGACGCGCTGCCCTTGGCGCCGCCTTCTGCCCTTTTTCGGTGGCTCCCCCGCCCTAGGAAGGGTGGGGGCCGCGAAAGGAGCGGCGCCAAGGGCAGCGCGTCACGCCAGGCCTGTGACGCGCTGCCCTTGGCGCCGCCTACTGCTCTCCCTCCTCTTTCCCGGGCGCCGTGCCTTTCCCGGGCGCCGTGGCGCTCGGGACAGCCACGGTGCCCGGGAAAGAGTAGGAGGAGGAGGAGGGAGAATGACAGCTTTAGGAGAGGGCGGGGCCTGGGCTGGGGGTGGGGCCTGGGGGCGGGGCCTGGGGGCGGGGCCGAGCGGCCCCCGAGGTCATCAGTGACCTCTATTCCGGCCCTGGACCCGGTAGAAGTTGGACAGCCCTGATCTATAGATATAATAAAAGTCAGTGTTTGTGGAGGAATATGTGCCAGCGTTCTGATTGGCTCCCGGCCTCTACATTCAGACAACATGATTGGTTGCCAGCGAGGGAGCATTTGCATAACGCCTCTATTGGCCAGCCAACACGAACATTCCGACCGTCTAAGCTGGCAGAGGGGGAGAAGGCAAAGGCCTGAGGCAGTCAGGCATGGTGGGAGTTTCAGGCCAAAACACTTTGTGGCTCCCAACAATGACAGAACAAGACCAAACTTGGCACACAGAGCCTCCATGACCCACTCTACATCCTGGTGCAGTTTTGAGTGGGATGGACCACGGATGATGGGACTTGAAGTACCTTCACTCACTTTCTGAGAGCACTGTGACCCTCATCCAATTACCAAAAAAGACCAAACTTGCCACACAGAGCCTCCATGACCCACTTTACATCCTGGTGCAGTTTGGAGGAGGGCAGACCATGCATGATGGGACTTGAAGTACCTTCACTCACTTCCCAAAACTGCTGCAAACCTAATCCAATGACTGATCAAGACCAAACCTGACACACAGAACCCTCATGACCCACTCTACATCCTGGTGCCATTTGAAGGAGGATGGACCATGGATGATGGGACTTGAAGTACCTTCACTAACTTCCTGAGACCACTGCAAGCCACGTAAACATCTCATAAGGACCACCCTTGGCACACAATGCCTTTCTCAAATAACCCGGGCAGGGCTGGGTCCCCAAGCTAGTAATATAATATAATATTGTATATACATATAATATTTTATTTATTATTTATTTATTTATTCAAACTTATTCTCTGCCAATCCCCACCAGCTTGGGGCGGCTCACATATAATAAAACAAGCAATTACAGCATCATATTAAAGCCATATCATAAGATTAAAACAATAGCAAAGAATTACACATAACATCAGGAGAGGCCAAACAGTTTTTTTAAATAATATTATAATGTAATACAATATAATACTAATAATAATATATTATAATTATATATTTTATATAACATGTAATATTACTAATAATATTACAGTATAATATTATAGTACAATGTAATATATAATTCTCTCCCCTCTGTTATTTAACGTCTACATGCGACCACTTGCCCAGCTGGTGCGTAGCTTTGGGCTTGGGTGCCATCAGTACGCTGATGACACCCAGCTCATCCTGAGGATGGATGGCCGGCCCGACTCCGTACCTTATAATTTCCATCACTGCCTTGAGGCTGTTACTGGATGGCTGCGAGTCAGTAGGTTGAGGGTGAATCCGGCTAAGATGGAGATCCTGTGGCTTGGTCACCCGGGCAGTGGGGATGTTCAGCTTCCGACCCTGGACGGCGTGGCACTACGTCCATCGTCATCCGTTAAGAGCCTCAGGGTAACCCTGGACCCTCTGCTGTCGATGGAGGCCCACGTCTCCACCGTCAGCAGAGTGGCGTTTTTCCACCTTCGCCAGGCGAGGAAGCTGGCCCCCTACTTGTCCCGTCGCGACCTGGCCACAGTGGTCCAAGCTACGGTCATCTCGAGGCTAGACTACTGTAATGCTCTGTACATTGGCCTTCCTCTGTCGGTGATCCGGAAACTCAAGCTGGTGCAGAACGCTGCAGCCTAACTCCTTGCAGGGGCTTCGGCGAGCCATCACATCACGCCAATCCTGCGCGAACTACACTGGCTACCCATAGAATGCCGGATCACCTTCAAAGTGTTAGTCTTGACTTTTAAGGCCGTACATGGTCTGGGGCCAGTGTACCTGCGGGACCGCCTCATCCCGTACTATCCCACCAGATCTCTGCGCTCTGAAGAACACAACCCCCTGGTTGTCCCCAGTCCAAAGACATTTCGCTTGACTGCAACTTGTCGCCAGGCTTTTTCGATCGTGGCTCCAACACTTTGGAACTCATTGCCTGCCGACGTTCGTGCCATTCAGAACATCCATTTAGGAAAGCCTGCAAGACTCTGCTGTTTCAGGAGGCTTTCGGGGTTGGATGAATTGCAGTCTCCTGTTGCGTACTGCCATCTTAATTATTTATTTACTTACTTTGCTTCTAGACTGCCTCTCTCAGCCCGAAGGCGACTCGATGCGGTGTACAAATAGCAGGAACTGCTCAAGACAAACAAATCAACAGTTATCAATACAATGTCAACATATACAATTTAACGTTAAAAACACAATATCAGCGTCTCCTTTGTTGCCGCTGTTGTTTTAATGTGCGGCCTAGTGCCCTTTTTTTATCTGTTGTTTTAATTGTGGTTTTAACTTTGATGTATTTGGCTGTTTTTATGAATATGTTGTGAGCCTCCCCGAGCCACTGGAAGGGCGGCAAACCAATACGAATTAAAAAAAAAAAAATATATAATATTAATATTGTGCTATGGCAATAATATCATATATTGTATTCACATTTGACTTGTAAGCCGCTCTGGGTCCCCTTTGGGGTGAGAAGGGCGGCATATCAAGGTCGTAAATAAAATAAATGAATAAATAAATTTTTCATAGATATTGTCACTGGAGAGCTTCAGCATTGTGGATTTCATGTGAGCATAGATCTTGAATAATTAAGTTCAAAATAATACGTTGCATAGGGAAATCCAGTTGCGATGTCTGAAACTTTCATTACAAATCTAGCTGGTGGTATCAAAATAGCTCCGTTCAGATTTTCAGCTAAAAGTATTTATCACTCAGGTACAGATTTTTTTCCTCCTACTTTTGTATTCTAGGAGGATTATACTCAGGATACAATCCCGTCAAAGTTAAGCAGTTTGATTTCAAGTCTAAAAGTATGCTTATCTCATAATGGAAATTGCTTAAAACTTTATCACTTCTGCTGGATTGTCTCCATTGTGTATTTGTGTGTCACCTTATACACTACAACTCTGTATTTTGAGTAGGGAAGAATAACTGGTGGAATGAAACCAACTGGCAGCAAATGTAAGCCATATACAGATTTTTAGGGGAAATAATGGCGTTCTTTACCCGCTTTCCCACCTTTAGGTGAACCTAAAGATGAGGGAGATCACAGAGAAGGAGATCAAACTGAAGCAGCAGTTGCTTGAAAGCCCGGGTCATCAAAAGGTAAGAACTGGTAGAAATATGACATTAGCTTGTTTTTCCCTAAGCATGTTAAGGATTGCAAGATCCACAATGCCCTGATAGATCTCCCTGAATGTGATGTTCCTGGTTTCCTATTCTTTCCCTTGGTCTTCCTGATCTTGGCAATTTCATGTTCTCGAGAGCTTCTTTAGTCCTTCTTGCCATTCGTATTCCTGTTTCCAGTTAAATGGAGAGGCTGGTGACTGGAGGCTGCTTTATCTATAGCAGGGGTGGGCAATTATTTTTTCCCAAGGGGCCACACGAGAGCCAAAGAATATTATGGAGGGCCGCACCTAAAGGCAGAACTACATTCTAATCTACATTATTTATTTATTTATTTACTTACTATATTTACTATATATTACACATCATTAATATTAACATATTCATATATCAAGAAATATTCATATATTATTAGTATTAATATATATATAATACATAGATATATAGACATTATAATATATTGAAATTATAACATAATATAACATTCAATTATATTATTTGTTATATTATTATATTACTATTATAAAACTATTATACAATAATAATAAAAACCACAAAAATAAAATGAAATTCAAGAAGACAAGGTGCGAACCAAGATGGAGGCTGACATCCTCAAGAGAGGAAGGATCCCAATGGACCCAGCCCAGAGGATGGCAAAGCGGACCCAGCCACTGCCGCAGCAGAAGAGAGCAGAGCAGCAGACGATCGGAGGCTGCAGGCCTCCGCCCGCTCTCGCCCCCAGCCGTTCCCCAGCTGATCGCCGTGCGGGGCCAAGAGGAAGGTGTGCCGCTGCCGCCATCCAATCGCAGGCTCTGTGGGGCCTGTGTTGGCAGACAGGCTGGAGGAGTGGCGGCTTTGGAGTGCCTGCCATCCCTGGAGGCGATCCAGGCCTGCGGGGGGAGTACTCGGCAATCTGAGGCGGCTCATCGCCGTGGCGACCCGGAAGATGAACCACTCTTCTGGGTCGCCACACCGATCACCCCCGCAGGTTGCGGAGTGCTCCCGCTGCAGGCCGCACAGAACCGGCTGCCCGCGGGCCGTAGGGTGCCCACCCCTGATCTATAGCTTCCATGGGTTAATATGTCACTGCTATGTCCTGTTTAACATTTGAATCCTGCTTATTTGGCTTTGAATCAACTATTGAAATAATAGGCCATTTTCAGCATTTATTCTGGGTTGCATTTCTGAGGAATTTTTGATAAATACCAATAACCGGCCCGGATTACCCATAAGGCCACACTAGGCCATGGCCTATGGGCGCAGGCCTAGGGGGGCGCCAGATCAAGGACCAAAAAAACGGTTCTGGGTTGCATTTCTGAGGAATTTTTGATAAATACCAATAACTAAGGCCACTAGGCCATTACCCCTAAGGCCAGATCTAGGCCAACGGTTCTGGCCTGCATTTCTGAGGAATTTTTGCCAATAACTGGGCCTAAGGCCACACTAGGGGGCGCCAGAGGGGGCGCCAGATCAAGGACCAAAAAAACGGTTCTGGGTTGCATTTCTGAGGAATTTTTGATAAATACCAATAACTGGCCCGGATTACCCATAAGGCCACACTAGGCCATGGCCTATGGGCGCAGGCCTAGGGGGGCGCCAGATCAAGGACCAAAAAAACGGTTCTGGGTTGCATTTCTGAGGAATTTTTGATAAATACCAATAACCGGCCCAGATTACCCATAAGGCCACACTAGGCCATGGCCTATGGGCGCAGGCCTAGGGTGGCGCCAAATCAAGGACCAAAAAAAACCGTCCAAACAAAACCGCAACGTGCGACATGATCTCTCTCTCTCTCTCTCTCTCTCTCTCTCTCTCTCTCTCTCTCTCGGGAGGGCAGGTGGAGAGCACTGCGAGGGCGGGGGAGGAGGGAATGGCGCCCCCCCTCGCCATTGCCCCCGCCCCCTTGTCAAGGAAGGAGAGCGCGAGGAGGATGAGGCAGAGGGACGCCTTGCCCCCGGGGCCGCTGGCGGGCATGCCCAGCAGCGGCCCCGGGGGCGGGGCTTCCAAAGTGTGGCCTAGGGCGCCAAAAGGAGTTAATCTGGGCCTGACTAATAAAGCATGTACTAGTCACCCAAAAGGATTGGCAGGGAACGCGTCCAACTGCCCTCCTATTTCCTCCCCCATAACTATTCCAGTGAACTAATATTGCGAAGGAATGTTACACTTTCATTACTGGAAAACGTGCGATTTTCTCAAACATCCCTGACTTCAAAGGTGGCCTGGTTTCTTTTGTAAGAATTAACACAATAGTACAGTTGCGCATCAGTAAATCAAAATGCTGTTGCCCAAGTTCTAACTGGCGCCTATGCGATGGCGTACTATGGCACTGGTGCAAGATGTCTTGATTCGGTTCTGGGCAATGTATTTTTTTAATTTTTCTATTTCAAATTTATTCCACAATATGAAAGTGTCTGTCGGTTGAGTTTGTGTGGGTATTGCTTATAACTGGCTCTGCTGATATTCCTCTCCTGTTCCCACATTCCCTTCCCTGCTTCCTGAGCAGTCTCCTTCCAAATGGTATTGGAAATTAGTACCTGTAAGTTAACTAATTCTACGCAACGGTTGTCATCCACAAAACCATGGCTTTCGGTTTATTCTTTTCTTGGTGTTTGCTTCCATTTTGCGATGCCGCTTTCACAACTTGCCAGAATCTCTTCGCCTTCAGAAAACGTAGATTTCATTTACATGGCTCTACATACTGTACATACAGCATAGTCATCACTACGCAGCATTTCCAGAATGGTTGATAGTCAAAATCTGGAGGTGGGAGAGCAAGGAAATCGCAGTCCAAAACTTTGTCCGTGCAGTGCTAAGGTGAAGCTGGTCAGTTTAAAGTAATGATGTTTGCATCTTTTTTTTGGAGATAGGTTTCAGGAAGGTTTATCTTACGTTTTGATCCAGTAGATCAGTGGTTCCCAACCTTTTTTTGACCAGGGACCGCTCTCCAACATTAGTACCAAATCAATTTTTGGTCAACTTTAGATTAGGCTTGGTTATTTGGGGGTGCTGATTCAGATAATTGCATTGGATAGACCACATGAGCTCTAGTTTCTAATATAGAATACTAGTTGAGGACCCGGCGGTGCCCGGGCTAATTGAGAAAGGCATTGTGTGGCAAGGTTCGTCTTTATGAGTTGGTTATGTGGCTTGCAGTGGTCTCTGGAAGTTAGTGAGGGTGCTGCGAGTCCCATCGTCCATGGTCCATCCTTCTCCAAACAGCACCAGGATGTAGAGTGGGTCATGGGGACTCTGTGTGCCAAGTGTGGTTTTGATCAGTCATTGGATGAGGGTTGCAGCGGGCTCTGGAAGTGAGGGAAGGTTCTGGAAGTCCCATTAACCATGGTCCCCTGTTCTCCAAACAGCACCAGCATGTAGAGTGAGTCATGTGGGCTCTGTGTGCCAAGTGTGGTCTTGATCAGTCATTGGATGAGGGTCGCAGCAGTCTCAGAAAGTGAGGGAAGGTACTGGAAGTCCCATCAACCATGATCCCCTGTTCTCCAAACTGCACCAGCATGTAGAGTGAGTCATGTGGGCTCTGTGTGCCAAGTGTGGTCTTGATCAGTCATTGGCTGAGGGTCGCAGCGGTCTCAGAAAGTTAGTAAAGGTACTTCAACTTCAAAGTGGGCCATTGGGCCTCTGTGTGCCAAGTTTGGTCCTGATTCGTCTTTGGTGTGGGCCACAGTGCTCTAAGGAAGTGAATTAAAGTACTGCAAGTCCCATCATCCATGGTCCATCCTCCCTCAAACTGCACCAGGATGTAGGGTGCACCTTGGGGGGTCTGTGTGCCAAGTTTGGTCTTGTTCTGTCATTGTTGGGGGGATAATCAAGTTGAGGAAGCCTAACAGTATCCCATGAGCTGAGGCCTAGTCAGGAAAATCAAGTTAAGGAAGCCTTGCTGTCAATTTTGGGCCTGGTCTGTGATTTATAAGGGCTACAGTGTTGTTTGGGAAGTGAATCTGCTGAAGGTACTACAAATCCCACCATTTGTGGCCCATCCTGCCCTAAACCACACCAGCTTCTGAAGTGGGCCACTGGGCCCCTGTGTGCCAAGTTTGGTCCTGATCCGTTATTGCTGTGGGCCGCAGTGACTGACCGCCTGAGGCCTTTCCCTTTCCCTCTGCGTTACCTTAGAATGTTGGAATGTAGATGGCCAATCAGAGTCCTTTACGCAAATACTCCCTCAGTGGCAACCTATCCCCCCTGTCGCCTTGGAATGTTGGAGTTCTGAGGCTGGCCAATCAGAGTCCTTTATGCAAATAATCCCACAGTGGCAACCAATCGAAACGCTGCCACATATTCCTCCGCATGCACCGCCGCACCTCCGCCCACAAATACTGACTTTTATTATATGCATAGATAGATAGATATGCTATCCAGTAGTCGCCATCTGCTTGCCCAGAGAAAACCATATTTAATAATCTAGAGCTGATGGGGCTGCCTTTGAAAACCTCTCGGAAGCTCCAATTAGTCCAATGGTTGGTGGTCATGTTGTTAACCGGAGCGGCGTACAGGGAGCGAACCACTCCTCTGTTGCGCCAGCTCCACTGGCTGCCAATCAGCTTCCGGGCACAATTCAAAGTGCTGGTTTTAACCTTTAAAGCCCTGGACCGTTCTGGCCCAGGTTACCAGTCCGAACGTATCTCCTGCTATGAACCATCACAAAGCTTAAGAACGCCCTGCTCTCGATCCCACCACTCTCGCAAACGCAGTGGATGGGAATGAGAGGCAGGGCCTTCTCGGCAGTGCCCCCCCCCCCCGCCTGTGGAACTCCCTCCCTAAGGACATCAGGTTGGCCACCTCCCTCCTGACCTTTAGAAGACAACTGAAGACCTGGCTCTGGGGTTGCATAAAGGACTCTGATTGGCCAGCCTCAGAACTCCAACATTCCAAGGCAACAGACAGAGGGGATAGGTTGCCACTGAGGGAGTATTTGCGTAAAGGACTCTGATTGGCCATCTACATTCCAACATTCTAAGATTAGAGGCCAGCGGCAATAGGAAAAGGAAATTTGGGTTTTGTGACATGGATTCTCCTGGCATGGTTGGTTTTACTGGCACGTTAATTGATTGTTAAATTTACTGATTATGTTGTACAATGTTTCAAAATTATTTTTATTGTGAATTGTAATTTTTATGGTATTTATGTTGTTAGCATCTTCTGATGTATTGAGGTCTACACAAAATATATAGTCTACACAAAGAGATGCCGTGCTCCCAAACTTGAGCAAAGTATATGTATCAGTCTAAAGACCTACATAAATTTAAAGGTCTACTCACAATTTATGATTGCTCATATGTAAAGGTCTACACCAGTGTTTTTCAACCTTTTTTGAGCCACGGCACATTTTTTACGTTTACAAAACCCTGGGGCACACCACCAACCAAAATGACACAAAATGACACTCGAACACAGTCATACATATAGTTAATATGTCTTTAAATGTATTTATACACTCAGTGTGAAACCTGGACCTATTTTGATGAACCCAACATAGATATCCTGGAAGGAATGGCAGAAAGACACAAACTTCCCACGCAGAACACCCATAACCAAGAGAAAATACCATAAGAGTTTGGTGGGCATTGACCTTGGGTTTTGGAGTTGTAGTTCACCTATATCCAGAGAGCACTGTGGACTCAAACAATATTGGATCAGGACCAAACTTGGCATGAATACTCAATATGCCCAAATGTGAACGCAGATGGAGTTCAGGGGAAATAGACCTTGACATTTGGGAGTTACAGTTTCTGGGATGTAAAGTTAACACACAATCAAAGAGCATCCTGAACTCTTGCAACAATGGAATTGAACCAAACTTGGCCTATTGAACTCTCATTACCAACAGAAAGTACTGAAAGGGTTTGCTTGGGAATTGACCTTGAGTTTGGAAGTTGTAGTTCACCTACACCCAGAGAGCACTGTGGAGGGGGAAGAAAAGGGTATTGGAGGTTCCAATTCCCCACGGCACACCTGATGATCGCTCACGGCACACTGGTTGGGAAACACTGGTCTACACAATATTATAAGCAAGTGTTATAAGCGCTAAACCATATACGCAACTCAGCATGTAGTATATAGAATCAAACCATGTGGTCCGTTTAGGGTTCCCGTGGGCAGTAAACGGAGCGAGCTAAAGAAAAGCGGCATTCAATTATAATCTGGATTTTAGCTGTTATATATGCGTATATGGTTTGGCGCTTATAACACTTGCCTTTTAGACCATTGTGTATTCATTATGACTGCTTAGCTGATAGTGGGTGCACCCTTCCCCCAGGAATTTTTCTATTGTGTAGAACTGTAATATTGTGTAGACCTTTACATACAGTATGAGCAATCATAAATTGTGTGTAGACCTTTAAATTTATGTAGGTCTTATGTATACATATACTTTGCTCAGGTTTGGGAGCACAACATCTCTTTGTGTAGACCTTATATTTTGTGTAGACCTCAATTTAGCAATTATTATAGCAGAACCACCTGGAGTTTCATGTGTTCATTACCTCCCTTTACCCACCGCCTTTTCTTGCCTTTTGTGCTACAGTAAGCCCCCCTCCCTCCCCATTGCTTCTCAGCGTCTTCTGATGCTCATGTGAGGCCGCTCTGAGTCCCCCTTGCGGGTGGAAGGGCGAGATAGAAATATACAATATAAATCTATTACATATAATAAAAGTCAGTGTTTGCAGGCGGTGGTGCGACCGAGCGACGGGAGGAATATTTGCCAGCGGGAGGATTGGCTGCCACCCTGGGATTATTTGCATAAATGGCTATGACTGGCCAGCTCCAAAATTCTACGGCCCCAGACAGAGGGGATTGGTTACCACTAAAATGCTATTTGCATAAAGGGCTCCGATTGGCCAACAACATTCCAACATTCTAAGGTGACTCAGAGGGAAAGGGAAAGGCCTCAGGCAGTCAGCCACAGCGGCCCACAGCAATGACGGATCAGGACCACACTTGGCTAGGGTTGCCACTTTTTGATATAAGAAATAAGGGACATTTACGGGATTTTTCACAAAAATAAGGGACACTTCATTAAAAACTTGAAACTCAAACATTAAGTATAGTTTTATTAACAGAATAAGATAATGATTGAAACTCACAAAAGAAACGTACTTACACCCTCTTAACAGTACATGTTTCTGCATGTTTGGTCATGCAGAAAAAAACATTATTAGAACTACCTTGTTTTCTCCATCTGTATTTAGTACTTGGCTTTGCTGAGTTTAAAAGCGCACTGTCTAAACATTAAAATAAAATAAATTTTATAAGACAGTACACCTTCATTATTATTATGTCAATAGTTAATGGTATAGTATAGTATGGGATACACAGCTAGGCCTATTTTAAGAGTAACTCTCAAGCAACCAGAAACTATCTTTATCCAACATTATCTAACATTCCCCTTGGGTAATGGTTAATTGCGTCAACTGTACTTTACTGTGTGCCTCTTCCTTCCAACGGGGATGCAGGCAGGCACACACTCGCAAGCGCATGACTATCAGCCTGCCCTGCGAGTTGGAATCCCCGGGCAGGCATTGCTGTGGAAACTGCAGTGCGTACCTTCCTCTGGTCAACCCCGCCCAGTCCTGTCCTGTTAGTCAATAATAAGGGACAGGGCCTGAAAAAACGGGACACAAATTTTAGGGCCAAAATAAGGGACGTCCCTTAGAATAAGGGGCATATGGCAACCCTACACTTGGCACACAGAGGCCCAATGGCCCACTTCACAACCTGCTGTGATTTAGGGCAGGATAGGCCACGAATGATGGGATTTGCAGTACCTTCACTTCATTTACTTCCCAAACAACACTGTAGCCCCTATACATCACAGACTAGGCCCAAAATTGACAGCAAGGCTTCCTTAACTTGATTTTCCTGACTAGGCCTCACCTCATGGGATACTGTTAGGCTCCCTCAACTTGATTTTCCCGACTAGGCCCCCGGGACTCGCAGTACCTTCACTAAGTTCCTGAGACCACTGCAAGCCACATAAACATCTAATAGGAACCAACCTTGGCACACAATGCGTTCCTCAAATAACCCGGGCACCGTCGGGTCCTTAGCTAGTAAATAAATAAATAGTAATATTTTGTGGGTAGTCAGCCTCTCCCCTACTGACATCCCCGTTGCCTCAACACCATGCGAGACCAGTCATTCTCATTGCTGCGTGGTTTCGAGGCAGCGGTGTAGTAATGGTGAGGAGGCGGGGAGAATCTGTGAATAATCAAATTCACAAACGTGGAGGGCCAATTAAGATCTGTCATTGGGAGGTTCGAATCAGTGCTTTGTGATTCACTTCCGGAGGCATGAGTCATTTCCGTTGGATTTCCGTTGGCAGGTGCCTTAAAATGCCTAGGAGTGCCTGTTTCTTAGTAGTAGGTGACGGAATACAAGAGTCCAAAAAATGTTGCCCTGACCTGTTCTAGGAATGTGGATGGCGGATTGTAGTTAGGAATGTGGTGGTTCTTGCACTGTGTGGAGTTGAGCTGATAGCAAGTATTAGATAAGCCAGAATCCATGATTTTCAAAGGGGTTTTTTTGCAATCCTTCAGGGGTTTTCCTTTATTTGTTGCCTCAGTTTCAGAAGTGGGGAGGACATTAGGTGGAGGGTACGCTTTAAACTAATCAGATCACCTTGCCTTGACTCAAATAATCATGTTTTGGGACATAAGGGGTATTTGCCCTTTTGAATGTATTAACATGATTCTGATTGCCGTCTTGTATCTTGCTGTTTCGTTGCAAAAGCCCGATCTGATGCATGCGCTATCGCACTGCATGCTGGAACCGGTGGAATATGCTCGTGTGGTACAGTATGATTCACATTACATTACGTATTTATGGAGAGCTTCAAGCTGGTGGAGAAACAACCTTCATCTTACATGATCAAACTTCCCCATTAATTTTTTTCCCGTATGATGTCCTTCACTGTTTACGTTTCAAAAATTGGGCCAAACTCCGTACCTCTTCTGCATGGGTCGCCGTAAACCGACCTTCCCAATTCAAAATTAATTTGTGATCAACTCCAAACTTGCTTATTTGCATAACCAACTCCTCGGCGTGAGCTTTCCTCAAATATATACATGTTTCATACCTAGATGTGGCCTTACATAGCTGGTTAGCTAGTTGATCATTTTTAGTCTAGTGGTGTTTATCTCCAGGTAAGTATTAGTCAGATGTGATTTATTGAATGACTATGGACTCCGTTCAATCATATGTTTAGGATTGTTTTTACTCATTGCACTGCTTTATGCGCTATGTAGCTCAGATTGTCAGTTGCATCTGTCTTGATATATCCGCATTATCCGTAGCAGCTTTCACAATATATTGTGGTATTCTGAACTAAAGTGAGTAAAGGGTTTGCTGAAGTGTTATGTTTACTCAGTAAATCTCCTTAGATTTAATTACTAGCCATATATGTCCTGCTTTAAAGCAGTTGCTGATTTGGACTGAAAAGCTGGTATCTATACTACATTTACTACATATACCGTATATACTTTTTTTAGGCTGAAAAAGCCCCCTGTGGCTTATACTCGAGTAAAGGTTATTTATTACTTTACTGTTATTATATTTATTATTTTACTCTATTATTACATTTATTATTTTACTCTATTTATTATAATTATTACATTTATTATTTTACTCTATTATTATTACATTTATTGTTTTACTCTATTATTACTGTTATTACATTTATTATTTTACTCTATTATTATTACATTTATTGTTTTACTCTATTATTACTGTTATTACATTTATTATTTTACTCTATTATTATTACATTTATTGTTTTACTCTATTATTACTGTTATTACATTTATTATTTTACTCTATTATTATTACATTTATTGTTTTACTCCAGTGTTTCCCAACCTTTTTTGTGCCACGGCACACTTTTTACATTTGCAAAATCCTGGGGCACACCACCAACCAAAATGTCACAAAATGACACTCTAACACAGTCATACGTATAGTTAATATGTTTTTAAATGTATTTATACACTCAGTGTGAAACCTGGGCCTGTTTTCATGGACACAAAATAGATATCCTGGCAGGAATGGCAGAAAGACACAAACTTCCCACACAGAACTCCCATAACCAAGAGAAAATGCTATAAGAGTTTGGTGGGCATAGACCTTGAGTTTTGGAGTTGTAGCTCACCTATATCCAGAGAGCACTGTGGACTGAAACAATGTTGGATCAGGACCAAACTTGGCATGAATACTCAATATGCCCAACTATGAACGAAGACGGAGTTCAGGGGAAATAGACCTTGACATTTGGGAGTTGTAGTTGCTGGGATTTATAGTTCCCCTACAACCAAAGAGCATTCTGAACCCCACCAATGATAGAACTGGGCCAAACTTCCCACACAGAACCCCCAGGAGGCAAGAGGAGGTCTCTACTTGGGGAAAGGGAGGCGGGCCTTCCCAATGCATGGAGAGGGAGAGACCAAGTAGACAACGGGTGGGGAGGGGGTGGTTGTAATTTGGTGCCTTTATAGAGGTAGGTTTCTTAAGGTTTTTATAGTTCAACACACTAGACTCCCCCCCCCCCCCAGGTTCCCATTTCCCACGGCACACCTGATGATCGCTCACGGCACACTAGTGTGCCCCAGCACACTGGTTGGGAAACACTGTTATACTCTATTGTTATTACATTTATTATTTTATTCTATTATTCTATTTATTATTTTATTCTTATTATTTTACTCTATTGTTACTGTTATTATTACATTTATTATTTTACTCTATTTATTATAATTATTACATTTATTGTTTTACTTTATTATTACTACATTTATTGTTTTACTGTATAATTACTGTTATTACATTTAATATTTTACTCTATTATGATTATTACATTTATTATTTTACTCTATTATTATTACATTTATTGTTTTACTCTATTATTACTGTTATTACATTTAATATTTTACTCTATTATGATTATTACATTTATTATTTTACTCTATTATGATTATTACATTTATTGTTTTACTCTATTATTACTGTTATTACATTTAATGTTTTTTAATCTACTGATTATTACATTTATTATTTTACTCTATTATGATTATTACATTTATTGTTTTACTCTATTATTACTGTTATTACATTTAATATTTTACTCTATTATGATTATTACATTTATTATTTTACTCTATTATTATTACATTTATTGTTTTACTCTATTGCCACTTGGATTTATTTATGCTCCTCAGATTTTATAATTTCTGGCATTGTTCCTCTGTTTCCTTGATGAGCTTGTAGTTAAACCAAATGGCACGGGTGGTTGGAAAAGTTGCCCCAAGAGTAGTAGGCTGATAGTGAAAGCTGCGTGAACCGAAAACTGTATTCCAGCTAGATGTGGAAATACAGTTTAACCAACTAAAAGGCTAATTAAAACTTGGTAGCATAGTTTCCCTACGTGACGAGGAATTGTCTTCCTCTGTCAGGTCCGTTATCGCCGAGATCACCTTTCGAGCCGGCAGTTGCCGTTTTTCCCGTTGCTCGAAGACCTGATGAAGGACTGCAGCGACGGGGCTGCTTTGCTGGCTGTGATCCATTACTATTGCCCTGAACAGATGAAGCTAGACGGTATGTGGAGAAGCATTTTCTTTTCTTTTTCAAAGACAGTTTCAATAGGATGCTAAGGACGTATCAAAGTAGCTTCGGAAGCAGCATTTGACAGCGGTACCTGTTACAACCCAATCTTGTTTCAAGGCGTGTGATGCCACCAAAACCAATTACTTCAGTTATGATGAGTGCATTGAGAGATTTATTTATTTACTTATTTGGACTTGTGCACGGCCACTCCCAGCGGCTCGGGGCGGTTTACAACATAAAGCAATAAAGCAAACAATGGACAAAACATACATATAATAGTAAGTAAAACAGCAAAATAAAAACGCAGCTAAAATCACAAGCTAAAATCACAAGCTTTCGAAGGCCTGTCTGAACAGGTGTGTCTTGCAGGCTCTCCGAAAGGTGAACAAATTTCGGAGAGCCCGCGTTTCCAGTGGCTTCGTATTCCAAAGAACCGGGGCGATGATGGAAAATGCCCTGCGCCTTGTCGAAATCAGGTGGAAAGACTTCACACAAGGGATTTCTAGAAGATTCTGGTCTTTTGAACGAAGTGATCTCGGAGGGTTATATGGAATCAGGCGATCCCGTAGGTACACTGGCCCCAGACCATACAAGGCCTTGAAAGTAAGAACTAACACCTTGAAAGTATTCAATTGGCAGCCAGTGCAGGTTCTGCAGTATTGGTGTTATACGGCGGCTCGTGGGTTCCCCCGCAAGCAACCGGGCTGTATCATTCTGCACTAGCTTGAGTTTCCGGATCACATTCAAGGGAAGGCCAGTGTAAAGAGCGTTACAGTAGTCAAGTCTTTTTTTTATATATATATATTATTTTTATTGCATTTCAATTACAGAAATAAAACTTAGGGCCATCGGGGACAGGAAGGGAGGGAAAGGGGGGTGAGGGTAAGACACAGGGGGGTTGAGGGTACACAATAAACTCCCGTCCAGTCGGCTTGGTCCCCCAAAACTGGGTATCCCACGGATTCTCTTATGGCCTTTTATGCCATCTTAGTCCCCTACCGTTGTTGCCCAACGGACGAGATCATCGGCTGATCTTGCCTATAGTCTTTGAGCTTAGTTCATTTACATATCTGCTGACCTTAGCCCAGTCCGTCTTATCCTTTCTGCTTTGATCATTAATCATACTCCTTAAATTATCAAGGTCCATGATTTCCCTGATGCGAACAAACCAGTTCTTCACTGATATCGGGCCTTCCCTTTTCCCGTTCTGGGCAATTTCCATTCTTGCCGCTGTGGCTAGCATGAAAAAGATCTTGTCCTCATTGCTATCCCAATTCCTGTCCTTAATATGGAGCAAATAGCAGTCCGGTTTCATTTCAAATTTACCCCCCAATATGTTTTCCATATGGAGGTGGATCTCTCCCCAGAATTTTCTCAGAATCCCACAATGCCACCAGCAGTGCATAAAACTGCCCTTACCCTTCTTACATTTCCAACATAAATCACTCATTCTCGGGTAGCATCTGGCTAGGCTCACCGGTGTGTGGTACCAGTGGTAGTACATTTTGTACCAATTTTCTGTCACATGAGAAAAGCCCAGTTGCCTAACTTTAGTCTTCCAAAGGGTTTCCCACTCCTGTAGCATAATGGAGTGTCCCAGTTCCTGGGCCCATCGTGTCATTGTGTCCTTAATAGTTTCAGTTTCTGTCTCCCATTCAAGGAGTTGACTATATAAGAGGCTTATTGTCTTATTATGTGATTTCATTATTTTCTCCCACACCGTGGGCTGCGTGTTAAAATTAATTCGCGCATCCCGTTTAAACCTTTCTTTGCATTGAGCATAGTGGAACCAAGACAGGTCGATGTCCTGATCTCGTAGTGCTTCCAACGATTTTAGTGACCACTCCGACCCCACTTTGGTGACCAGCTGTTCATATGTATACCACTTGCTGGTTGGGAGTTCCCTAATCTGTTGAGCTTCTTGTGGCGATATCCATTGAGGCATCGCTTGATAAAACCGGTCTTTATATTTGTTCCAGGACCTGAGGAGTGATGCCCGGATAAAACGGTTCGAATTTTTTTTTTCAACAAGCGCCTTGTCATGCCAGAGGTAGGCGTGCCACCCCCGGCGCAAATCAAAACCCTCCACTGCCAGCAGGTTATTGTCTTTTAGAGTGGCCCAATCTTTCACCCAGCTTAGCGCAGCCGCATCGTGGTACAGTTGGAAGTCGGGAAGCCCCAGTCCTCCCCTCTCCCGGCGGTCACAGAGGATACTGAATTTAATTCTTGCCTTCTTTGAACGCCACACGAATTTAAGTACATCAGTTCTCCAAGTTCTAAAGCAAAGACGTGATCTAATCACCGGTAAATTCTGAAATAAAAACATTAGCCTCGGGAGAACTCCCATCTTAATTGCTGAAATTCTACCCAACAAGTTCAGATTAAGGTATTTCCACCTATCTAGTTTCCTTTTTATCTCTGCCCAAGCTGGAACATAGTTATTTTGAAGGAGCTGGTTATTCTTCGCCGTGAGTTGTATACCCAGGTATTTTATTTTCCTCACCAAATCGCATTTAGATATTTCTTGTAAAAGGGATCTCCTTCCCAGGTTGACGTTTTTGGTCAGGATTTTTGTTTTGTCCATATTAACCTTTAGGCCCGCCACCTTCCCAAACTCTATTATTTTCTTCATCCATAACCCAAAACGCTCTAACGGGTTCTCTATAATACAGGCGATGTCGTCTGCATATGCTTTCACCTTCCAGTGTGTGTTTTTCACTCGCAGGCCCTTTAAGGACTCATCCTTCCTAACAGTAGTCAAGTCTTGAGATGACCGTGGCTTGGATTACCGTGGCCAGATAGTTCCGTGAGAGATAGGGAGCCAGGCGCTTCGCCTGTCGCAGGTGGAAGAATGCTATTCTACTGACATTGGAGATTTGGGTCTCCATTGACAGTAGAGGGTCCAAGTGGACACCCAGGCTTTTTACTGATGATGACGGGCGTAATGGCTCGCCATCCAGGGTCAGCAGTGGAATTTCCCTACTGCCCAGACGACCCAACCAAAGGATTTCCGGATTCGCCGGATTCACCTTCAACCTGCTGGCTCGCAGCCATCCAGTAACGGCCCCAAGGCATAGATGGAAATTTTTGGGTATGGATTCCGGCCGGCCCTCCATCCTCAGAATGAGCTGAGTGTCGTCGGCATACTGGTGGCACTCAAGCCCAAAGCTACGTACCAGCTGAGCTAGTGGTCACATATAGGGACCTCACAAGACAAGGGGGTTCCCCCAGAAACCAGCCCACCCCTCTGCACTCGCTGCTTCCGATTGTGGAGAAATGAGGACAGCCGATCCAGAGCTGTCCCCCTCGCGCCAACCACAGCAAGGCGTTGCGTCAAAAGATGCTGAAGCACATGCTTAAATGTCTCACCGATAGAAGTAAATGAGACAAAGGTGGTGAACTTTGGTTGGGTCAAACCTTGCGATTATTTATATTTTTATAATTACACTATGTAACAAAATTAGAAAAATGTATGATCCTGGTTTGACAGAATTACTTACTTACTTCGGCGATTCCTCGTTGATCGAGTAGGATAGTCTTCCAAGTCCAGTGTTCTGGTGGGTCCATAGGTGGCTGTTCTTGATCTGCATCTTCTCCCACAGTGAAGGCATTGGTTTCCAGGTGGAAGGCGGTCTCAGTCGGGGTTGGCTTAACGCGCCTTCCTCTTGGCATGTTTCTCTCTTTTACCCTCCATTCATGCCTCTTCAAATCCTGCAGCACTGCTGGTCACAGCTGACCTCCAGCTGGAGCGCTCAAGGACCAGGGATTCCCAGTTCTCGGTGTCTACGCCAGAGTTTTAAAGGTTGGCTTTGAGCCCATCTTTAAATCTCTTTTCCTGCCCACCAACATTTTATTTTCCGTTCTTGAATTCGGAGTACAGCAATTTATTAATTATTTATTAATTGCCACCCTTGACTTTTATGCCACTAACTCCATGCTGTTGATAAGATAGTGGCTGCAGCGGCCTTACCAAAAGCCCTCCAGCTATACTAAAAAATACATCAACATATAACAAACATAACAGCATGGGGAGCAGTACAACAGTAGGAAGGGAGGGAGAAGGAGGGGGGCAGGGTGGGAGGAGAAGACGCGTGTGGAGTTCCCAGGGGGCGGGTCTCTCCCTCGGGCCCTACTCTCCGCTTCACAGCTGGGGAGCAGAGGTGGTCTCAGGGTGATTCCACCAAGATGGTCCGAACCAGCCGGCCCCCTATTGACCAGGGGTCTGGTTGGGAGTGTCCAATCTGTGGGATTGCTGACCTTCTTCCACTGTGGGCTTAAGAGAGAGGGCTTAGCTGTCCAAAGGTTCTGGCCCGCAAGGCGCTTTTTCCAGGACCTGGGCTCCCGGGCAGGGCAGGTCTCCCCCTCTCAGGCGGGCAGTGGCTACATTGGCCTTCCCGAGGCCAGGCTGGGCAGCCCGCTGCTCCTGTCTGGGGCCTCCAACGCCGCCGTATAACCGGCTTGCAGGCCACCTGGCCTATTGAGCACCGGGCGCCCGAGACTCACCAGTTAAGGTCTTATGCTGTCCCGGCTCGGGACCTGTCAGCCCCGGCCGAGATCAGAGGGAGGCGGAGGGGGGTCTATGGTCCGTATTTGACATCTAGTGAAGGGCGTTATAGCCGATAGCTGGAAAGCGGCGAAACCAGGGCCTTGAGCGACCTACTCCCCGAGCCCTTACCTGTTTAGAAGGCCTTCGTTAGCCCGAGATATCTAGCTGCATCTGCTGCTGTTATGGGGCATGGTTGTAATGCTATTGTTTTGATGCTATTGTTGCTGTTTTTTAATCTGTTTCAGCCTTTGTTGTATGTATTGGCTCGGAGAGCAACTGCTTTGGGAGACGGTAGAAGCCCCAATAATAAATAAATAAATAAATAATAAATATTATTTCCTGCTTAATTGTACGGTCCTTACTTTAACCTCCGGTGGCGCAGTGGGTTAAAGCGCTGAGCTGCTGAGAAGCTCCGGCTTCTGCCAACCGAGCAGTTCGAAAACATGCAAATGTATCTAAAACCTCAATTAAAGTTTTTTTTTTTAAAAAAGAAAACATGCAAATGTGAGTAGATCAATAGGTACTGCTCTGGCGGGAAGGTAAAAGACAGGAAACCATGAGGGCCAGCTAACACCACCGAACAAAGGATTCCCCCAGGCAGGAAGCAGCCAGGCTTTGAAGCTGTTATGCTAATCCATGCTAATCAAGGTGGCCAATGGCAACATTCACACTTGCCTCCAGCAGTAAAGAGTTCTTTCTCCCACCCTGGACATTATTCCACAGATATATAAAGCCCACTTGCCTAGTTTCCAACAGACCTCACAACCTCTGAGGATGCCTGCCATAGATGTGGGCGAAACGTCCGGAGAGAATGCTTCTGGAACATGGCCAGGCATCCCAGAAAACTCACTGCAATCCAGTGGTTCCGGCCATGAAAGTCTTCAACAACACATTCTTAGGCATTGTTACTACTATGGCTTTTGGGTCTGTTATGAATAGTGCTGCGATCGCATGTCCTGCTGGCTATTTCAAATCCCTGCTGGGATGGTTCATAGTTTCAACCATTGTTGTCCGATAACTAGTATTAATTTCTTGTGTTACTCCCCCCCCCCCCTAGAAATCTGCCTGAAGGAGGTGACGTCCATTGCGGACAGTGTCTACAACATCCAGCTGCTTCGGGAATTCTCTAACGAATATCTCAACAAATGTTTTTACCTCACTTTGGAAGACATGCTCTACGCACCTTTAGTGTTAAAGGTAAGGCCCGCCAATGGAAGACGCCGTTTTGAAATATGTGCCAATGGGCCTACTCACGTTAACTTTTCCCGCTTTCCAGCCCAACGTTATGGTCTTCATCGCCGAGTTGTTCTGGTGGTTTGAGATCGTCAAACCGGACTTTGTGCAGCCCAGGGACCTGCAAGAAGTGAAAGACGGTGAGATATTTCAACTGCTGTAGCCTCAGTTTTAAGGATCCGATCCACAAAATGTTCTAGCAGAACCTTGGGCTTTTATCTGTAGACTTCTCTAAGAATGAATCTTAAAATCGCTCACAGTAACCCAAGGTGGTCGTTGCCAACTTTCTCCTTGTATTTCAAAGTGGAAGCAGCCGCTTTGAGTCTCTCTTTTGGAGAGAAAAAGTGGAATAATAATAATAATACTATAATAATAATACAATAATAATAATAAAGGGCAGAGTAAAACCTCAACTCACGAGTAAACTGAATCAGGAACACGATGCACGATATCAGGATACCAAACAGGATACCAAAAACAACTCCTTGCTCGCTGCAAGAAAACTCCCTCCAAACCCCACGTTATATAGACCTAGAGATCAGTCTCGCCCGAAGAGGACAACTCCTCCTGATTAGACGTTGCAGCTGCTTCTCTCTCTGCAGCTGAAACCCTTTGCGAGTCCCTCCAAGATCCCCAGCGTCTTTCAAAACTTAACGTATCCCAATCATTCCCTGAGGTTTGAGAGGGCCACTCATTGTCACTATCAAACCCCAGAAAAGTATCACTACTGGCGGCTGCATCACACACATCCCGAACCTTCTTTACATGAGTCCAGTCTAACTCAGTATCACTCTTTTCTGACGAGCTTTCACCATCCCAAAACGCTCAAAAGACTCAGAGTCAGTAGGGGCCATAAGTATTTGCCGAACTCTCTTCCTTTGTGCCAAACTCTCCCTGCTGGAATCACTTGCAGCCCTCTTTCTGCCTGCTCCAGCGCTTAAGTTACTCTCAGCCCCACCTAGTTCCATACTACACTCAGACGCTGTAGACTCAGCGTCCTCCTCAGCCCTACTAGCAGGCAGAGCCGAGGACTCAATTACAACATTAACACATGGGATTGATTGCTATTTTACAGTCTTTTTTATTTGTGTGTTGACATTTAAGTATCATCTCCTCCTCCTCCTTCTCCACCAGCTTTCCTCCTAAAATAGTCACGTCAACTTGTTACAGGGTTTCTGAATAACTGTTTTGCTTGTGTGTATCCTACTTGTTGAAATATTTTGATTACATTTCCTTTTAAGCTTTCTGTGTTTGGGTTTTTTTTTTACCATTGTAACAAATTACATTAATTTTTTTTAAAAAAAAAACACCCTCCTGTTTACAGTTGTTTAGAACTGTTGCTTTAAAACTGACACTAACGGTGTAAATGGATATTTAGCGAAAACCATGTTGCAGCAGAAGAGCAGCCGCCCACCCATTCCTATTTCCAACGCAACCAAACGAAGCTTCATGGCGAGTCCAGCGG
The DNA here is from genome assembly GCA_030556195.1 of Anolis apletophallus. Taxonomy (NCBI): domain Eukaryota; kingdom Metazoa; phylum Chordata; class Lepidosauria; order Squamata; family Anolidae; genus Anolis; species Anolis apletophallus. Next base: position 16,853,005 of record JARBWK010000018.1, read on the forward strand.
CTTCCGGTTCGGCCGACGTGCAACCCCCGGCTCAGCTCCCTTTGGAAACGTGCAACAGGTATTACCTGCATCCTGAAGGATTTGTGTCTTTGTAAGTTTCTCTTTCTGTCTCCACAATAGTCGACCTTGCTTCCTGTGCTGTGGTTTGGCACTGACATCAGTAGTTAGTCTGTGTGCTGTTACGTGTTTTCTGGAGTTTGCAGCTTTTCAGGCTGTTATCAGATTGGGAAAGAGTGAAAACCGCTAGGCATGTCCTTTTATAATGCCTGTTTCTATTACTCCCATTGTACAGAAGATCCCTGGCACAAATGAAGAATATTATCTCATTAGGTAGATCACGATCTACTGGTAGATCGCCTAGGGCAGTCTTTCTCAACCAGTGTGCCGTGGCACACTAGTGTGCCGTGACGGACCTCCTGGTGTGCCGCGAGAAAAGCTCTCTGCCCCCCTTCCTCCCCACTCCTGTCGAACTCCTGCTGCTTGGGGGAGGAGGAAGGGCCAGGCAGTGATGAAGAAAAAGAAGAAGGGACCGGGGCGCCGCCTCCTTCGGCCATTTCCCCAGCCAGCCTCCAATCTGCCATGACTCTCGCCCCTCGCTCCCTGAAGCCGCATGGAGGAGCCCTGCCCACTGAAGCCCGTCCACCGCTCATGCTCCTCCTTTGTAGGAGAGCTGAAGCTGGGGGGGAAGGGGCGGGGCATGGTGCAGCCTGGCTCTGCCCCCTCCCCCGGCTTTGGCACTCCCAGCAGCTGCTCCAGCCTTGAGGGGACAGTGCCAAGCCAGCATTGTGCTGGCTCTGGCACCGCTGGCTTGGCACTGCCCCTCAAGGACTGGAGCAGCTGCTGGGCGAGGTGAAGCTGGGGGTGGGGCGGGGCATGGTGCAGCCTGGCTCCGCCCCTCCCCAGCTTCGCACTCCCAGCAGCTGCTCCCAGCAGGCCACCAACCCCCAGCCGTTCTTTACTGTGTTAGAGTGTCATTTTGTGTCATTTTGGTTGGTGGTGTGCCCCCGAATTTTTTTAATGTTAAAAGTGTGCCGTGGCTCAAAAAAGGTTGGGAAACACTGGCCTAGGGCAGGGGTGCCCACACGTTTTCAGCATGCGAGCTACTTTTAAAACAACCAAGTCGAAAAGATCTACTTTCTGCTGCTGTGCGCTCCTGCCGCCGCGTGGCGCTCCTTCCGCGGGGCATTGCGGGAACGAGGGAGCGCACTCCGCCCTGCCTCTCTCTCGTCCAGAAGCAGCTGTGCAGGGCTTCCAGAGGCCTCGCCTCACGCTCCCTCATTCCCGCAATGCCCTGCGGAAGGCGCTCCCTCGTTCCCGCAATGCCCCGAGGAAGGAGCACCGCGCGGGCGGAAGGAGCGCCGCACGCAGCGCAGAAACACCCCATCCAGCTGCGAACGACCTCATTTGGACTTGCGATCGACGAGTCGATCGCGATCGACTTTGTGGCCAGCCCTGGCGTTGGGCATCCTGGTAGATCGCAGGCAGGGCGGGAGGAAGGCTCAGTCCTGCCCCGCAGGCTCCCAACACCGCCCAGGTGCAGAAGGAACCTGTTGTTGTTGTTACTATTAGTAGTAGTAGCAGAGGCTGAATGAATATTATCATTATTATTATGATGAATAAATTCATGGGCTTATTATACTCACATTCAGTTGAATTAAGTCTTAAAATATATTATATGGCTCCCACTGAAAAAAAAATCCAAATATTTTGCATTTATGGCAACGCTAGGAGTGTGCGCACGCGCGCGGGTTCGCGTAGCGGCGGCAGGTAGATTGTTGTGACTTGGTTTTCTTAAAAATAGCTCGCAGGCTGAAAAAGTGTGGGCACCCCTGCCGTAGATTGTCCTTGTCTGGCTATAGTAATTACTTTTTTTAAAAAAGAGCTCTTGGGACCCGTGCTATTATTCACTCTTCTCCCTTGTCCTAGTTCTTTTCTTTTTAATTTAAATACGAGATCCTTTTAAGACCACGTGTTTCATTAACATGAGCGTGACCTGTTCCTCTCGGGCTGCTACTACAGCTGTGTTAGGTTTACAATCTCAACCGTGCCAACTTTTCCAGTTTTTCTTTTTCAAAATTGCTGTGTTTTGGAAGCTAGCTGGAAAAAAAGACAACGGTGTGTTTTTCCTACTATGGTATTGTTTCCAGCTGCCCTCGCCCGCATTAATGTGTAGTCTTCTGTATGTTTCCTTCCCCCCCCCCCCCCAATAGTGGGAAAGGAAGCCCTGCCTTCAGTCCAGCCCATCCATTGCTGCCATTGAGACAGAAGCAACAGAAGTCACTGCAAGGGGAAGACACTTCAGGTAGACAACCACTTTTCTTTGCGGCATGTATGCCACCCCCCGTTGCGTCAGCTCCACTGCCGGTCCATCTCCGAGCCCAATTCAAAGTGCTAGTTTTGACCTGCAAAACTCTATATCGAGGTGGGCAATTATTTTTCCCAAGGGGCCACACGAGAGCCAAAAAATATTATGGAGGGCCGCACCTAAAGGCTGAACTACATTCTAATCTGCATTATTTATTTATTTACTATATATTACACATCATTAATATTAACATATTAATATATCAAGAAATATTCATATATTATTAGTATTAATATCACAATTATTATATTATATACTAGCTGTACCCGGCACGCGTTGCTGTGCCCTTTTTAGGAGATGCGAGAAAGTCTGAGTATGTAAGGGTTGGAAATGATGTTACTTACGGTCTTGGTGGGGTCATGTAGGCATGAATTGCACTTTCTATGTGTGCTCCAAATGATGTCATCTGGAAGCATGAGTTGTATTGTCTTCTATAGCGGAGGAAGTGTTTTGATTCTGGAGTGTGTCCACTCAGCAAAGTCTGTAGTGGTTGTGGAGGAGTGGCAAGTGGTGGTAGAGAGACTTTACCGGCTAGGCAGCACATTCCCGGTGTTTCTGCTGGGTATTTCAGGGCTTTGCAGTGTGTGCAGATGTGCGTTAGGGTGCCAATGTCGGCCTCTGGCGCCATGCTGTAGTCTTCTGCAGCGTTGTATCTGAAGGCTAGGCGGTGGAATTGGTTGTGGTGTTTTTGAAGTTTGTTTTCTGTGTTGCGACGTCGTGTTTCTGCGCTCCTTGCGCGCTGCTGTTGTGTTGCATTTCTGCGTCTTTGTTGTTCCTGGCTGCGCGCTTCTTCTTGTCGTGCAGTTCTTTGCTTTTGGTTCTCAGCTGTGCGTCGTGCAGTGACCTGTTGTCTGTGTCTCTGCTGCGCAGTGTGTTTCTGTTCTGGCGTTTGTTCTGCCCTTTTTTGTTTGATGTATGTAGCGCTGTGAGTGTGTCGTCCGATGCTGTTATTTTTATAAGGCATGGCTTGTCTTTTGGGTCAGTTTCTGTCTGTGTGGAAGGAAGGAATGGTTTTAGTTTGTGGTGTTTGTAGGTGGTGTGTGTACAGGGTCCCGTAAGGTTGGTGGGATGGGTTGTGATTGGAAGTTGTGTTGTGTTGTGTGGGTAGGAATTTGCTTGAGAATTGCTCCCTCAGAGTTTGGTTTTGGCAGTTTAACCCTCAAACACCAACTGAAATCTCTCAGCATTCTATCCTAGCCTTGGATGGCTCTTGCCAGCGTTGCTATGGTTACAGCAGTTATGCAAACCGCTCTTATTGGCAGCCAATCATGTTGTTCAGAATGTAGAGGCTGGGTGAGTCATTGGCTGCCCGGAGGATACTGGGAAATGTAGTTTTATTTTTACTCGTTGTTTTGGGGCCTTTTAGGTTTTGGGGGAAAGTTTCTTTGCTACAAACGTACCTTGCTTGAGGCCTATTTCTGTTGGCAAGTATTGTTTTTCTGCGTTGTATGGTTTCTTTGTTTGAGGTATACATCACATGACGTGAACCCATTTATATAATAGATATAGACGTGTTAATATATTGAAAATATTAATATAACATATTATTTATTATATTATTATTATAAAATTATTATGAAATTATAAAAACCACTAAAATAAAATGAAATTCAAGAAAACAAGGTGCGAAACAAGATGGAGGCTGACATCCTCAAGAGAGGAAGGATCCCAAGATGGAATGGCCCAATGGACCCAGCCCAGAGGATGGCAAAGCGGACCCAGCCGCCACCGCAGCAGAGCAGAGCAGCAGATGATCGGAGGCTGTAGGCGTTCCCGATCGGCTGATCGCCCTGCCATGGAGTGCCTGCCATCCCGGCTTTTGAGTGCCTGCCATCCCGGGAGGCGATCCTGGCCTGCAGCGGGAGCAGTCAGCGACCTGCGGCGGCTGATCGCCCTGGCGACCCAGAAGACAATCAAGTCTTCCAGGTCGCCAGGGCGATCAGCTGCCGCAGGTCGCCGACTGCTCCCTCTGCAGGACCAGATCGCCTCCCGGGATGGCAGGCACTCCAAAGCCGCCACTCCTCCAATCGTTCTCTGGAGTGGCGGGCTGTCTGCCGATGCAGGCCCCACAGCCCGTGATGGGATGGTGGCAGCGGCAGCCCTTCCTCTTGCAGAAATGGCCCCGCCCTGATGCCCTTCTCCCCTGGCCAGTCAGAATCGGCCGGCGGACCACATCTGGCCCACGGGCCGTAAGATGCCCAGGTCTGGCCCAGCTTACTTGTAAATAAATAAATAGGCACAAAACTCTTAATGGCTGCAATACTGGATATTCAGTATTGTTTGTTTATTTAAAGTATTTGAATAACAGGATTATCCAAGACTGTGACTTCGCCTGATCCTGATGCAAAAAGATTCTTAACCATTCTTTCTAAATTGTTTATTTGTTGAGTGCCAAACTTTGCTGCGCATTAGAGTGAGGAATATCAACTCCAGCTAGACTTGGCTCACTTTTCAAATTCACAGGTGGTATCGTCGGGAAATCATTCTAGGGTAAATTGAGTCTTGTATTTGCCATTAGACATTAGCTGGAACTCCTTACTAAAGCACTCGCTAGACTGCCCTCACCTGGCGAAGTCTTGTTTAGGACACATTTCAGCACCGCAAGCTTTAAAATATTTAAAACAAAGTGATTTTTGTAATTAAAAAAACCAAACTTGCGCAATATCTTTTTTTAGGCCAGCGTAATCGTTCCAATTCATTGACTCGAGTGGACGGGCAGCCCCGGGATTCAATTCTCGCGTGGCCAGAGAAGAAACAAAGGTAACGTATTTTGTGGGGAAGCTGAATTTAAAATCTCAGCAGTGCTATATAACTCCGGATGGGAAGACCGAAAGGGAGGCTTATATAATAGAACAGGGCTGTCCAACTTCTACCGGACCTGTGGCCGGAATTCCAGTTACTGATGACCTGGGGGGCCGAAGGGTCTGCCTCCGCCCCCGGCTCCGCCCTCCCGGCTCCACCCCAGCTCCGCCCCTCCCCGGCTCCACCCAGGCTCCGCCCCTGCCTGGCTCCACCCCTGCCCCGCCCCTCCCGGCTCCACCCTCCCCGCCTTGAGGTGTCTGTGGAGGACACCGGGCTTTGACTTGGAGATAGAGATGAACACCAAAATCCCAGTCTCAAGTCCCAGTCCCTGCTTTGAACTGGATTATATTGCAGTGTGGACTCAGGGCCCTTCACACAGCCATATAACTCAGAATATCCAGGCAGGAAACCCCACAAAACTTGCTTTGAACTGGATTATATTGCAATGTGGACTCAGGGCCCTTCACACAGCCATATAACACAGAATATCCAGGCAGAAAACCCCACAAAACCTGCTTTGAACTGGATTATATTGCAGTGTGGACTCAGGGCCCTTCACACAGCCATATAACGCAGAATATCCAGGCAGGAAACCCCACAAAACCTGCTTTGAACTGGATTATATTGCAGTGTGGACTCAGGGCCCTTCCACACAGCCATATAACGCAGAATATCCAGGCAGGAAACCCCACAAAACCTGCTTTGAACTGGATTATATTGCAGTGTGGACTCAGGGCCCTTCACACAGCCATATAACGCAGAATATCCAGGCAGGAAACCCCACAAAACCTACTTTGAACTGGATTATATTGCAGTGTGGACTCAGGGCCCTTCACACAGCCATATAACACAGAATATCCAGGCAGAAAACCCCACAAAACCTGCTTTGAACTGGATTATATTGCAGTGTGGACTCAGGGCCCTTCACACAGCCATATAACGCAGAATATCCAGGCAGGAAACCCCACAAAACCTGCTTTGAACTGGATTATATTGCAGTGTGGACTCAGGGCCCTTCACACAGCCATATAACCCAGAATATCCAGGCAGGAAACCCCACAAAACCTGCTTTGAACTGGATTATATTGCAGTGTGGACTCAGGGCCCTTCACACAGCCATATAACACAGAATATCCAGGCAGGAAACCCCACAAAACCTGCTTTGAACTGGATTATATTGCAGTGTGGACTCAGGGCCCTTCCACACAGCCATATAACGCAGAATATCCAGGCAGGAAACCCCACAAAACCTACTTTGAACTGGATTATATTGCAGTGTGGACTCAGGGCCCTTCACACAGCCATATAACACAGAATATCCAGGCAGGAAACCCCACAAAACCTGCTTTGAACTGGATTATATTGCAGTGTGGACTCAGGGACCTTCACACAGCCATATAACGCAGAATATCCAGGCAGGAAACCCCACAAAACCTGCTTTGAACTGGATTATATTGCAGTGTGGACTCAGGGCCCTTCACACAGCCATATAACACAGAATATCCAGGCAGGAAACCCCACAAAACCTGCTTTGAACTGGATTATATTGGAGTGTGGACTGATGGCCCTTCACACAGCCATATAACGCAGAATATCCAGGCAGGAAACCCCACAAAACCTGCTTTGAACTGGATTATATTGCAGTGTGGACTCAGGGCCCTTCACACAGCCATATAACACAGAATATCCAGGCAGGAAACCCCACAAAACCTACTTTGAACTGGATTATATTGCAGTGTGGACTCAGGGCCCTTCACACAGCCATATAACGCAGAATATCCAGGCAGGAAACCCCACAAAACCTGCTTTGAACTGGATTATATTGCAGTGTGGACTCAGGGCCCTTCACACAGCCATATAACACAGAATATCCAGGCAGGAAACCCCACAAAACCTTCTTTGAACTGGATTATATTGCAGTGTGGACTCAGGGCCCTTCACACAGCCATATAACCCAGAATATCCAGGCAGGAAACCCCACAAAACCTGCTTTGAACTGGATTATATTGCAGTGTGGACTCAGGGCCCTTCACACAGCCATATAACACAGAATATCCAGGCAGGAAACCCCACAAAACCTGCTTTGAACTGGATTATATTGCAGTGTGGACTCAGGGCCCTTCCACACAGCCATATAACCCAGAATACCTGCTTTGAACTGGATTATCGGAGTCCACACTCATATAATCTGGTTTAAAGCAAATAACATGGGATTTTATTCAGATGTGTGGAAAGGAAGTCAAATAAGAAGCCAGGGCCCTTCCACACAGGCCTACAACCCTGATTTATAAGGCATAATATTCATTCTGCCTCTGCTAATAATAATAATAATAATAACAACAACAACAGGTTTCTGGAGTAGGAGACCTCCAAGGGCCATCCAGGGCCATCCAGTCCAATCTCCTTCTGCCATAAGGGGAAAACACAATCAAAGCATTCCTCACAGATGGCCATTCAGCCTCTGATGATGATAATAATAATAATAATAATAATAATTACAATGGGTTCCTAGAATAGGAGACCTCCAAGGGCCATCCAGTCCTACCTCCTTCTGCCATAAGGGAAAACACAATCAAAGCATTCCTCAGCCATGTTGAATCAAACCTAAACTCTCATGAGAGCAACAGAAAGTACTGAACCTTGAGTTTGGGAGTTGTAGTTCTCCTCCATCCAGAGAGCACTGTGGACTCAAATAATGATGGATCAGGACCAAACTTGGCACGAAGCCTCAGGAGAGGAGGAAGCCGGAAAGGGAATGAATGAGCACCCCCGCTCCGAACTCGGCCCCGCCCCTTTTCGCTCTGCCACGCCCCTCTCACTCGTGCACTCTCTCTCTCTCTTTCCCTCTTTCCTTCAGGTGGTGGAAGGGGGAAGAAATGAAAGGGTGAAAGAGAGAAAGAAGGAGGGAGGGAGAGGGAAGGGGGGGAGGGAGGGAGGGAAGTAGTAGGAGGAGGAGAGCCTGCTCCTCCTCCTCACCCCGCTCACCCCCCGCCGCGAAAAAAAAATATTCCGAAAAATATTCCAAAAAAATTTTTTAAATTTTTTTAAAATCTTAAAAGGCAGATATCTTGCAGGAGGGTAGGGGGCCGTGGGGAAGGGGCTGGGGGGCCGTATACGGCCCTGGGGCCACCAGTTGGACAGCCCTGTAATAGAACCATACTCCCTAGAGTCATGTTTAAGCAATGGTTTCAAACTACAGGAAAGAAAGAAGATTCCACCTGAACATGAGGAATAATTTCCTAACTGAGAGAGCTGTTCAGTAGTGGAACTCTCTGCCCCAGAGTGTGCTGGAGGCTCCTCCTTTGGAGGCTTTGAAACCAGGCCCGGATTACTCATGAGGTCACCCGAGGCCATGGCCTCCGGCGGCAGATTTTGGGGGGCGGCATTTCCGGGCCTGAAGGAAGGGGTGAGGGGAAGTCCTGCCGCCCCTAGGGCGATTAATGCGGCTTCCCCCGCCCCGCTCGCGTGGGTGGGCGCCCCTCCTCCCTTCAGTGAAGGGAGGAGGGCGCCGTGTGAGCTGGGCGGCGGCGGGGAAGCCGCGTGAGTCGCCCTAGGGCGGGACTTCTGGCGGCGCCTTCTTTTCGCCGGCAGCGGCTCCCCCCTCCTCCTGTGCAGGGAGGGGGCGGAACCGGCTACAGGGAGAAGGCGCCGCTGGAAGTCCCGCCCCTAGGGCGACTCACGCGGTTTCCGCCGCCCCGCTTGTGTTTGGGGCACGGGCGAGCGGGGCGGCGGCGGCAGCAAAACCCGCGTGAGTCGCCCTAGGGGCGGGACTTCCAGCGGCGCCTTCTCCCGCCGGTTCCGCCTCCTCCCTTTACTGAAGGGAGGAGGGGCGGAGCCTCTGCCGGCGAGAAGAAGGCGCCGCCGGAAGTCCCGCCCCTAGGGCGACTCACACGGCTTCCCGCCGCCGCTTCAGCACGTCGGGCGCCCCTCCCTCCCTTCACTGAAGGGAGGAGGGGCGGCGGTGCGAGCGGGGAAGCCGCGTGAGTCGCCCCTAGGGCGGGCCCCGCCCCCCGCAAGAGGCCCCACCCCCTGCAAGAGGCTCCGTCCCCGGGGGCGGCATTTAGACAGGCGGCCTTGGGCGGCACAGTCCGCTAATCCTGGCCTGTTTGAAACAGAGGCTGGATAATAATAATAATAATAATAATACCTGGACTGTGGCGCAGCTGGCGGGGAGTCAGCTGCATTAAGATCACTACTAACCAAAAGGTCATGACTTTGAAGCCAGCCCGGGTCGGAGTGAGCTCCTGACCAAAATTATGTAGCTTGTTGTCAACCTTTGCAGCCCGAAAGACAGTTGCATCTGTCAAGTAGGAAATTTAGGCACCATTTTTATGGGGAGGCTAATTTAACTGATTTACGAGGCCATAAAAATCTCCAGGAAGTATGCAAAGAATGAGGAAGTGATAGCTCCACCGGTGGCCAGAAGCTGGAATGTTAAATAGCCTCTGAGTGTCTGTCTATATATGTTGTGTGTCTATGGCATTGAATGTTTGCCAGGTATATTGTAATCCGCCCTGAGTCCCCTACGGCAGTGTTTCTCAACCTTTTTTGAGCCAAGGCACACTTTTCACATTTACAAAATCCTGGGGCACACCACCAACCAAAATGACACTCTAACACAGTATTTATACACTCAGTGTGAGACCTGGGCCTGTTTCGATGAACACAACATGGATATCTTTGCAGGAATGGTAGAAAGACACACACGGAGGTCTTGCTCAACAGCTGTCAGACTTTCTGTGTGTTTAGTTTGTATTGCAGTCACCGTTTTCTCATGGAAAACGTACCCGGTCCTCAGGGAAGCCGGCTGGAGAGCAGCCAGACGGAAACACATTCTGCAGCAGAGAATTCCACTGCTGAACAACTCTCACACTCGGGAAGTTCTTCCTAATGTTCACCCTCCTACACAGACATGCTTCCCTATGATGTTTGCTTTTCTGCCTGCGCTGTTGTGCTCTCTCTCTCTCGATATATATATATATGTGTGTGTGTGTGTGTGTGTGTGTGTTCATTTGTGGGATTAACATGACTCAAAAACCACTGGACAAATTGCTGCCAAATTTGGCCACAAAACATACTAATACTAACCCAAGGAGGGACCATCAGTCAAAAAATTGATTTTGTCATTTGGGAGTTGTAGTTCACTCGCAAAGAGCATTCTGTCCTCCACCAATGATGGAACTAAACCAAACGTGGCACACAGGACTCCCATGACCAACAAAAAACACTAGAAGGGTTTGGTTGGCATTGACTTTGAGTTTGGGATTTGTAGTTCACCTATATCCGGAGAGCACTGTGGACTCAAACAATAATGGATTTGGACCAAACTTGGCATGGATATTCCATATGCCCAAATATGAACACAGATGGAGTTTGGGGGGGAAATAGACCTTGACTTTTGGGAGTTGCAGTTTCTGGGATTTCTGGTTCACCTACAATCAAAGAGCATTCCGAATCCCACCAATGATGGAATTGGAGCATTGCATGTTCCAGAGTAAGCAAACCAGACAATCTCCACAAGTACACTTACAAGGAAACAACAGGAAATACTATTTATCCACAAGCATAAAGAAATTACATATTTCTTTACCAGGAAGGTTCACAACAAACAACAGAGGACAATAAGAAAGGTTGAAAGGATAATGCAATAACACTATACCAGGTGCCAGGAACCTTTTTGACTCAGAGAGTCATAAAAGCAAAATATTTGGAAATTTATATCAGTGAGCCACATAATATATTTTAAGACTGAATTCAACTAAATGTGAGTATAATAAGCCCCTGAATTTATTCTTTTAAATAATGTTGTAATAATACTCATAACAATAATAATACTCATAATATTAATAATAACAACAACTTTATTTTTGTACCTCGCCAACCATCTCCCCATTAGGACTTGGGGTGGCTTACAAGGGACAAGCCCAAAGACAATCGAAACAAAAGAAAACGCTTACAATTAAAATATCAGCTGAAAACAATGCAACTTTACTTTTGAAAAAATAAGAATTATATGTCATGGGGTGGGGTGGGGGTCAGGATTTTGGAGATGCTTAGGTGTGGCGTGGCCAAAAAAAGGTTGGGAACCACTGCTCTAGAGGGGGAAATTTTATTTATTTATTTATTTATTTATTCCATCTTGTATTCCGCTCTTCCCTGCAGGCTCGGGGCAGATAACAATATAAAATTCGGCTAGCATGTTACATACATGTTGCCATACAATAAAAACAGACATAAAACCACATAAAACATCAACATAGGTCCCGAGTGTGGTAGTATTACACATTATAGCAATCCCTGGACTAGGTACTGCTTATACAGATGAGTACGTTCAATGTTCGCCTAGCCGAAGGCCAGTCTAAACAGAGCAGTCTTACACATCCTACGAAGCAGGGGGATAAGCTCCGTGGCGGCTCGGGCATCATCCGGGAGAGAGTTCCAAAGAACCGGGCCGCCACAGAGAAAGCCCTCTGCCTGGTTGCCGACAGGTGACAGACGCGGACCGATGGAATCAAAAGCAGATTCGATTCCTCAGAACGTAGTGATCTCGGGAATGTATGGGGCAAGGCGGTCCCTCAGGTACGCAGGCCCTAGGCCGTGTAAGGCCTTAAAGGTTAATACCAACACCTTGAAGGCAATTCGGTACTCAATAGGTAGCCAGTGCAGCTGCCGAAGAATGGGCGTGATATGCTCCCTTACCGATGTTCCCGCCAGCAAGCGAGCAGCGGCATTCTGCACCAGCTTGAGTTTCCCGAACTGTCGCCACGGGAAGGCCGACGTAGAGGGCGTTACAGTAGTCTAATCTCGAGATGACCGTCGCTTGGATCACCGTGGCCAGGTCGTTCCTGAAAGGTAGGGTGCCAGGCGCCTAGCCTGTCGTAGGTGGAAAAATGACGCCCTGCTGGCCGCGGAGACCTGGGCCTCCATGGTCAGCAGGGGGTCCAGTCTAACACCCAGGCTCTTAACAACAGGCGATGGGCTAAGCCGTTCGCCATCCAGGGTAGGGAGCCGGCACTCATCCCGCCCAGGTCGACCGGGCCACAAGATCTCTCCGGGCTCGACGGGTTCACCTTCAGCCGGCTGGCCCGCAGCCAACCAGTCACGGCCTCAAGGCACTGATAGAAACACTCGGGTACGGTGTCCGGCCTGCCGTCCATTCTCAGCAGAAGCTGGGTGTCATCAGCGTACTGATAACACTCCAGACCAAAGTCGCGGGCCAGCTGGGGGGAAGAAACATACACATCTATATATATATTTTTCTTACGGTCGTGCAATGTCCGTATAGACAATCTAAACTATGCAATGCAGAACCACTACACTCGGCAGCCCATACAACTATACTCCAAGGTACCGAGAGGGGCAAAAAAACGGCCCATACCTCCCAACACCCCCAAACACAAACCCCAAAAAAATTGCCCAACGGAACTCACATCCCGCCCTCTGCTGCCAGCGCGCGCATAGAACGTTCACACATGCATGGCAGCGGAGCGATTGCCCAGGAGCAGCACAGAACGAAGAGGAGGAAGAAGCGGGCCCCTTGCCAGCACAGGCAGGGGAAAGCCGGGCGGAGGGGGGGGGGGGGCCGGGCAGGGGGAGAGGCGGCTCCCTCCCTCCTCTTCAAACCCTCCTCATCCGCCTCCTCCTTCCGCCTCCTCAGGCGGCAGAGAAGGTCGAGAGGGGCGGCGCGCCCGGATCCTGAGCCCGATCGCTGGGAAAGGCGGGACGGAGGAGGGGCTACGAAGGAGGAAGGGAGCCGCCTCCTCCTTAGCCCTTCCTCCTCCGCCTCTCCACCGCGATCGAGCTCAGGACCTGGCTGCCGCCGCCCGCCTCGCCTCCTCCGCCGCCTCATAGCCGGTCGTGGCTGGGAAGCGGCGGGAGGAGGGCCGATCGCGCCGGGGAGAGGCGGAACGCAGGAGGAAGGTCTAAAGAGGAGGTGCCTCCCTTTCTCCTTCGTAGCCACTCCACCCCTCCGTTCCGCCTCTCCACCGGCAATCGGAGCCTCCTCCGCCTCTTCCCAGCCGCTGACCGCCTAGGAGGCGGCGGAGAAGGGAAAGGACGCGGCGGAGCGGCCCGGGTCCTGAGCTCCTGCTCAATGCCAGAGAAGCAGGCTCCTCGAGAGAAGGCCTCGGACGGGCTCCCCTCAGGCAAGGAAAGGCAGAAAGGAAGGCCCAGGCCTCCTTCCCACCTCTCTCTCTCTCCCGGGGCCGCCAAAACCGCCCTGACTCCATGCCGCCCTCACCTGCCTCCCTCTCTCTTTCCCTCTCCCTCTCCCTCTCTCAGGGGAGGGAGGAGTGATACAAAAAGGAAAGGAAGGGAGGACAGAGGGAAAGAGCTGAAGAATGAGGAAGAAAGGGGAGAAGAGAGGAGAGAGGAGAGGAGGAATGACAGGCAGGCACACTTCCCTCCTCCCCACCTCCCCTCCGCCGAGCACCACAACGAGGGAAGGCAGGAAGGCACAAAGAGGTGAGCACAGTTCACTTCTGCCCCTCTTTCCTGTCCTTTCCTCCTCCCATGCTGCCAACGACAGGGAGGAGAAAGAAGACCTACAGCACGCCTGGGCCACTTCGGCCCTCCTTCCCTCCAGGAGTTTGGGACTCCCAACTGCTCCGAACTCCCCAACAATGGATTTCAACCAAAATTAGCACACAGAACTCCCAGACCCATCGGAAATAACACAAGGTGTGTTTAGCCTTCATAAACCACACAAACAATAAAAATAAAACACTCCAAAAAGCCAAAACATCTGGGAAACTACAATTCCCAGGATCCCCTGCACCACAGATGCACTGTGCATTCACTTCTTCCTCTCCCTCCCTCCCTTCCCTCCTTCCTGTCCTTTCCTCCCATACTGCCAAGGAACCCTTCCATGCCTACATGAGGGGGGAAGGAGAGGGAAGAGAAGCAAGACCTACAGCACGCCTGGGCCAACTTGGCCCTCCTTCCTCCCAACTCCTCTGACCCCCAAACAATGGATTTTAACCAAACTTAGCACACAGAACTCCCAAGACCCATAGAAAAAAAGGAAGGGTTTGGTGGGTATATTGTCCTTGACTTCTGGAGTTGTAGTTCAACCACATCCAGAGAGCACTGTGCAATCAATGACAGATTGGAACCAACATTGGCATCAATACTCCATATGCCCACCTGTGAACACCAGTGGAGTTTGGGGGGAAAAAACCTTGACATCTGAGAGTTGTAGTTACTAGAATTTATAGTTCATATACAAGGAGCAAAGAGAGAAGGAACAAGCTGAAGGATAAGGAAGACAGGGGGAGAACAAGACCAAAAGGTAGGAAGGGATGTGTCTGTTCTTTGCCACAGCAAAGCGTGGACGGGTACAGCTAGTTAAATAATAAAGGGGAGAGGATGGCCCCCTGGGGGACCCCACAGTCAAGTGGGGATCTCCCGGAGACCTCCCCGCCCCCCTCCACACGTTGTCCCCGGTCCCAGAGGAAAGAGGCCACCCATTTAAAGCGGAAAATGTGGGATTTTGAACTGGATTGTCTGGCATTGTGGATAGAGATAATCCAGTTCAAAGCAGATAATGTGGATGACCTGCCTTGATATTCTGGGTTATATGGCTGTGTGGAAGGGTCCTGTGTCCACACAGCTGCATAAAATCCACATTGAAGTGGATTGTCTGGCAGTGTGGATTCAGATAATCCAGTTCAAAGCAGAATTGGGAATTGTAGTTCACCTACATCCAGACAGCACTGTGGACTCTTAACAATGATGGATGTGGATCAAAGTTGGCATGAATACTCAGTATGCCCAAATGTGAACACAGATGGAGTTTGGGGGAAATAGACCTTGACGTTTGGGAGTTGTAGTTGCTGGGATTTATAGTTCACCTACAATCAAAGAGCATTCTGAATCCCACCAACAACAGAATTGGGGCAAACTTCCCACACAGAGACCCCCACAACCAACAGCAAATAAAAAAAACTGCAATGATGAAGAGGGAGGGAAGCCAGCCCTGCGCCGTTCGTGCGCTCCTGCCAAAAAGGAAAGGTGTGAGACAGGAAGTAAGGAGGAGACGAAGAAGGGATGGAAGGAAGGAAGGAAGGAAAGAGGGAGGGAGGGAGAAAAAAGGAAGAACGGAAGGAAGGAAGGAAAGAGGGAGGGGAAAAAAAAGAAGAACGGAAGGAAAAAAGGAAAGGGGGGGAACGGAAGGAAGGAAGGCAAGGCAGGCAGGAAGAAGGGGAGAAAGGAGATTAGGAAGCAAGGAAGGGAAAGGAGGGAGGGAGAGAGGAAGGAAGAAAGAAGAGAAGGAGGGGAGGGAAAGAAGGGAAGGGAAGAAAGATGGGAAGTAGGGAAGGAAGAAAGGGATGGGAAAAAGCCCCCCTTCACCAGCTTACTAAGAGCTCTGTGTCCATGCTGGTACAGCAGCCGCAGTTGGAGCCGCCTCTGGCCACGCCCCTCCCCCACTCCCTTCTTCTTGCTGCGACCCTGCTCCTTGCTTCTCTTGCTCTCGCCAGCTGGCAAGGCAGCAAGGAAGCTCGGGGGAGGCTTTTCGCGCCTCCAGGCCTGGCGCAAGGAGGGGGGCGCGCACACGCAGCTGCCTTCCTCCTCCAATCAGGAGCGCTCCTGATTGGAGGAGGAAAGGGAGCTACGTGCGCGCTTGCTGCGGGGGGGGGGGGGGAGAGGCATGCTCGGGGAAAGAGGCGTGGCCTCCCTCCCTGGCCTCCTCCTCTTCTCCCCACTCCCCCTCGGTTGGCCTGTGCATGATCCTGGCGGCCGCGGCATATGCGCCCTTGGCCACGTGGCGCCCTGAGGAGGAGGGGGGAAGAGAGGAGGGGGGAAGAGGCTTTCCAACGGCACAGCTGATGATGCCCCACGGTACACTGGTGTGCCGCGTCACGCCGGTTGACAATGACTGCCCTACGGGGTGGGAAGGGCGGAATATGAATACTAATATCAATATCTCTCTGTAGACATCTTTTTTCTCTCCATGCTCATGAAGGAAACAAACAAAATGGAGGATGAGGGGGCTTGCCATGTGGCTAAAAACTTTGCATAAAAGAGGCATGCCCCTGAGAAGTATCAGTAACACAGTGTTTCCCAACCTTTTTTGAGCCACCGCACACTTTTAACATTAAAAAAATCTGGGGGGCACACCACCAACCAAATTGACACTCTTAACACAGTAAAGAACGGCTGGGGGATGGTGGCCTGCTGGGTGCAGCTGCTGGGAGTGCTGAAGCCGGGAGGAGGGGGCGGAGCCAGGCCGCACCATGCCCCGCCCCCTCCTCTCAGCTTCAGCTCTCTCAGCAGCTTCTCCAGCCTTGAGGGGGCAGTGCCAAGCCAGCGGTGGCAGAGCCAGCACAATGCTGCCTTGGCAGTGTCCCTCAAGGCTGGAGCAGCTGCTGGGAGTGCTGAAGCTGGGAGGAGGGGCGGAGCCAGGCCACACCATGCCCCGCTCCCTCCCGGCTTCAGCTCTCCATCAGCTTCACCAGCCTTGAAGGGGCAGTGCCAAGCCAGCGGTGGCAGAGCCAGCACAATGCTGGCTTGGCACTGTCCCCTCAAGGCTGGAGCAGCTGCTGGGAGTGCTGAAGCTGAGAGGAGGGGGAGGGACACCATGCCCCGCGGAGCCAGGCGGTGGCAGAGCCAGCACAATGCTGCCTTGGCACTGTCCCCTCAAGGCCTGCTGGGAGTGCGAGCTGGGGGGGGGGGCAGAGCCAGGCCGCGCCCAGCCCCGCTCCCTCCCCCTTCAGCTTCACCAGCCTTGAGGGGCAGTGCCAAGCCAGTGGTGGCAGAGCCAGCACAATGCTGCCTTGGCACTGTCCCCTCAAGGCTGGAGCAGCTGCTGGGAGTGCTGAAGCTGAGAGGAGGGAGCGGAGCCAGGCCACACCATGCCCTGCTCCCTCCCCGGCTTCAGCTCTCTCATCAGCTTCTCTAGCCTTGAGGGGGCAGTGCCAAGCCAGCGGTGGCAGAGCCAGCACAATGCTGCCTTGGCACTGTCCCCTCAAGGCTGGAGCAGCTGCTGGGAGTGCTGAAGCTGGGGGAGGGGGCGGAGCCAGGCCACACCATGCCCCGCTCCCTCCCCGGCTTCAGCTCTCTCATCAGCTGCTCTAGCCTTGAGGGGCAGTGCCAAGCCAGCGGTGGCAGAGCCAGCACAATGCTGGCTTGGCACTGTCCCTCAAGGCTGGAGCAGCTGCTGGGAGTGCTGAAGCTGAGAGGAGGGAGCGGAGCCAGGCCACACCATGCCCTGCTCCTCCCGGCTTCAGCTCTCATCAGCTTCTCCAGCCTTGAGGGGGCAGTGCCAAGCCAGCGGTGGCAGAGCCAGCACAATGCTGCCTTGGCACTGTCCCCTCAAGGCTGGAGCAGCTGCTAGGAGTGCCGAAGCCGGGAGGAGGGGGCGGAGCCAGGCCCCACCATGCCTTGCCCCCTCCCCTGGCTTCAGCTCTCCCACAGAGGAGGAGCATGTGCGGTGGACGGGCTTCAGTGGGCGGGGCTCCCCGCGCGGCATCACTGAGCGAGGGGCGAGAGTCATGGCAGGAGTCATGGTGGATTGGAGGCTGGCTGGGTGAACGGCCGAAGGAGGCAGCGCCCCGGCCCCTTCTTCTTTTTCTTCGCCGCCACCTGGCCTTTCCTCCTCCTCCCCCAAGCAGCAGGAGTTCGGCAGGAGGGGGGGGGGGAGGACAGGGGGGCACAGCAGGAGGTCCGTCACGGCACACTAGTGTGCTGCGTCACAGTGGTTGGGAAACACTGGTCTAAGAAACAGGAGAGAGCAAGGGAGAAAGAGAGAGAGAGAGAGAGGCGAACAAAAGAGGGCAATGCGAGAAATTCTTTCCCCACCTCCTGTTTTCTTGATGAGGACTATAAACTTGGACAGGATGAGCTTGACATTCAACACTAATAGCCGCTTGTCTTTTTCAGGCCGCTTTCCCAACCAACGCCGTTTGTTCTCCATCACGCTGCAAGCAGCGACGCAGACCCCAGCTCCGGCGACAGCATTAGCTTGGCCAGGTCGATCAGCAAAGACAGCCTGGCTTCAAACATCATCAACATCACCCCGAAGCCACACCCTCAGTCCGTGCCGCCGAAAAGCAGCGGGAGGAGCTTGCTGAGCAACGTCGAGATTGAAGACGAAGACGAGGAACTGATTGCGATCATTCGCCCGGACGCTGCGCCAAACCAGGGAGGCCTCGAGCTTCAAAGCGTGCCAGCCCGATCGCCGGGGGGAGTGGCCGCCGCGTGGGCCCAGAAAGCCGAAACCTCCGAAAGTAAGCCAGAGAGCTTCTTCCTCGAGCCTTTAATGCCTGCCGTTCTGCGGCCAGCGAAAGAGAAACAAATCACCAACAAAGAGGATGAGTGTGGGGAAGGGAAGATGAGAGGCTTTGGCGCCAAGAGACTGGCCGAGGGGCACACGGTGCGCAAGAAAACCAACGGCAGTCACGGGGACCACAACCTTAATAGGACTTTTAGTCTAACGCCCAGTCCTGAGTCAACAACACCCGCAGGTTCCAGCTCGACAGATCCAGCGTTGCACTTGCAGCTCAGGCCAGACACCTTTCGGCCGCAGGCGAGTAGTAGTTTGGAGCCTTCGACACGGGAACAGTCCTTTGGAGGGTTCTTCCTTCACGCTGCCAAAACGGAGGAGGATGCGACAGCCAGCTATGTCAAGACCCCCGATTCCTACGCGACGGAAAGCACATGGACAATGATCAGGCAGGACTCCGACTCAGACATACTAGACATGGAGGAAGCCGAGCAGGATTTAATGGTCGACGACCACCCGATCATTGCCAAGTACATCGGAGAGGAGGAATCGGCGAAGTTGCAGGAAGACATGAAAGTCAAAGAGCACGAAGACAAGGATGACGGCAGCGGGCGGTCCAGCCCGTGCTTGAGTACGATCTCTCAGGTCAGCAGTGTCTCCATGACCAGCGGGAGCGCCAGGATGACGAGCTTTGCCGAACGCAAGCTCCACCGGCTGAACAGCTACGAAACGAAATCCAGCACGAGTAGCTCGCAGAAGACCACCCCGGATGGATCGGAGTGTTGCCCGGCCCCGCTCACCACGTGGAAGCAGAAGCGAGAGCAAAGCCCCAACAGGCAGAGTAAAGATAACGCGAACCTGTTGGCTTCCGAACTGGTCCAGCTTCACATGCAGCTGGAGGAGAAGCGGAGAGCGATCGAGGCCCAGAAGAAGAAGATGGAGACCTTATCTGCCCGGCAGCGGCTAAAACTGGGCAAGGCGGCCTTCCTGCACGTGGTGAAGAAAGGGAAAAGCGCCGATGTTTCCCAGCCGCTTAAGCCAGAGCACTTCGCGAAAGAATACTCGAGGCACAACGGGGAAGGTTTGGACGACGCTCCTTTGAGCTCTAAATCCGAGGCGTTCTTCATGCGAGAGGAAGGGGGCGACGATTCGCTGGACAGCCTCGAAGCCGCCAAGGTGAAATCTCAGGAAACGGTTGCCTTTGTGGAGCAGAACAACCCGAAAGAGTCCACCCTGCACGAAATCGAGAAGAGCAAAATGATCTCCGCGGCGCTTCTGGAGGAGAGCATCGACTCGGCGGACGTCAACGAGTGCGACCTCTCCATCGAGAAGCTGAACGAAACCATCAGCACCCTCCAGCAGGCCATTCTCAAGATTTCCCAGCAGCAGGAGCTTCTGATGAAGGCGCCGGCGATCCCGTCCTCGCGAGGCGGCTCCCAAGACCCAAAGATCAGAGCCCCCGTTCATTTTGTGGAGCCCCTCTCCCCGACTGGGATGAGCAGCCTCCGTAAGCCGCCGCGGCTCGGTCAAGGGCGGAGCTCCCGCTCCGGGCGGCCGTCCGAACTCAAAGTGGTCAAGGAGCGGCAACAAACCACTGCGCGCATCAAGACCCCGACTCCCAGCGTCGACACCTTGCCCCACTTAAGACAGTTCCCGTCAAACAACACGGTCAAAACACCGACAGAAATGACTGTTGAAAATAATACCACTCCCCAGGAGAAGCTTTCTTTTGAGAGCTACAGGCTCTGTGACGAGAGCCACCAGCGGGGCGGGTTTACCTTCTCCAGTCCCAAGGACACGAACATCCTCTCTGAAGCCACCAAGGACGTGAATAGCAACGTGGAAGAGTTCAGCCTTCCTTCGTTTGAAGGCTCAGGAAACGAGAGTGTCTCGGGAGAGGAACCCCAGAGGAGCAAAGGCAGCCTTATCGAAGTCGACCTGTCGGATTTAAAAGGTCCGGCTGAGGAAGGAGAGGTCGAAAGCCAGGGCAGCGAAATGGACCAGAAATCAGGACTCGGGTTTTTCTTTAAGGTAAGAGCAAAGAGCATACCATCTCTGAAACTCTCCCTTTTGGTTTCTTCCAGGGGCGGACTAAGGTAATTTTATATGGTAAGCGAACATTATTTTGGCGCCCCCCCCCCAACATTATTTTGGCGCCCCCCCATGTAAAACAAATATACAATTATAATATCACAATGCCATTAGTGGTATTATATTGTATCAATGTATATACAATATATTATAGTACATACTCATACTATATTATATCATAATTGGCATTAAGGTCTATAGACTTGCTAGCACGCGGCAGAGGACGTTTGCCGTAGCTGCGCCAACCCTGTGTTTTGTTTTTTTTAAAATAAATTTTTATTGTGAAATTTTTCAATATTGCAGTGATACATAGACATAAACATAAACCACAGTGCACGTGGGGGTGAGAAGGGGGGACGGAAGGTAAGGAAGAAGGGACAGGGTGGCTAATACTGGTTGGGGACATAAACATCCTAACAATCACATACATACTAAAAAACAAAGTCACTTCCCTTATTGTACAGTCAGTCAAGTTCCCTTAAATTTCTTTAAGTCAATAATCTATTCACAATAAATGGTTACATAATAAAGATTGTTTCTTTAAAGGTTACATTCAATATAGCTGCTACAACTCTTTTAACTTACTTTGTAGCCTTCCCTTAACCCAGGGGGCTATACAAGTTTACTGTCTCATAACGTTACATTAGTCAAACTTCCAGTAGTCTTCCAGTTGGGACCAGTCCGTAGTTTTGATTGGTTTTCCACTACTCTGTTTTAAATTAAAAGTCAATTTGTCCATATTTCTGATTTCCCAGATTTTTTCCTGCCAAGCATCCATGTCTGGCAACTTCTCCAACTTCTAAACTGCCGCATAGACTATTCGAGCTGCTGTTATCATATATGTAAACAATCTGTCCTCATTTTCGTTCAATTGAATTGCCTTATCGGTTAAGCCGAGAAGGAAGAATTCTGGTTTTAATGGTATCTCTTTTCGTAGTATTTTTTGTACTATTTCCTGGATATTCTTCCAGAATTTAGCTGCTTTATCACAGGTCCACCATAAATGGTAGAAACTTCCTTCATGCACTTTACATTTCCAGCACCTGTCTGAATTGTTTTTATACATAATACTGAGTTTCTTGGGAGTCAGATACCATCTATGGAAAATCTTGAGCCAATTCTCCTTCAAGCTAACTGCATATACATATTTGATCTTTTTATTCCAAATTTGTTGCCATTCTTGTAATTTAATCTGGCGTCCTATATTTTTAGCCCAATTTATCATACAGCTTTTGACTATCTCTGTCTCCGTCTCCCACTCCAGTAATTTGTTATATAACATGGTAATATTTTTATTCCTTTTTGCCATTAATTTTTCCCAGAATTCCTCCTTACTCTCAAAGCCTATAACGTTATCTTTCTTGAATGTTTCCTTTATTTGCATATATTGAAGCCAGGACATATTTTTAAATTGGAGTCTCAATTCGTCTAGAGACTTCAATTCAAATTCACCTGCATTTTTCTTTAGGATATCTTTATAGGTTGGCCAAGTTTGCCATCCAAGTAGCCTTCTTTGTCTTGCCTCTATGGGGGAGACCCAAAGCAGGGTTTTAGTGTAAAAGAGTGGTCGGAATTTGTTCCAAACTTTAATTAGTGCTGACCTGACAAAATGGTTGCCGAAGTTTTTTTCAATTTTAACCTGCCCATACCAGAGATAGGAATGCCAGCCCACTCTGAGGTTAAATCCCTCCAGAGTGAGCAGTTTCACATTTTTTAATGTTATCCATTCCTTTATCCATAGTAAGGCACATGCCTCATAATATGATTTAAGGTCCGGGAGTCCGAAGCCCCCTCTGCTCGTCCTGTCGATCATCACCTTGTATTTGATTCTTGGTTTCCTTCCATTCCAAATAAATTTAGACAGATCCTTATTCCACAATTGAAATATTTTTTGGTTCCTGATGATCGGAATGTTCTGGAACAAATACAGGAGTTTGGGGAGGATATTCGTTTTAATGGCTGCTATTCTTCCAAGTAGCGAGAGATTCAGGCCTCTCCAATTATTTAAGTCCTTTTTTATCTCCTTCCATTTGTCCTCATAATTATTTTGCAATAATTGTGAGTTTTTGGCCGTCAGCCATATCCCTAAATATTTTATTTTCTTTTTTACCTGAAATCCCGTTTTTTGTTGCAAAATTTCTTGATTCTTCTTTGACAGATTTTTAGTCAAGAAAACCGTTTTTTTCTTGTTAAGTTTGAAACCAGCCAAATTACCAATGCGCCAACCCTGTGGAACACCCTCCCTGAAGAGCTATGAGCCATCCGGGACTTAATGCCGTTCCGCAGAGCCGTAAAGACCTGGCTATTCAGACAGGCATTTGGCCCATAACCAATGCCGTGTTATCAGCATCCAGTTGTGTCGCTGCCAGCATGTTCCCACTGCCATCGCAGTTCTGCTGGAATTTGATTTTAACTGGGGGTTTTAAACTGGTTTTATTGCATTTTATGTGTTATCTGTTTTTAACTCTGTAAACCGCTCTGGGCTCCAGAGAGAGCGGTATATTAAGTCGAACGAATAAATAAATATAAATAAAATAAATAATTATATTATACTACATTTCAATATAATTATATTATAATATATTGACAATATAATAAAATATAACATTCTATTCTATTATTATTATTATAAAATAATAAATAAAATTATGTATTTAAATAAAATCATCCTCTACTAAATATTTTCATTACTTCTATAAAACTCAAATAACCCAAAATAAAGTAAAATAAAATATTATATATTACTATTTGCCTGCGCAGTTGCACCTGTCTTGCAGTTGCAGCTGTGGTAGGGTTCACACGTGATTGGGCCTGGCGAGGGAGTTCGCCTCAGCGCGCGGCGGCTACTTCCGGTGGCGGCTGTCAGGAGGCAATACGTCACCAATACCGCTTTGGCTCCACTCCCCTCTCTCTTTGTCTCCGCCCCCTGCCTGCCCAGTTGGGTCACCGTATTCGGCGGCAGGACGGAGACAAAGGGAGAGGGGAAGCACTCCCTGCCTGCCCGATAGGGAGTGCTTTGCTTACAGGCTTCTGTGCAAGGGAGCTACTGGGCATGCGTGGAGGTTTTCGCGCATGCACAGTTGCTCCTGCGCTCAACTTCAGCTCCAGAGCAACTGCGCCTGCGCGAAAACCTCCGCGCATGCCCAGAAGCGGCGTTGGAGCGCACAAGGCCGGGGCCCAAAAGCAGGCAGCTGCGGTGCTGCCTGAGGAACATCAGCAGGGCCAGGGTGCTGTCTGGCGGTGGCGCCCAGCGGGCGGGGGAATTCGCCCCTTCCCAGATGGCGCCCCATGCGGCCGCTTCCTTGGCCTACCTGTAGGACCGCCCCCCCCCCCTGGTTTCTTCTTATCTCACTTCAAGTCAGCATCAACTCCGCCATAGAGTTTGTCTTCAGTTTTCCTCTGATTTATATATTTTATATTTATTTATTTTGTCAGAAGCGAGTTGAGGGTGCATTTAAAAAATGGCATTATGCTAAATGTCCTTTGACCACTCGGAGTGCCTCTGTGAGAAGGTCCTCCATTGTGTATGTGGCAGGGCTCAAGTTGCATTGTAGTAGGTGGTCTGTGGTTTTCTCTTCTCCACACTCACATGTTGTGGACTCCATTTTGTAGTCCCATTTCTTAAGGTTGGCTCTGCATCTCGTGGTGCCTTCCAAGTCACCCAATCTTCTGTGTGCCCAGGAGGGAGTCTCTCATCTGGTCTCAGCCACTGATTAAGGTGCTGGGTTTTCACCTGCCACTTTTGGATTCATTATTGCTGGCAGGCCCGGATTATCCATTAGGCCAGCAAGGCCGTGGCCTATGGGCGTAAGCCGAGGGGGGCGCCAGATCAAGGCCAAAAAAAAACCCGGCGATGACTCACGCCGAGTTGTCCCAGCAACAGCTGCACGGCGCCCTACCACGTGGCACCCCATTCACGCAGCGCAGCTGCCGCTGCCTGTGGGACAACTCGGCGTGGCATCAGGAGGGAGGGAGGAGGAGTGCAGCCCGAGCGACGTCACTCCCTCTGGGGGCGGGGCCCAACAACATCACTCCGTCTGGGGGCGGGGCCCGAGCGACGTCACTCCCTCCGGGGGCGGGGCCCGACGATGTCACTCCCTCTGGGGGCGGGGCCCGATGACATCACTCCCTCTGGGGGCAGGGCCTGACGACGTCACTCCGGGGGCGGGACCCGAGCGACGTCACTCCCTCTGGGGGCGGGACCCGAGCGACATCACTCAGGCCCCGCCCCCGGAGGGAGTGACGTCGCTCGGGCTGCACTCCTCCTCCCTCCCTCCTCCTGAGGCCACGGCGAGTTGTCCCAGCGGCAGCTGCGCGGTGCCCTTCCACGCGGCACCCCATTCACGCAGCTGCTGCTGCCTGTGGGACAACTCGGCGTGGCATCAGGAGGGAGGGAGGAGGAGTGCAGCCCGAGCGACGTCACTCCCTCCGGGGGCGGGGCCCGAGCAACGTCACTCCCTCCGGGGGCGGGGCCCAAGTAGTGGTGCGCGAAAGGGGGTGTAATTCGAAAGTGTGACCTAGGGCAGGGCTGTCCAACCAGCGGCCCTGGGGCCGTATACGGCCCCCCAGCCTGTTGACTCCGGCCCCCGCTATGCCCCCGGCCGGGAGGGGAGGCGGGGCAGGGAGGAGGAAGTGAGCCAGCTCCTCCTCCCTGCACCGCCCTCTTTTTCCCTCTTCTTCGCCGGCGCCGATGCAAACCGGTTTGCATCGGCGCCAGCGAGAGAGGGACAAGAGGCGGTGCAGAGAGGAGGAAGAGAGCTAGCTCCTCCTCCCTGCACCGCCCTCTTCCCTCTCTCTCCGGAGCCGATGCCTTGGAAGGGAGGGGGTCCCCCCGCGGCGCCTCCCTCCCTTCCAAGGCATCACGGCAGCGGTGAAAACTCCCCTGCCAGCCTGGATGGCTGGCGGGGGAAGCGAGAAGCGGCGCTCGCTTCCCCCGCGAGCCTTCCAGGTTTGGGGAAGGGTTTTCACCCGGCACTCGAGACGCCAGTGCCGGGCGAAAACCCTTCCCCAAACCTGGAAGGCTGGCGGGGAAAGCGAGCGGCGCTTTCTTGCTCTCCCACCAGCCATCCAGGCTGGCGGGGAGTTTCCGCCCAACTCCCGTGTCCCTCTGCTCAGAGAGACACAGGAGCCGGGCGAAAACCCTCCCGAAGCCTGGAAGGCTGGCGCGGGAAGCGAGCAGCGCTTCTCGCTTCCCCCACCAGCCATCCAGGCTTGCGGGAGGTTTCCTGGGTGACGTTAGGCTGGTTGACGTCAGGCGTCACCCAGCCTAACGTCACCCAGGGAAACCCTCCCGAAAATGGGCGGGCTGCGCAGGAGGCCGGCCACGCCCCCGGGAGCGGCCACGCCCCCGGGAGCGGCCACGCCCCCGGGAGTGGCCACGCCCCCCGCTCACTGATCACCTGCGGCCCCCCAAGGGCCGGAAGAAGTTGGACAGCACTGGCCTAGGGCGCAAAAAGGTCTTAATCCGGGCCTGATTGCTGAAGTGTTCCTGCAAGTATCTCTGTAGATCTTAGAAAGCTGTTTCTTGATGTTAAGCTGTTGGCATGCTGGCCGATATGTGAACAGAAGACGGGCCTGAGATGTCAATGCCTTGGTCCTTTCATTATGTGATTGTTTTTAGGAATGTTTTTATGATGTTTCTAGGCTGTTTGTGTAATTTTATTGTGTTGGAAACCGCCCCGAGCCTTGGGGAGGGGCGGTCTAGTACAGGGCTGCCCAACTTTTTCCGGCCCAAGGGCCAGAAGAAGTGTCACTGATCACCTGGGGGGCCGTAGGTGATCACTGAGCGGGGGGCGGGGTCACTCGCGGGGCGGGGGCGGGGCCGCTCGCTCACATAGCCCCTCCTCCTTCTCCCCGGGCGCACCGCTGCTCGGATCACGAATGGCAGCGCGAGCAGGGGGAAGGAGGAGGGGCTACGGAGGAAGAAGGCAGCCGGCCGCCTCCTTTCTCCGAAGCCTCTCCTCTTTCCCCCCGGGTGCACCGCTGCTCAGATCACGAGCGGCGGCGCGAGCGGGGAGAAGGAGGAGAGCTACAGAGGAAGAAGGCAGCCGGCTCCCCCGCCCTTCCTAGCAGTAGGCGGTGCCAAGGGCGGCGCGTCACGCTAGGCTCCCCCGCCCTTCCTAGCTGCCAAAAAGGAGCAGTAGGCGGCGCCAAGGGCGGCGCGTCACGCTAGGCTCCCCCGCCCTTCCTAGCCGCCAAAAAGGGGCAGTAGGCGGTGCCAAGGGCGGCGCGTCACGCTAGGCTCCCCCGCCCTTCCTAGCCGCCAAAAGGGGCAGTAGGCGGTGCCAAGGGCGGCGCGTCACGCTAGGCTCCTCTGCCCTTCCTAGCCGCCAAAAAGAGACAGTAGGCGGTGCCAAGGGCGGCGCGTCACGCTAGGCTCCCCCGCCCTTCCTAGCCGCCAAATAGGGGCAGTAGGCGGTGCCAAGGGCGGCGCGTCACGCTAGGCTCCCCCGCCCTTCCTAGCCGCCAAAAAGGGGCAGTAGGCGGTGCCAAGGGCGGCGCGTCACGCTAGGCTCCCCTGCCCTTCCTAGCCGCCAAAAAGGGGCAGTAGGCGGTGCCAAGGGCGGCGCGTCACGCTAGGCTCCCCCGCCCTTCCTAGCCGCCAAAAAGGGGCAGTAGGCGGTGCCAAGGGCGGCGCGTCACGCTAGGCTCCCCCGCCCTTCCTAGCCGCCAAAAAGGGGCAGTAGGCGGTGCCAAGGGCGGCGCGTCACGCTAGGCTCCTCTGCCCTTCCTAGCCGCCAAAAAGGAGCAGTAGGCGGCGCCAAGGGCGGCGCGTCACCCCAGGCCTCTGACGCGCCGCCCTTGGTGCCACCTACTGCTCCTTTTCGGTGGTTCCCCCTCCCTAGGAAGGGCGGCGCGGAGAGAGGGACGGAGGGTGCGGTGCAGGGAGGAGGAGCTTGCTCCCTGCTCCCTGCCCCGCCTCCCCCCCCCCCGGCCGCCTTTTTTAAAAAAAACATCTTTCAGGAGTGTAGCGGGGGCCGTGTCCAACAGGCTGGGGGCCCATGTACGGGCCGCGGGCCGCCTGTTGAACAGCCCTGGTCTAGTAAATCCAAATAATAAATAAATAAATTATGGGTTGCTACTTCCTGGCGGGTGTCAGTACCAGCTAAACAGTATAATTTCTCCAGTGATGTTGGGCATAGATAATGCAGCATGTCTCATTAAGAGTCACATCCACTGTTTTAATGTGTTGCGATGTATTCCACGCTGGGCATGCCTATTCAGCAGCAGAGTAGCAAAGCGCAAGGGCCGGTGTCTTCACTGTCTCTGGCTCTGGCCAGCAGTGCTTCTTATAAGTCACAGCACGATCCAGAGTGACTCCCAGGTATTTTGGTGTGCTGAAATGCTCCAATGGGATTCCTTCCCAGGTCATCCTCAGAGCTTGGGATGCTTGTCTCTTCTTAAAATGAGAAGCACACGTCTGCATTTTAGATGGAGTAGGAATCAACCGGTTTTCCCTGTAATAGGCAGTAAGAGAACCGAGAGCTTCTGAGAGCTTCTGTTCAACCATTTCAAAGCTCCCTGCGTCAGCGGTGGTGGCACGATCGTCAACATAGATGAAACTCTCTGTCCCTTCTGGCAGTGGCTGATCATTTGTGTAAATTTCAAACATGGATGGAGCAAGCACACTCTCCTGAAGGAGGCCATTCTTCTGTTTTTGCTGTCTGAACTCAACAAAAAAGCTCCTGTTTTGTAGTAGATTTCCTTTCAAGCGGGTGAGATGGTAGTTCGTTGTGATATTTTTTTTTCCTCAGGAGAAGGCAATAATTTACAGTGCCAAAAGCTGCGGACCGGTCTATGAAGACAGCTCCTGTAATCTACTGCCTTTCAAAACCATCATCTATGTGCTGAGTCAGGTTCAGCACTTGTGGCGTGCAGCTTTTGCCTTTCCTTCAACCAGCTTGCTGGGGAATCATACATGGGTGTAGAGAATGTGGCGCAGCTGGCTGGGTGTCAGCTGCATAAGATCTCTATTGACCAGAAGGTCATGAGTTTGAGGCCTGCCCGGGTCAGGGTGAGCTCTCGACCAATTTGTGTATCCTGTTGTCGACCTTTGCAACCCGAAAGACAGTTGCATCTGTCAAGTAGGAAATTTAGGTACCAGTTGTGTGGGGAGGCTAAATTTAACTGATTTCTAGAATGTTAAATTGCCTCTATGTCTGTTTATATATGTTGTATGGCAATGGCATTGAATGTTTGCCTGTATATGTGCATTGTGATCCGCCCTGAGTCCTTTGCGGGGTGAGAAGGGCGGAATATAAATGGCGTAAATAAATAAATAGATAAATAAATAGAGATGGCACAAGGAGATTGGTCTATAGCAGGGGTGGGCAATTATTTTTTCAAGGGGCCACACGAGAGCCAAAAAATATTATGGAGGGCCGCACCTAGAGGCGGAACTACATTCTAATCTACATAATTTATTTATTTACTATATTTACTATATATTACACATCATTAATATTAACATATTAATACATCAAGAAATATTCATATATTATTAGTATTAATATCATAATTATTATATTATAGAATATATAGAAACATAATATATAGAAATTATAATATAATACAACATTATATTATATTATTTATTATATTATATTATTATAATAAAATTATTATAAAATAATAATAAAAACCACTTAAATTAAATTCAAGAAGACAAGGTGTGAACCAAGATGGAATGGCCCAATGGACCCAGCCCAGAGGATGGCAAAGCGGACCCAGCTGCTGCAGCAGCAGAGGAGAACAGAACAGCAGGCAATCGGAGGCTGCAGGCTTCCGCCCGCTCTCGCCCCCAGCCGTTCCCCAGCTGATCGCCCTGCTATGGAGGGCCTGTCATCCCTGGAGGCGATCCAGGCCTGCAGGGGGAGCAGTCGGCAATCTGAGGCGGCTGATTGCCCTGGCGACCCAGAAGACGATCAAGTCTTCCGGGTCGCCAGGGCAATCAACCGCCACAGGTCGCCGAGTGCTCCCGCTGCAGGCCCGGATCACCTCCAGGGATGGCAGGCACTCCAAAGCCACCGCTCCTCCGGCCTATCTGCCGACACAGGCCCCACAGAGCCCACGATGGGATGGCGGCAGCGGTACCCCTTCCTCTTGGTCCCGCCCCCGACGCCCTTCTCCCTGGGCCGGACAGAATCGGCTGCCGGGCCGCATCCGGCCCGCGGGCCGTAAGTTGCCTGCCCCTGGCCTATAGCTTTTTTTCTTAAGAGATTGGGCATTCTCTTTCCCTTTTAAGATTTGAGAGAGTGCATGTGCGAACAAATACACACGCCATGTTCAAATTATGCCATGGGTTTCGTCTGTTTTAAAATTTCTCCACCCGCCATAGGAACACTGTTTCTTACCTGAGTTTCCATTTGGCAGGATGAGCAGAAAGCTGAAGACGAACTTGCAAAAAAACGCGCCGCCTTCCTTTTAAAGCAGCAGCGCAAAGCCGAGGAGACACGACTTCGGAAACTACAACTCGAGGTCGAGGTTGAGCAAAAGAGAGACGAAGTGCGGTAAATGAGATAGTACTTACTGTTTGAAGAGGGTGACTGCTTTGTAATGTTCACCCTTACCCCTTGATAACGGGGGGGATGACATGCTCTCGTTGGCCTTCTTTTTAGCCGCAAAGCCGAAGAAGACCGGATCCGGAAGGAGGAAGAGAAGGCCCGGAGAGAGCTCATCAAACAGGAATATCTGAGAAGGAAGCAGCAGCAGATCTTGGAAGAACAAGGCCTTGGGAAGCCCAAGCCCAAGCCCAAGCCCAAGAAGGCCAGGCCAAAGTCTGTCCATCGAGAGGAATCCTATAGCGATTCGGGGACAAAGTGTTCCACAACCCGTAAGCAGCGACAGCAGCCGCCGTGTGGGTCCAAGGGTGGAGGAAGCGGCTTAAGTCTCTTTTGCAGCCTCTGACCTTTCTTTTTCTCCTTTGCCAGCGGATAATCTCAGCAGCGCACAGTCGGGCTCCAGCCTGTCCTTGGCATCGGCAGCAACCACTGAACCCGAAAGTGTCCATTCTGGGGGCGCCCCATCACAGCGGTAAGATAAACAGGATTTGAGAGTTGTTAGGATGCAGGAGAGTGTCGCCTGGCTCCTCCTGTAGTCCGCAAAGTCACTTCCATGTGACCCTGTGCTCGCTGCAATAAGACCTATGCAAATGTATTACAGTCACAGATAATAATAATAATAATAATAATAACTTTATTATTTGTGAGTCGCCCTCCACCACTGGTGCTCCGGGCGACTTACATCATTTAAAAACCCCAGATACATCAATTTAAAGATGAGGCTTATAGTTACAAAATACACAATAAGAGTAAGCAGGCCAGGCCCGGATGAACACTTTTTTGTGCCCTAGGCCACACTTTGAAATTACACCCCCTTTAAGCCACCTCCAAGGTCCCCATTCCCACCGGCTGGAAAGCTCCGCTGTGCTCTGAAGGTCTCCCCGGGAGTCTGGAGGCTTGGGGAGAGCGCAGCGGGTGCAAACTCGTTCCAAAGGCGCGTACGAGAGAGAGAGAGTGTGTGCGAGAAAGAGAGAGCGCACAAGAGAGCGAGAGTGTGCGGGAGAGAGACAGAGAGTGAAAGAGAGCGAGAGAGGGGGCGCAAGAGAGCGAGAGAGACAGCGCGAGAGTGCACGCGAGAGAGAGCGGGAGAGAGATAAAGCGTGTGAGAGAGAGCGAGAGCACACAAGAGAGTGAGCGCGCAAGAGAATGTGTAAGAGAGAGAGTGCGCTAGAGAGAGAGAGTGCGCAAGAGAGACAATGGGGACGGAGCAGAGACTTTGCTCCGCGAGAGAGTGTGCGAGAGAGAGACAGAGAGTGAGAGAGAGCGTGAGAAAGAGAGCGAGAGAGAGGGCGCAAGAGAGCGAGAGAGACAGCGCGAGAGTGCACGCGAGAGAGAGCGGGAGAGAGATAAAGCGTGAGAGAGAGAGCGAGAGAGCGCACAAGAGAGAGTGAGCGCGCAAGAGAATGTGTAAGAGAGAGAGTGCTAGAGAGAGAGTGCGCAAGAGAGACAATGGGGACGGAGCAGAGACTTTGCTCCGCGAGAGAGTGTGCGAGAGAGAGACAGAGAGTGAGAGAGAGCGTGAGAAAGAGAGCGAGAGAGAGGGCGCAAGAGAGCGAAAGAGCGAGAGAGACAGCGCGAGAGAGAGTGGGAGAGAGATAAAGCGTGTGAGAGAGAGCGCGCAAGAGAGTGAGCGCGCAAGAGAGTGAGCGCGCAAGAGAGAGAAGAGAGAGTGCGCAAGAGAGAGAGAGTGCGCTAGAGAGAGAGAGTGCGCAAGAGAGACGGAGGGGACGGAGCAGACTTTGCCGGGAGAAGGAGCGAGGAGGGGCATGAGGAAGGGGGAAAGAGGGGCGCAGACCAGGTTTTTTTTGGGTCCGTGATCTGCCCCCCCCCCCCAGCTTGCACCCCTAGGCCATCGCCTCATTGGCCTTATGGGTAATCCGGGCATGGAGCAGGCAGGGGCAAACTTTCTAACTTGGGGGCCACATGGTGGGCCGGAGCGGGGTGAGCGGGCTGGGCGGGAGGGGGTTCTCCCCAATCCCCTCCCTGCCCTTCGTCTTCTCTTTCAGAGGCAGAAAGTGAAGGAAAGATGGGAAGTGTTTGGATCCCAAAAGGCTTAGCCTTGATTAGCATTGAGTAGCCAGGCAGGTATTTGTTGGGCGGTGTTAGCCAGCTAGCACCTCCCAAGCAAGGATTTCCCCAGGCAGGAAGCAGCCAGGCTTTGAAGCTGGCAGGCTATTCAGTGCTAATCAAGGTGGCCAATTGCAACATTCACTCTTGCCTCCAACAGACAAGAGTTCTTCCTCCCACCCTGGACATCATTCCAGTATATAAACCCCACTTGCCTCGTTTCCAACAGGCATCAGAGGATGCCTGCCATAGATGTGTGGGCGAAATGTCAGGAGAGAATGCTTCTGGAGAATGATCAGACAGCCTGGAAAAGTCACAGCAACCCAGTGATTCCAGCCATGAAAGCCTTAGGCAGCATAAAATAGTATTTCCTATAGTAGTTGGCATTGTTACTCATGCCCTGTCCCTGTTTGTCCCGACAGAGTGGAGTCCATGGAGTCTCTCCCCATCCTGAGCAGGAACGCCAGTCGGAACATGGAGAGAGACTGGGAAAACACCTCCACAGCATCGTCCATTGCTTCCGTGGCAGAATATACCGGTAAACGTGATACATTTGCACGACATATCACTGCTGATACGAACTAGGCCCTGATGTTATAGTCTTTATTCTGTGCTGGCACTTATTATATACTTAAACAAAGATGACAGTTCATTAAATATTGGCATAGTGCTTTAATATG
Organism: Anolis apletophallus; assembly: GCA_030556195.1. Classification (NCBI taxonomy): domain Eukaryota; kingdom Metazoa; phylum Chordata; class Lepidosauria; order Squamata; family Anolidae; genus Anolis; species Anolis apletophallus. The sequence continues at coordinate 16,885,792 of JARBWK010000018.1, forward strand.
TTGACCATAGAGGATTTTGAATAGCGTTGTCTAGTCCAGGGGTGCCCACACTTTTTCAGCATGCGAGATACTTCTATTAAAACCAAGTCTGCAAGATCTACTGAGAGAGAAGCTGGGCGGAGCTGGGAGAAGGGGGCGGGGCTTCATGCGGCCTGGCTCCGCCCCCTCCCCCTCTGGCTTTGGCAATTCCACAGCTTCTGGAGACAAGAGGGGGGTTGATGCCAAGCCAGTAGTGGCTATCTATGCCACTACTGCCTTGGCATCCCCCCCCTTGCCTCCAGTAGCTGCGGAAGCGCTAAAGCCGGGGGAAGGGGGCGGGACTTTGTGCGGCCCCCTCAGAAGTGCCCCATTCAGCTGGGATCGACCTTCTTCGGTCCTGGGATCGACCAGTCGATCGCGATCTACCTTATGAGCACCCCTGGTCTAGTCAATTATATAGCTTAGAACTTGTTGCCTTGGTTTGTTGTGCTGTTCCTGCGAGTATCTCTATAGGTCATAGGAAGCCATTTCTTGATTTAAGGTGTTGGCTGGCTGGCTGATATCCGCACAGAGGATGGGCCGGAACGGTCAATGCCTCGGTCCTTCCATCGGTTTTGGTCTCCATCACAGACCAGTTACGCTTCCAGCTTGATCAAGGCGGATCGGCACTGCTTATGTTATTGGACCTCACAGCAGCGTTCGATTACGATCTTTTGACTCACCGCCTTGCCGTGGTTGGAGTGAAGGGGATGGCCCTAAATTGGCTGTCCTCCTTCCTCTACAATCGGATACAGCGAGTGAGGTGGGGAGAGTTGACCTCTGGGGGTTCCCCCCTGGTTTGTGGGGTCCCTCAGGGGGCTATACTCTCCCTGCTGTTATTCAACATCTATATGTGACCACTCGCTCAGCTGGTGCGTAGCTTTGGGCTTGAGTGTCACCAGTACGCTGATGACACCCAGCTCATTCTGGGAATGGAGGGCCGACCCGACTCCATACCCAATAATTTCCAGCGTTGCCTTGAAGCCGTTACTGGATGGCTGCGAGCCAACTGGTTGAAGGTGAATCCAGCGAAGACGGAGATCCTTTGGTTGGGCCGTCCAGGCGATAAGGATGTTCAGCTACCGACCCTGGATGGCGTGGCATTATGCCCGTCATTATCAGTAAAAAGCCTGGGAGTCCTTTGGACCCTCTGCTGTCCATGGAGGCTCAAATCCCCATGGTCAGCAGAACAGCATTTTTCCAACTGCGACAGGCTAGGCGGCTGGCCCCCTATCTGTCTCGGAACGACTTGGCCACGGTGATCCAGGCTACGGTCATCTCACGACTTGACTACTGTAACGCTCTCTACATTGGCCTGCCTTTGACTGTGATCCGGAAACTCAAGCTAGTGCATAACACTGCAGCCCGGTTACTCGTGGGGGAGCCTGTGAGTTGTCACATGGGACAGAGACTGTGCTGGTCGCCATCACAGACCAGCTCCACTGCCAATTGGATCAAGGGGGATCAGCGCTGCTTGTGTTATTGGACCTCATGGCAGCTTTTGATACGGTAGACCACGCATTGTTAACCCACCGCCTAGCCATGACGGGAGTTAGGGGGACGGCTCTTAAATGGGTGTCCTCCTTTCTCCTTGATCGGGGACAGCGGGTGGAGAGGAGAGGTATGGTTTCCGAGAGGCTCCCCTTAAATTGTGGGGTGCCTCAGGGAGCCATTCTGTCCCCTTTATTATTTAATATCTACATGCGACCACTTGCCAAATTGGTGCGGAGATTTGGTCTGGAGTGTCATCAGTACGCTGATGACACCCAGCTGGTGCTGAGGATGGACGGCCGGCCGGACTCTGTACCCGATTGTTTCCAACAATGCCTTGAAGCCGTGACTGGTTGGCTACGAGCTAGTCGGCTGAGAGTGAACCCATCTAAGACAGAGATCCTCTGGCTGGGTCATCCAGGTGGGTGTGGGCTCCCAACTTCCTACTCTGGACGGCAAGGCACTACGTCCGTCGCACTTAGTAAATAGTCTGGGGGTCCAGTTAGATCCGCTGCTGACAATGGAGACTCAGGTCTCCGCTGTCAGCAGATCCGTCTACTTCCATCTGCGGCAGGCTAGGCGGCTGGCGCCCTATCTCACCGGAAATGACCTAGCCATGGTGATCCAAGTGACGGTAATCTTGAGGCTGGACTACTGTAACGCCCTTTACATTGGTCTTCCTTTGTTGGTCATCTGGAAGCTTAAACTGGTGCAGAACGCAGCAGCGAGACTCCAGCCAGGGCGCACATCACTCCAACTCTGCAGCTACTGCACTGGTTACCAATTGAGCACTGGATCACCTTCAAAGTGTTGGTTTTAATTTTTAAGGCCTTGCATGGTCTGGGGCCGGTGTACTTGAGGGACCGTCTACTCCCATATGTTCCCCAGAGATCCCTCCATTCAGAAGACCTCAATCTCTTACAGATTCCGTCCCTACGAACTATTCGTCTGTCGTCAACTAGACGACATGGTCCAACTTCTCCCTGGTTGCACCATGCTTGTGGAATAGTTCACCATCTGAAGTGCGCGCAATCAGTGAGCTGCCGGCTTTCCGGAAAGCGTGCAAAACTGCTCTGTTCCAGCAGGCATTTAGCCTATAACTATCCTGGGTTGGCGGATTATTGGGATAATTGTCCTGTTTTTACTGTGTTATGTTTTTATGTGGAATTTGTCTTATAGTTTTACTGGTTTTATGCTCCTTGTTGTAGTTCGATATACTGTAAACCGTCTTGAGCCAATCGGAAAGGACGGTATACATATCGAAATTATATATATATATATATGTAGTTTATATTATATTCGATTTGAATTATGTCTCCAATTGACCTTTGTTAATCTTGCAGCCCTTATCCCACAATTTCCCCCTCTTTTTGAACTTAAATTGTAATAAAATTAGGAAGTTGCTTACTTAGTTAAAATATATATCTCTTCCATAGGCCCGAAGCTCTTTAAAGAGCCCAGCAGCAAGTCAAACAAGCCAATCATCCACAACGCCATCTCCCACTGCTGTCTTGCTGGGAAAGTGAATGAGCCTCATAAGAATTCCATATTGGAGGCAAGTATATTTCCCCCCGCCGATGCCAGGTCGTGGCCTACAATGCCTTATTCACTATGCCTTTCCTCTGTACTGCATTGTCTGGGAGCAAGCGGAAGAATATGAAGTGATCGTGCCGGTCATCGGCCAAAATAAAAATGTTCTGTTCTGTTCGGAAGTGATTGCAGACGTGTGACATATTGCAGTCCGGCTTGTCAGGGCAGCTGTTTGCAACATCTGCAACTGACACAAGGGCATTTGGGGCCAAGCAAGGAATACGGCGTATTATTTTGCCTCGTGTTGGATCCCAGTAAAGCATGGCTATCGGAAAGAATGTATTTGCTACACCAGTGGCTTTGTGTGAGAAGTTTTTGCCCGAATGTAATCCAGATCACCACTCCGTCCTTGAGGTCTTTCTTGGGAGTTGTGACACGGTGCTCCAGATAGGCTGGATCGAAACCGTATAGGGCTTTATAGGCGATGACCAGCACCTTGAATTGAACCCAGACCCGGACAGGCAACCAACGGAGCTGCTTCAGTTTAGGCGTAGTACGCTCCCTGAAGTTTGCACCCGTCAGAAGTCTGCCCGCTGTTCTCTGAACAAACTGTAATTTCTGGACGCTCTTCAAGGGCAGACCTACGTAGAGAACATTGCAATAGTCCTGCCTGGATGTAACCCAACGCCTGCACCACGGAGTCTCCAGGAACGGGTGCAGTTGATGCATAAGCTTTAGTTTAGCTCTGAGTCCCCCTGCGGGGGTGAGATGACCAGGGTAAAAATGATGTAAATAAATAAATTGGCTTCCAGATTTAGCAGAGCCTAGGACAGTGTTTCCAACCTTTATTGAGCCGTGGCACACTTTTTACATTTACCAAACCCTGGGGCACACCACCAACCAAAATGACACAAAATGACACAGTCATACATATAGTTAATATGTTTTTAAATGTATTTATACACTCAGTGGGAAACCTGGGCCTGTTTCAATGAACACAACATAGATATCCTGGCAGGAATGGCAGAAAGACACAAACTTCCCACACAGAACTCCCGTAACCAAGAGAAAATGCTATAAGGGTTTGATGGGCATTGACCTTGGGTTTGGGAGTTGTAGTTCACCTATATCCAGAGAGCACTGTGGACTGAAACAATGTTGGATCAAGACCAAACTTGGCATGAATACTCAATATGCCCAAATGTGAACACAGATGGAGTTTGGGAAAAATAGACCTTGACATTTGGGAGTTACAGTTTCTGGGATTTATAGTTAACACACAAATAAAGAGCATCCTGAACTCTTGCAACAATGGAATTGAACCAAACTTGGCATGAATACTCAATATGTCCAAATGTGAACACAGATGGAGTTCAGGGGAAATAGACCTTGCCATTTTGGAGGAAGGCTGGTGAAGGAGTCCCTCACGGAATCACGCCTGCCTTTCCTTCCTCCGAGGGTCCTCCTGCCAAGCCCCAACCCTTTCCCCCTGCGAAGGAAGGCCCCTTTCCCCTTTGGGGCCCTTCCTACCCAAGGGGCTTCGGGGGGCCAGGCCGAGGGGAAGGGCGTCCCGGGGCCTCACCTGAGATGCAGCAGGGCCGAGCCGGGGCGCCTCCGGAAGCAGCTGGCTCCTTCGCTTCCTTCACCGGCGCAGGGACCTAGTGGGCATGCGCCCAGACAAGCGCACTTCCACTTCTGCCTCCGTTCCCTGCCCACCCTCGATTGGAGGCTGGCTGGCTGGGGAAACGGCCAAAGGAGGCGGTGCCCAGGCCCCTTCTTCTTTTCTTTGCTGCCACCAGGCCCTTCCTCCTCTTCCAAGCAGCAGGAGTTCAGCAGGAGGGGGAAGAAAGGGGGGAAGAGAGGTTTTCCCGTGGCACACCAGATGTTGGCTCACGGAACACTAGTATGCCGCGGAACAGTGGTTGGCAAACACTGGTCTAGGATGACCCCCAGACCTGGGATTCCAGGGGCTGTGCAACCCCATAAGGTTGTTGCTCCCAAAAATTACAGTACCTTAAAACTTCATTTCAGCCTTGAGAACACAACACACACACACACACATATATATGTTCGGTTTCATTCCTGGACTGCACGAGTCTCTTGTGTCATCGGGTTTCCAAATCTCAATGATTAGCTAGACTAGAGATAGGATTAGGCTAAGAAATTCCTCCCCACCCCCTAATTTACCAGTAGCGGCTGCATTTTCCACCCTTGGCTTATATTCGAGTCAATGCATTTTCCCCGGTTTTTGTGGTAACATTAGGTGCCCCGGCTTATTTTTGGATCAGCTTATACTCAAGGATTTACAGATATTCGGTTTACTCACAACCTTCATATGTTCAGCATAGACAGGTACAAAACTTAGCAGTCCCGTTTCAGATATGCTTGAGATCATTCTCTGTGCCATCCAGCCAGGACATCTCTTTCAGCAGGACTCGAGTGTATATGGTAAATGCTGTAACAACAAGATGGCGCCGGTTGAGGAACTCCCGAAAGTGCTCCTCCCGAGCCTGCCAGATTCTGCCAGATGGACTTGTCAAAGGGACAATCTCAACCTCAACTGAGAAATACAGTTGACTGTGATCCGCAACTGCCCAAGGGGCTGATGAACTACACGATTCCACCTCCGGACGTTTGGCCACCATTACTGCCCCTGGACTTTCAAACTCAAGGAGACGCCAAGGAGAGATACGACAGGGGGACGGTGGGTCCTACAACCAGTGACTACGACAACCGCTAGAATTTTAAGATCTTTGAAAAGGAAAGACCGGGCATCCCTAAGTCGGAAGATCCCGACTGCGGCCGTGGCCACGACCTATGCAGGCTGGATTGGGCCCGACCCAGTGCCGCATCCTGTGGGGTCGTGCTCTGTGGGGCCGGATCAACCTACGATGGATTATCTATTTACTGAATATCAGCAACTACTACTCTGCTTAAAAAACTTTGGCGACCTATTAAGGAGATTGAATACTCTCCAACCCCAGGAATTGAAGTCTGATCCTAGAGTCTCTACTCCAACCCCCCCCCCCCCCAGCAAGAAGCTTATGACCTATGCTGGGACCAATCCTGGGATTTCCCAGCTAAGTGGCCCACTGAAGAGCAGCCAGGAGATCCAGACTTGGATGAACCACTTACAATCCCCATGGACGGAGTCCCTAGGAAGATGGCAGAGGAGAAGGACACCGGACGGGGACCGGACCTGGAAGCTAGGGTGGAAAGACCCTCGGCCCCGGCGATGGACCCTTCCTCAATCGTGGCTGACCCTGGTTGGGGTACCGAGACAGAAACTTGTCGTCCATACCCGGTCGAGCATGCTGCCGACCAGCCCAACTGCCCTGTGGCGCCGGGCTGTCAGCCGAGAGACCAGACATGCCTGGCACTCTGGCACCGGGGCCCTGTCTCCAACGTCGTGACTGTCTGTTGCCGAATTGGGAGCATGAGGGATGGATCAAAATGGCGGACGGCCTTGACGACCCCTGTCCAGAAGAGGCAGGCAGGCGCCGGAGGAGACGCCAGAAAAGGAAGCCAAGGAAATTTCCGACTTCCGATCCGTCAACGGACCATTCAGAGACAACA
>JARBWK010000018.1:16892506-16962207 GCA_030556195.1 Anolis apletophallus
ATACAGACATACACATATACATACAGACATGCACACATACACATGAACATGCACATATACATAACAACACACACACACAATTTACACATATAAACACAAACATAAACACACACCTACAAACACACACATATACATAAATACATGCACACATACACACATATACACATGCACATATACATAACACACACATAAACAATATACACATATGCACACAAAAATTAGCATACACACACACCCCATGTGGGTACAAGGGGTTAGCCACAGACTATGGCACAGCAACGCCTGCAGGGGACAGCTAGTAGGATACAAAACAATACATATCTAAAAACTCATCACATTCACAGTATCAGACCAGGCAGGTCACATAAGCCTACATAGATTGCAGTGGAGTGCCCGTGTGGTTAACAATCGAACGCCTGCTTAAATAGCAGCGTCTTGCAGGCCTTTCTGAAGGCTGGCAGGCTGGGCACAGCGCGAACCTCGGGCGGGAGAGCATTCCACAGAGTTGGCGCAATAACGCGGAATGCTCTCGTTGCAGTCAGGTGGAGACTTCAGCAACTCGGGATCTCTAAGAGGTTTTGTGTCTCTGAACGTAGTGGTCTGGGGGAACAATATAGGGAGAGGCGGTCCCTTAGGTACACTGGCCCCAGACCATTCAAGGCCTTAAAGGTCAACACCAACACTTTGAAGGTGATCCAGAATTCTATAGGAAGCCAGCGCAGTTCGCGCAGGATGGGCGTGATGTGGCAGCGTGTTGGAGAGCCTGCCAGCAAGCGCGCTGCCGCGTTCTGCACCAGCTGAAGTTTCCGGATCACGGACAGAGGAAGGCCAATGTACAGAGCGTTACAGCAGTCAAGTCTCGAGATGACCGTGGCTTGGACCACTGTGGCTAGGTCGTGGCGGGACAGGTAGGGGGCCAGCTTCTTTGCCCTGCTGAGATGGAAAAAAGCTGCTGATTTTTACCCCCTTGTTACTCCACTCCCTGTCGATAGCCCCATAGAGCCACACTTTGCTGGGATAGCATTCATAAATCCTATTAAGTTTTATTTATTTACTAGTTTGGGGACCCGGCTCTGCCCAGGTTATTTGAGAAAGGCATTGTGTGCCAAGGTTGGTCCTTATCAGATGCTTACAGTGGTCTCAGGAAGTTAGTGAAGGTACTGCAAGTCCCATCGGCCATTGTCCATCCCCCTCCCAATAGCACCAGGATGTAGAGTGGGTCATGTGAGCTCTGTGTGCCACGTTTGGTCTTGATCATTCATTGGATGAGGGTCGCAGCAGTCTCGGAAGGTGAGTGAAGGTACTTCAAGTCCCATCATCCATGGTCCATCCTCCTTCAAACTGCACCAGGATGTAGAGTGGGTCATGAAGGCTCTGTGTGGCAAGTTTGGTCTTGATCAGTCATTGGATGAGGGTCACAGTGCTCTCAGGAAGTGAGTGAAAGTACTTCAAGTCCCATCATTCGTGGTCCGTCCCACACAAACCTGCACCAGGATGTAGAGTGGGTCATGAGGGCTCTGTGTGTCAGGTTTGGTCTTGATCAGTCATTGGATTAGGTTTGCAGCAGTCTTGGAAAGTGAGTGAAAGTACTTCAAGTCCCATCATGCATGGTCTACCCTCCTCCAAACTGCACCAGGATGTAAAGTGGGTCATGGGGGCTCTGTGTGCCAAGTTTGGTCTTGATCAGTCAGTGGATGAGTGTAGCAGCGGTCTGGGGAAGTGATTGGAGGTACTTAAAGTCCCATCATCCATGGTCTGCCCTCCTTCAAACTGCACCAGGATGCAGAGTGGGTCTTGGGGGTTTTGTGTGCCAAGTTTGGTCTTATTCTGTCTTTGTTGGGAGCCGCAAAGTATTTTGGTCTGAAACTCCCACCTCAGGCATTTGCCTGATCCCTCCTCCTGCAGTTTAGAGTGTCAGAATGTCCGTGTTGGCTGGCCAATTAGAGGCGTTATGCCAATACTCCCTCACTGGGAACCAATCATGTTGTCAGAATAAAGAGGCTGGGAGCCAATCAGAACGCTGCCACATACATACATACATACATACATACATACAAACATTCCGCTTTATCTATATATATAAAGGAACAGTCGTCATGTGAAGACTACCTCAAACAGAGAAACCTTACAACGCAGAAACACAATACTTGCCAACAGAAATAGGCCTCAAGCAAGGTACGTTTGTAGCAAAGAAAATTTCCCCCCAAAACCTAAAAGGCCCTCAAAACAACGAGTAAAAATAAAACTACATTTCCCAGCATCCTCCGGGGCTGCCAAAGACTCCCCCAGCCTCTACATTCTGACAACATGATTAGCTGCCAATAAGGGCGGATTTGCATAACTGCTGTACTGGCCAGCCAACATGAACATTCCGACCCATAACGAACTGCCAGAGCCTCCTCCAACACTTTCAAATCAGAAGACCATGATGGAGATCAACACCATTCAAGGGGAGCTCTTCCTCCTTTCCCAAAAGATCTCCAGTGGCTTGGAATTCCACATTAATAAGAGGACCATCCAGCAACAATGGGGTTTGCCAAGGAGGGTGCTCCAGCCCCTCTATATGCTGGCTCCAAGGGATGGAGGTCGTCACCAAGTACCTTCTGATGCCCAGCGCTGGAAGAGCTCCCTCAGGTGGCCTGTCCATGAGGAAAGCCTCGTCGGACATCGACCAATGGGTGCAAAAGACACAGAGCAGGACATCTTGAAAAAGAGAGGAGCAGAAAGTAAGTGAGACATGAAGATCTTGAGAAAGGTGGCTAAAAAGGAGACGGAAAGGATTTTACACGGTCCCCCAACAGACACTGGACGCACCTGTGAAGACAGAGATCCCCTGACAGGACAAGCCCTCCCCAAGCTGGTCCGTCCTGGCCATGGGACAAGTCAAACCCGGAGGACTGCAGGCGGAGAGCTGAGGCACAAACATAACACACCCAATTCACTAACAACAATTCCAACCCTTATATACTCAGACTTTCTCGCATCTCCTAAATAGGGCACAGCAACACATGCCAGGTACAGCTAGTTATATATAGAGAAGAGATTTGTTAGATTTATTGGCCGCCACTCCCAGCCGGCTCGGAGCGACTTACATCAAGCACCACAATAAAACAACAAATCTACAACAGCAAAAAAAACCACAAGAATAAAACAATGCCTCAGAGACAACACAAGTCCTAGGGGATAACACATTACAACCCAAAGGCCTGCCGGAAGAGGGCCGACTTGCAGGCCTTCCGAAAAGCCAGCAGGTTACGCAAGGCCCGAACTTCCAGGGGTCGTGCGTTCCAGAGAACTGGGGCGATGATGGAGAACGCCCTTTTCCATGTTGAAGTGAGGTGGTCTTGTTTGACACTGGGCACGGCTAGAAGAGTCCAGTCTTCAGATCTAAGTGTTCTCATGGGACGGTATGGGGTTAGGCGGTCCCTCAGGTACACCGGCCCCTGACCATACAAGGCCTTGAAAGTCAAGACTAGCACTTTGAAGGTGATCCGGTACTCAATAGGAAGCCAGTGCAGTTCCCGCAGAATTGGTGTCATGTGGCAGCTCGAAGGAGCTCCTGCGAGCAACCGAGCTGCGGCGTTCTGCACCAGCTTGAGTTTCCGAGTCATCGACAGAGGCAGGCCAATGTAGAGAGCGTTACAGTAGTCTAGCCTTGAGATGACCGTGGCTTGGATCACCGTGGCCAAGTCGTGCCGAGACAAGTAACGGGCCAGCCTCCGAGCCTGGTGAAGATGGAAAAACGCCACTCTGCTGACGGCGGAGATTTGGGCCTCCATTGACAGCAGAGGGTCCAAAAGAACTCCAAGGCTCTTTACTGAAGACGACGGGCATAACGCCACGCCGTCCAGGGTCATTCATATATATATATATATATATTCTGGGATGATTATGTCAAATGGATAATGTATTTCTGGCTAATGGGCAGACTCCATGGTAGTGCTATGGAGATGCTGCTTTGTGAACCTGAACCGTGTGTCCGACGGCAACGGAAAAGGAGGAAGGCCCCCTACAGCTTTGGAGAATTCACAGGTTCCAACTTGCCCGTCTCTACCCAAAGGAGGGTCAGGCGCCGACCTTGGTGCGCTCTCATGCTCTTGTATAATATCCAGCTCTTTTAGTGTCCTCCAAGACGAAGGAGAGCGCTCACGGAAGGAACCGACTGGCCCAGCATGGCAGGTAAGGCAACACAATAGGCCAACTCTGTATGCGATTGTGATCTACTCTGTGTGGTCGGATCTCAGGATCTTGTACAACATCTCCAGGCAAGAAAACTTCAGGGGGGTTATGTGTTTCCTGAATTGTCTTCCTTCCTTTCCTTCCCCTTTCTTACTTCCCTTCCCCTCCCCCTTTTCCTTCCCCCTTCCTTCCTTCCTTCTTCCCCCTTCTCCCTTCCCTTTCCCTCCCCTTCCTCCCCTTCCCTTCCTTCCTTTTTTCCTTTCTCTTTCCTTCCCCTTCCTTCCCTTCCCCCTTCCCCTTCCTTCCTTCTTTCCCCTTCCTCCCTTCTCTTCTCTTTCCTTCCCCTTCCTTCCCTTCCCCCTTCCCTCTTCCTTCCTTCTTTCCCCTTCCACCCTTCTCTTGTCTTCTCTTTCCATTCCCTTCCCTTCCTTCCTTTTCCTTTCTCTTTCCTTCCCCTTCCTTCCCTTCCCCCTTCCCCTTCCTTCCTTCTTTCCCCTTCCACCCTTCTCTTCTCTTTCCCTTCCTTCCCTTCCCCCTTCCTTCCATTCCCCTCCTCCCTTTCCCCTTCCCTCTTCCTTCCTTCTTTCCTCTTCTCCTTCCTTTCCTCCCCTTCTCCTTTCCTTTCCCTTCCTTCCCTTCCCCCTTCCCTTCCTTCCTTCTTTCCCCCCTCCCTTCCCTTCCTTCCCCCTTCCTTCCCTTCCTTTCCCTTCCCCTTCCTTCCCTTCTTCTCCTACCCTCTTCCTTCCTTTCATCCCTCCCCCTTTTCCCCTCTCCTTCCCAATCCTTCCTTCCCTCCCCTTCCCCCTTCCCCTTCCTTTCTTCTTGCCCCTTCCCCTTCCCCTCCTCCCCTTCCCTTTCCCCCTTCCTTCTTCCCCTTCCCTCCTTCTTTCCCCTTCTCATTCCCTTTCTTCCCTTTCCTTCCCCTTTCCTTCCCTTCCTTTCCCCTTCCTTCCCTTCCCCTCATCCCGTCTTCCTTCCTTCCATCCCTCCCTTCCCCTTTTCCCTCTCCTTCTCCTCCGTGCTCCTTCTTTCCCTTCCCCCTCTCCCTTCCTTCCTTCCTTCCTCTTCCCGATCCTTCCTTTCCTCCTTCTCTTCATTCCTTCCTTCCCTCCCTTCTTTCCCTTCCCATTCCACTTGCCCTCCCTCCCTATTCCCCTTCCTTCCCATTCCCTTCCTTCCCCTTTTCCTTCCTGCCTGCCATGGATCAAAATAATCAGTTCCATCCAAGAATCCCTGAAGTTGGGAAACCACCGCTCGCTCGCTCGCTCGCTCCGGAACCTGGCCCGAAAAGGGGCCATTAGAAATAGAGAGGAATCCAGGCGTTGTAGGCAATGGTTCGGAGGACACGACTGTCAGAACCACTTCTGAGGATTCCTTGCCTAACTAAGAAAATCCTATGGCGTGCACGGGGTCACCAGAAGTTGATAGGTGTCTTGGGCAGAGGAAGTCATATTTGCCAGGACAAAACCGGTTTGGACCTTCAGTCCCTAACTTTCTCACAGTGCACTTTTTTGGTGTGTATCAGGCGCAACTTGAGAAACTGCAAGTTGCTTCTGGAGCGAGAGAATTGGCCGTCTGCAAGGACGTTGCCCAGGGCAGTGTTTCCCAACCACTGTGCTGTTGCACATGAGTGTTCCGCGGCCGATCATGAGGAGTTCCGTGGGAGAAGGAGGAGGCTGCTATGGCTGCTGCTGTTGTCCCATCCTTCCCCTCAGAGCAGCAGCGGTGGCGGAGGCCGCTTCCTCCTCGCCCCAGCCCGCTCTTTCCCTCGCGCTGGCGCAAGTGTGAGGTGAGGGGGCGGCTCCTCTGCACAGTCGCGTCTTTCACTCTCTCTCTCTTTCTCTCTCTCTCTCTCTCTCTCTCTCTCTCTCTTTCTCTCTCTCTCTCTCTCTCTCTCTCTCTCTCTCTACTGCTGGGAGTTGTAGGCCAAAACATCATGGCTCTCTTCCCCCGTCCCTTCTCTTCCACCTCGCTCTCTTCCCCCCTCCCTTCTCTTCTGCCTCTTTGGGCATATTGAGGATTCATGCTAAGTTTGGTCCTGATCCAACATTATTTGAGTCCACAGTGCTCTCTGGGTGTAGGTGAACTACAACTTCCAAACTCAAGGTCAGTTCCCAAGCAAACCCTTTCAGTACTTTCTGTTGGTAATGAGAGTTCAATAGGCCAAATTTGGTTCAATTCCATTGTTGCAAGAGTTCAGGGTGCTCTTTGATTGTGCGTTAACTATAAATCCCAGAAACTGTAACTCCCAAATGTCAAGGTCTATTTCCCCTGAACTCCGTCTGCGTTCATATTTGGGCATATTGAGTATTCATGCCAAGTTTGGTCCTGATCCAACATTGTTTGAGTCCACAGTGCTCTCTGGATATAGGTGAACTACAACTCCAAAACCCAAGGTCAATGCCCACCAAACTTTTATAGCATTTTCTCTTGGTTATGGGAGTTCTGTGTGGGAAGTTTGTCTTTCTGCCATTCCTGCCAGGATATCTATGTTGAGTTCATCAAAACAGGCCCAGGTTTCACACTGAGTGTATAAATACATTTAAACACATATTAACTGTATGTATGACTGTGTTAGAGTGCCATTTTGTGTCATTTTGGTTGGTGGTGTGCCCCAGGATTTTGTACATGTAAAAAGTGTGCCGTGGCTCAAAAAAGGTTGGGAAACACTGGCCCAGGGGACGCCTGGATGTTTTGATGTTTTACCATCCTTGTGGGAGGCTTCTCTCATGTCCCCGCATGGGGAGCTGGAGCTGGGGAGCTGAATCTCCCCAGATTCGAACCTGTGACCTGTCGGTCAGCAGTCCTGCCGGCACAAGAGTTTAATCGATTGTGCCACCGAGGACTCCTTCACATCGCACTGATTTAAGCCTTCAGCTAAGCATTTAGAAAGATGAGGAAAAAGTCATTAGCGAGCTAGGGAGTTCTGGGAGTCGTAGTGCTTTCTTTCCGAGGCATGTAATAAAACCCACACAAGGAGTGGTGTGCGCCCCATCTGAGTGAAATAACGACAACGCCTCACTTTGACATTGCAGCGATCCTTGGACTTGCTTTGCTGTGGAACGCAGTACAGCTGTCGAGGCCCCAGTGCGTCCTGGAAAAGGAGTATTTCTGCTCTTCCATCCCAAATGGTGAGTTTCCTTCCGAAGGATTACAAGGGTCAGCATTTGACCGGGGAAAGTCTAATCCCCTAGTACAGGGGTGGGCAATTATTTTTTCCAAGGGGCCACATGGGCGCCAAAAAATATTATGGAGGGCCGCACCTAAAGGCGGAACTACGTTCTAATCTACATTATTTATTTATTTATTTATTTATTTGCTTACTATATTTACTATATATCACACATCATTAATATTAACATATTAATGTATCAAGAAATATTCATATATTATTAGTATTAATATAATTATTATATTATAGTATATAGAGAGCGACATTATAATATATTGACATTATAATATAATATAACATTATATTATATTATTTATTATATTATTATAATAAAATTATTATAAAATAATAATAAAAACCACTTAAATTAAATTAAATTAAATTCAAGAAGACAAGGTGCGAACCAAGATGGAATGGCCCAATGGACCCAGCCGCCGCAGCAGTAGAGGAGAGCAGCAGGCGATCGGAGGCTGCAGGCCTCTACCCGCTCTCGCCCCTAGTTGTTCCCCAGCTGATCGCCCTGCTATGGAGTGCCTGCCATCTCCGGGCCAGCAGAGGGAGCAGTCGGCGATCTGAGGCGGCTGATCGCCTGGGTCGGAAGATGATCAAGTCTTCCAGGTCACCAGGGCGATCAGCCACCGCAGGTCGCCGAATGCTCCCGCTGCAGGCCCGGATCTCCTCCAGGGATGGCAGGCACTCCAAAGCCGCCGCTCCTCCGGCTTGTCTGCCGACACAGGCCCCACAGAGCCCGCGATGGGATGGCAGCAGCGGCACCCCTTACTCCGTGCCCTGCCCCCGACGCCCTTCTCCCCGAGCCAGACAGAATGGGCTGCCGGGCCGCATCCGGCCTGCGGGCCGTCGTTTGCCCACCCCTGCCCTAGTAAGATTAGGAATAGTCTTCTGCCTTCAGGGCCTAAAAATGGGCTTTAAAAGGGTGGACATTGCAAGCTATGGCCCTGAAGGTAAAGCCGTCCCACATGCAGGGAGACCTGGAATATCTATAAGAATGAGTGCTAGACTTGGTTGAGAGCAAAGGTTAGGTTTAGTAGGTGAACCAAGATGCTTTTGTCACAATGATGGCTTAGATCCCACCTTGCTATCAGGCCCGGATTACTCATAAGGCCACCCTAGGCCATGGCCTAGGGCGGCAGCCATGGGAGGGGCGGCAGGTCTGGACCCCCAAAATTAATAAAATTTTAATTTTTTTTTTAAAGTTCGATCTTTGGGTGCTTGCTTCTGCGCCTGCGCAGTGAAGGAAGGAGGGGCGGGGCCGACTCGAGGGAAGCCACGTCAGACGCCCTAGAGGCGGGACTTCCCCCCGCCTGTTCGTCGCTCACGCGGGCGCCGCTCCTTCCTTCACAGAGCGGCTCGGCACCCTCTGCCATGTTCCTGGGTGCTGCAGTGGCCGCCCGGGAGCTTAACTTCCTTCCTCTTCTTTCTACGAAGGAAGAGAAACCCCCGGGCGGCCGCTGGAACACCCAGAAACACGGCAGAGGGCACCGTGCCGCACATGCCCGGCGTCCTGCGCGGCGCCCCCACCCCTTTTCGGGCGGGGCTGGTTGACATCAGGCACGGTGGTGGCGGCGAGGGTGAGGAGGAAGAGGCGGAGGGAAGGAACATGGCGGAGGAGGCAGAAAGGACGCGGCGCCGCGGCTTCCCTCCACCTCTTCCTCCTCGCCCTCGCCACTGCCGCCGCGCCTGACGTCATCCAGCCCTGCCAAAAAGGGCAGGCGCCACGCAGGATGGCGGGCATGCGCGGCAGTGGTGCGGCGCCCTCTGCCATGTTCCTGGGTGCTGCAGCAGCCGCCCGGGGGGTTTCCCTTCCTTTGGAGAAGGAAGAGGAAGGAAGGTAAGCTCCCGGGCGGCCGCTGCAGCACCCAGGAACATGGCAGAGGGCAAGCGGCCCTGCCCCCCGCAAGCGGCCCCACCCCTCGCAAACGGCCCCGCCCCGCCCCCAGGGGCGGGCCTTCCAGAGTGTGGCCTAGGGCACCACAAACTGTTAATCCGGGCCTGCTTGCTATGCCCGTGTGATCTCTGGAATGAGCCAGAGAGGAAGTCCTGCCCCTCCAGTGGCCTCTGGAAGAGGAGGAGTTAGGGGCGGTGACATCAGGTTTGGAGCCAAGACACAACTCCGCCCCTAAGTGTCCACACGGCAGAACAATGGGACAAAGGCCTTGCAGGCAAAGGCAAATAGGTACACAGTGCAAATATAAGACCAGCCCTGTGGGGGCGCCACAAATAGAATCTTTGGGATCCAATCACACTAAACAACAACAACAACGACAACGACAACAACACCCTTCTTCCCCAGGGGACTCTCAGAGTGGATTACAGACACAGGCAAACATTCAATGCCTGTTACAATGGAATACAATGAGGCACAAATACTCAGGCAACGGCAAAGGCTCTTTCTTTGATTTCTGGCTCTGGATGCAGTGCTCACCTCCAACTCTGAGGAGGTGCTCTTTCTCCATTTCCAAGCCATGGAGCCTGCATTGTCCGTAGACACCTCCCAGTCATGTGGCTGGCATGGAGTGTCTTTTTGCCTTTTCTCACCGAAGCAGTTCCTATCGATCTACTCGTATTTGCGTTTTTTCGAACTGCTAGGTTGTTAAGAGCTAGTGCTAACAGTGGGAGCTCACCCCGCCCCACAGATTTCAACTGCCAACCTTCAGATCTGCTGAAGTTTTCAGCAGCACAAGGGTTTAACCCATTGCACCACTGTGGCCCCTATATTGCTATATAGCACTATAATTGCCATGGCAACATTCTATGGAAGAGTGGGGATAATTGGTGGGTAAAATAGTAGACAGTGGAGTAACTTAGAGGATGTGAACTAGAAGATACCTTCAGACAACAAACTGACTATGATCTATTGTGGTGGGGCTAAGACAGTGGATCCCAATCTTTTTTTACCAGGGACCATTTGACCAGGGATCACTTTAACCAGGGGTCACTTTGACCAGGAACCACTTGATCAGGGACCACTTGACCAGGGCCTACTTGACCAGGGATCACTTGGACAGGGAGCACTTGACCAGGGACCACTTTGATCAGGAACCACTTTGACCAGGGACCACTTGACCAGGGACCACTTTGACCAGGGACCACTTTGACCAGGGACCACTTTGACCAGGGACCACTTTGACCAGGGACCACTTGACCAGGGACCACTTTGACCAGGGACCACTTTGACCAGGGGTCACTTTGACCAGGGACCACTTTGACCAGGGACCACTTTGACCAGAAACCACTTGATCAGGGAGCACTTGACCAGTGACCACTTTGACCAGGGACCACTTAATCAGGGACCACTTGACCAGGGACCACTTTGACCAGGGACCACTTTGACCAGGGACCATTTGACCAGGGACCACTTTGACCAGGGACCACTTTGACCAGGGACCACTTTGACCAGGGACCACTTGACCAGGGACCACTTGACCAGTGACCACTTTGACCAGGGACCACTTTGACCAGGGACCACTTGACCAGGGACCACTTTGACCAGGGACCACTTGAACAGGGACCATTTGACCAGGGACCACTTTGACCAGGGACCACTTGACCAGGGACCACTTTGACCAGGGACCACTTGACCAGGGACCACTTGACCAGGGACCACTTTGACCAGGGACCACTTGAACAGGGACCACTTGACCAGGGACCACTTTGACCAGGGACCACTTTGACCAGGGACCACTTTGACCAGGGACCACTTGAACAGGGACCTCTTGAACAGGGACCATTTGACCAGGGACCACTTTGACCAGGGACCACTTGAACAGGGACCATTTGACCAGGGACCACTTTGACCAGGGACCACTTGACCAGGGACCCCTTGACCAGGGACCACATGACCAAGGACCACATTGACCAGGGACAGGGACCATTTGACCAGGGACCACTTTGACCAGGGACCCTTTGACCAGGAACCACTTGATCAGGAACCACTTGACCACTTTGGCCAGGGACTACATTTGACCAGGGACCCTTTGACCTTGATCAGGGACCACTTTGACCAGGGACCACTTGACCAGACCATTTGACCAGGAACCACTTGATCAGAGACCACTTTGGCCAGGGACTACTTGACCAGGGACCCCTTTGACCAGGGACCACTTGACCAGGGGCCACTTGACCTACTTGGGTACAATATGACTAATGTTGTGATACAATATACTACTACTACTACTATATAATTATTTATTTTATGTTACATGTAATATTACTAATAATATTACAGCATAATGTTATAGTACAATGTAATATACAATATTAATATTGTGCTATGGCAATAATATAATATATTGTATTTACATTTTACTTCGGGGTGAGAAGGGCGGCATATACATGTCTTAAATAATAAATAAATAAATAAAGTATTTCTCTAGGTTTTCCTGAAGGGCTGACGTCCATCCTCTTTGTGGTCACCAACCTTGGGGTGGTCAACTCAACCATCTTCAACAGCCCAAGCTTGGCGTCGGTCACCAGCTTCGCCCTGGCAAACAGCGGCATCACAGAAATGGAAGCTGGCGCCCTCCACGCTTTCCAAAGCCTCACCAAGCTCAGCCTATATCAGAACAGCCTCACTCACGTGTCGGCTTCATGGCTTTCCAACCCGGGACGGTTAGAAAACCTCACCGTGGCTGAGAACTTCATCGTTCAAATTGGACCCAACATGTTCTCCGGTTTGTCCAACCTCATTACGCTGAACTTGGCCAACAATCGGATCCGTGACATTGCCAGAGGAAGTTTTAAGGACTTGGCCAAACTAAAATTTCTTGACCTCTCTGGCAACCGTTTAACAGCTTTGAAGAGATCCGTGTTCCATGGGCTAACAACATTCCCGACCATGAAGCTGGGTGGCAATCCATGGAATTGCTCCTGCGAACTTCAAGACTGGGGATTATTCCTTCAAGGTATATGAATCTGGGGAATCTCAGTTGTCATTGCAAGACTGGGGATGGTTGGCTGACGCTTTTGTGGGGACAATGGGATTTGCACTTTAAAATATCCAAACTTTAGCATACTTTCATCACTAAAAGGGGGCTGTGTCTAAATAAGGGTGACTATGTTGCGTGTCACTCTTTTCTTCCAAGCTCTGGCCGTATTTGGAAGACCTCAACTTGGTGGAAAGTTTGGGAGGTCAATGCCAACATTATGAAATAGAGCTGGGCACTGTCACTATTAGAAATGCACAGCCCTTGCTATCATGTGCTGTGGGTTTTGTATGTTTTGAAAATGCAGGACTGGTGTAGCTTAAGTAATTAGGGTAATTAGACTAATCAAATCAACATTGAGTTGAGACTGATGGGGTCATTGAGGCCGAGAGGCCATTCAGAATCTAACATTAAGATCCATTTATTTTTGATTTGACGTAATTGGATGCATAAAAGGGAAATATTTCTTCACCCAGAGGGTCATTGGGTTATGGAACTCACTTCCAGAGGAGGTTGTGACAGCGGTCAGCCTGGACAGCTTCAAGGCAGGATTAGACAGATTCATGGATACCAAGGGAATCAGTAGTTACTGAAATCGACATCCAAGTGCCACCTCTGTGTTGATGGAGGCAGGCAGGATTTCCCCCGGGTACTGGTTGTGGGGGTCGGGAGCAGGTGGGGTTTTGCCCTCCTTTCTGCTAGAGATCCCTGTGTACAACTAGTGGGCCACTGTGTGACACAGAATGCTGGACTAGATGGGCTGAGGCCCGATTCAGCATGGCTCTTCTTATGTTCTTATGATGCTGGTGTCAATCTGAGCATTGGGATGGATTCTTTCAAGCACTTGGATCTTTAAAGAAGCAGCAGTATGTTTACTTGCTTTGCAGTGTACATAAAATGCAGAGTCTGTGGCCCCAGTCGAAATTTTAGAATGATGCTCAATAAAACGTGTATGGATTTCCCCCGTCGTCTGACCCACGTAAATCAGAGGGCAGTAACAAGTGATGACGTACACGGCTGAATTCTTGGCACAGGTGGCGAAATCACATAGTTTGAATGTTTTTTGTTTTGAAGGACTGAAGTTCTCTTTTTCTGTTGATACGTTAGAACAAACCGAGCACCTAGCACATACTCTGGTCCCAGGGCTCAGACTACTTTTTTTAGGTGTCGGTTTTTTCATTTCTGAATGTATTAAATAGTCCCTGGTGTTAGTTCCTGGTTTTGTATGTTTTCACAGAGATGATCAACGCTTCCCTGCTGGAAGACTCTCCGAACGTGTTGTGCCATTCTCCACTGAGCCTTCAAGGAGTCCATGTTTGGAACATCTCAGACATCAAGTGTTCACCTGGTCACCTTCCATCTACCTTTGGAAATGCTTTCCATAGAGTGGGATTGCCAGTTTTGCTAGCCTGCTTAGGTATGCTTGGGTACATCATTTTTGGCTTATTACATGGCCATAATTCCAACGTAGGACATTTCTTAGGTATCTGTTATTTATTGTTTCGACTTCTAGACCGCTCCTTCTAGAAGCTCGGGACGGTTTACAACAAGGTAAAACATACATATAGTAAAACAACACATTGGTACATTAAAATGCATGAAGCTAATCTCTACACTCTATTACAATTTAAATGAGGACTAACAGAGGATGATGAAAAGGCTTTACTCTAGTGAGAATGCTTGACAGAAAAGGAAGGAGGATAGTTCTTTAATTCCTCGCACTTCGTCAGGCAGAGTGTTCCACGTTGTTGGTGCCACTACCGAGAAAGTTCTTTGCCTAGTTGTGGACAGATGGTATGTCCGGACGGATGGGACACTTAGAAGGTTTTGTTCTTCAGATCTCAGCGATCTCTGGGGAACATGGAGACTCAGGCAAATTTGGTGGATTGGGTGGGTGTTGTGGCGTATCGAACCTACAAAAAGACTGCAAAGGCAGGGATGGCGGGAGTGGTAGTCCACTGTGGAGCGAAGACACCCGAGCTCAGCTGTGGCGAGCGGCACGGAAAGAAAGGGAACTCAAGTCCATTCACTGGCGTCTTCAAAGGACATGAAGTGAGAGGACCAAGCCTAACGGCGGGGAGCTCAATAATGCCGGCGGCGGGCCGTTTCGTCCTTTTAAAACAGGGCTTCCTCAGAGGCAGCATTACTGACGTCCTCACATGTGTTGAGTCATCAAGAGTCTTTTAAGAGTCGTGGAGGACGGACCATCCCATCCGGTGGAAATGGCTGAGCTCGGGTGTCTTCGCTCCACAGTGGACTACCACTCCCGCCATCCCTTGCTGCTCTACAGTGGGCGGAGCCGACGTCTGTTACCACGGTGACGCACTTAGGATAAAGCAAGACCCCGGAAATAGCCTCCGTTTCGCCACCCGATCACGGGTTCCAGTTGGGGCTTACCCGCCCCTGGCTGTTTTTCCTCTTTCTGTTAAGGGTCCGCCTTGTACCAATTTGGTTTAGATTCGCCACGACGGACCCTTTAAGCGTTCTTGTAGCCCTGGAATTTTTGCATTTGCATTGATATTATGATTTCTCAATGGCTATTTGAACTGTTTACATCATTCATGTTTGATTGATTATTTGAATCTTATTGCATTGCCTGTATCCACTCATGTTATTTCTCGCTGTCCACTTAGATACTCACGTTGTGAGTTTTATACTGTGTATAAACGTATTTTGATATGATATATACACTGCCTTTGCCGTCTTTTTGTATGATTTAACAGTGCTGCCCCCTGTTTTGATTGCGTATCGAACCCAGCCAGCAGATTGCCAAACCTTTGGGATTGGTAAAGCCGCTGTTTATATTCACTGCACAGTAGGGTCGTGAGGTCTGAATCTGGATATGCAGCAGGCTCTAGTCTCGATCTCGGCTGGTCTAGAGTTCCAGATGTGGACGATCTTGCCGAATTCACCTGGTTAAGGGTAATCCGATTCGTCTCTCTCATCTTGGACCTTAATATGCTGGCCGTTGAGGCAGTTACGGGCCGTAAGACTCTAGGCATTGCTGAAGGAAAATCAACATGGTTTCTGCAAAGGCAAATCATGTCTTACTAACTTGTTAGAATTCTTTGAGGGTGTAAATAAACACATAGATAAAGGGGACCCAGTCGATATTGTTTACCTTGACTTTCAAAAGGCTTTTGACAAAGTCCCTCACCAAAGGCTCCTAAATAAGCTCTTCAGCCATGGAATCAGGGGACAGGTCTTGTCCTGGATTGGAACCTGGCTAAACTGTAGGAAACAAAGGGTGGTCATAAACGGACACTTCTCTGGGTGGAAAGAGGTGAGAAGTGGCGTACCCCAAGGTTCAGTTTTGGGTCCGTTACTTTTTAATTTATTCATTAATGACCTGGATGTAGGAGTGAATTCTGAGGGAGCAAAGTTTGCAGACGACACTAAACTGTTCAGGGTAGTTAAAAATGAAACTGATTGTAAAGAGCTCCAGAAAGATCTCTCGAAATTGAGTGAATGGGCAACAAAGTGGCAAATGCATTTTAACCTCAACAAGTGTAAAGTCATGCACATCGGGGCAAAGAACCCCAACTACACCTACCAATTGATGGGGTCAAAGCTTTCCGAGACAAACCAGGAAAGGGATCTTGGGGTCTTGGTGGACAGCTCAATGAAGATGTCAACCCAGTGCGCAGCAGCAGTGAAAAAGCAAATTCTATGCTTGGCATGATCAGGAAGGGAATCGAAAATAGGTCGGCAAATGTTGTATTGCCTCTCTACAAATCTATGGTGAGGCCACATCTGGGGTACTGTGTACAATTCTGGTCTCCGCACCTCAAGAAGGATATAACGGAACTGGAAAAGGTACAGAAAAGGGCAACAAGAATGACCCAAGGGATGGAGCAGCTCCCTTACGAAACCAGGTTGCAACGCCTTGGTCTTTTCAGCCTTGAAAGACGGCGTCTAAGAGGTGACTTGATCGAAGTGTATAAAATCATGCATGGGGTAGAAAAGGCGAATAAAGAAAAATATTTTCTCTGTCACCCAACACTAGGACTAGGGGGCACTCCCTGAAGCTCCAAGGTAGGAAAGTTAGGACTAATAAAGGGAAATATTTCTTCACCCAGAGGGTCATTGGGTTATGGAACTCACTTCCAGAGGAGGTTGTGACAGCGGTCAGCCTGGACAGCTTCAAGGCAGGAGTAGACAGATTCATGGATACCAAGGGAATCAGTAGTTACTGAAATGGACATCCAAGTGCCACCTCTGTGTTGATGGAGGCAGGCAGGATTTTCCCCGGGTACTGGTTGTGGGGGGTCGGGAGCAGGTCAGGGTCTTGCCCTCCCTTCTGCTAGAGATCCCCGTGTACAACTGGTGGGCCACTGTGTGACACAGAATGCTGGACTAGATGGGCTGAGGTCCGATTCAGCATGGCTCTTCTTATGCTCTTATGTTCTTATGTAGCGGCCGCTTGGTGTAATGGTCGCTCTAAGGTTGGGCTCAGGCTGTAACCTCGGCGTTTCTCAGAGCCATGGGTTTAGCTGTAATGTCGTCTCAGATTGTAGCCAGCCAGCCGGATTGCCGGGGATCAACATCAACCACCTCCTGTGGTTGGAAATCACACCCTGCATCTTTCTGGCTAAATTTTTTCTCAGGTCGGGTCCCAGGGGCAAAAGCCGGCTGCCTTGGCTAGAGCGGGCTTATAAGTTGCTCTTGTCCAGGCGCCATCTTAGATTCACATGCCAACTTTTCTCGGTCACTGGTTGGCTGTCGGTTATGTTTCATGATGTCTTAGGCTTTAGCCATTCTATTGTTTTCAAATAGTTGGTTGTTATATGTTTTAACAGTGTTACTTAGCCACTTTGTTTATACTGGAAGGCGCCCCGAGTCCCTTCAGGGAGATGGAGGCGGGATATAAGAATAAAGTTGTTGTTGTTGTTGTTGTTGCTGTTGTATTTTAAAAACTTCCTTTCTTTTCTCTTTCTTTTTGGCAGTGTTTATTTCCTTTCTTGCGCTGCTGTTTTGGATCTGGACGGCAAAGCGGGGTAACAAGCAAGTTCGACCAAGCAAGGAAATTATCGATCCGGCCGTTGGTGCAAAAACGATGAATTGTGTTGATTCTATAGCTGACTATCAACAAGCTAACACAAAACTTAAAACCTCCGAGATAGGCACCGCTTCCAGAAGCGTGAGGCTCAAAGCCCGGGCCAAGTCCGCGTCTGCCATTTTGCTGCGAACAGAGTTCTTCCAGAGACGACAACAGACGTCCTGCGCCACTGACCCCAAATGGGATCCCCCGACCGCAACGCCGTACGTGTCACTGGATGACAAAATGTCCCTCGGAAGGGGCAACTTGGATAACTTTATGGAGGGGTGGAATTACCAGACGTTGGAAAAGGGCGACGGAGAGGAATTTCGGAGCCGCGGCGATGTCGGCTCGTTCCTGACCAAAGTATGTATAGAAACGCCTGGGATCGAAGCAGAAGTCGCCAACCCAACACTGGAAGGTAATAGGTTTTCAGGAAGGCTTGAGGACGACGGCACTGATAACCCAGAGCCCTTCTTATACTTAAGCATTGCCACGGCTCCTAAAGAACAAGTTGACGCCAACCCACCAAAAGACCCGATTCCAAAACCAGGTGGAAACCACTCCGCTGTCTTGAAGCGGACGTTGACATGGCCGTACGAAAGGAAGTTTTGGGACCAGAGGTCCAATATGTTGAACGTTAGAGGATCCTTCAGAGCACCGTTCTTCATACCTTCTCCTCACTCGGGTGAGATGCCCCATTCTGGCGAAATCGAAGGCAATGGAGCGCGGCCACCCGTCCATCCCTGGAAAGAGCGTGACAATGGCAAACATCACGTCAAGAGAGAAGCACCGATCGCCAAAAAAGCAAGTGAAAGACAGCTCAAGGCAGAAGAAGCTTTTGGGGAGACGATAGAGACTAAGACGTATGATCCTACCCAACCAAAGAAGGATGGTCAACGAGATGGTGGTGGGTCTGAGCTGGAACCAACCAACCAGTTAGAATCTCTCATTCAGAAAGAATCGGAAGTAGCAGTTGGAGGATTGGCATGTTCCCCGCAGTCTAGCGTCAACACAACCGAATTCCCTACCAAGATCAAGAATACCCAGTTTCCCAAGCCAATATCTTCTCAGTCCAGGGCTTGCCACGCTGTCCGTCCATCCCCAGGGTCATCGGTTGATGCAAGTTCTTCCTACGATGACGCCGTCTCGCTGGAAAACAACGACAACAACTACATGAACCTGCTGCACGAAGTTGTGGAGAACCGTGGGAGGTGGACCAGAGAACGATGGAAACAGAACCGACGGGCGCGCTCAGTTCACCAGCCCGTATCCAAATCCAAGTAGACCACCCTACCGGATTCTGGCACAAGAAGCAATGTGTGTGGATCACGGTGTATTTATTAGTATTGCCCTCCCAAGTTATTAAGAAGACTGACCATTCGACAACCTACTCTTCCTAGACTCGAGCCTAGGATCTCCACCCCGGATCCCCCGCGGCATGAATCCCCTGAGCTATGCTGGGATTACTCCTGGGATCTCCCAGTTGAGAAGTCCATGGAAGAACGGAGAGCCATGGAGGAGAAGCCTAGTATAGAGGATGATTGGAGAGCAATGGGAGCCGAGGAGGAACTGGCTGGGCCGGATCGGGAGGCCCCGGATCCGGAGGCCTTTGACATCTCCAAGATCCTGGAGAAGGACCACGCCTTGTCCCAAGCAGCTGGAGATCGCTGTCGGCACCGCTGTCTCCCTCGTGCGAGGAGGTAGGCCCTGAGGGTCTTCCCCAAGATGGCACATGTCCTTGAGGACGCCGGCATGGAGATCGCTCCTAGGGAGGACGTCATTGGATTGACCCTCCCGACGGATGTGGGACGCCTGCGCAAACACGGAGGAAGCGGAAACGACGCTGTCCCAACCCCGGCACCACTTCCGGTGACCACCGTGGAGGAGCTCTGGGAACTGGCGCTAGGGCAGTGGAGCCCACCCAGAACGCCGTGGGGACGGCACGGACTTCCTCTGGATGTGGATCCCAGCGGTGTGAGGCCCGCCATCGACGATTTCGTTCCAGAACTGTTTGGGGGAGTGGGCTTCGGGAGTTGGAGATGTACGGCAATGCCACAGTCTGAAGCCGGGGTTTTTGGGAGACGGGTGACTCCCCCATCTACTGGGGATGAGAACTCCTTAAACCACCTGCCGAGTGACTTGCTTCCTCCTCCTAGTGCAGTGTTTCCCAACCTTTTTTGAGCCGCGGCACACTTTTTACATTTGCAAAATCCTGGGGCACACCACCAACCAAAATGACACAAAATGACACTCTGACACAGTCATACATATAGTTAATAGGTTTTTAAATGTATTTATACACTTAGTATGAAACCTGGGCCTGTTTCGATGAACTCAACATAGATATCCTGGCAGGAATGGCAGAAAGACACAAACTTCCCACACAGAACTCCCATAACCAAGAGAAAATGCTATAAGAGTTTGGTGGGCATTGACCTTGGGTTTTGGAGTTGTAGTTCACCTACAGTATATCCAGAGAGCACTGTGGACTCAAACAAAGTTGGATCAGGACCAAACTTGGCATGAATACTCAATATCCCCAAATATGAACACAGATGGAGTTTGGGAAAAATAGACCTTGACATTTGGGAGTTACAGTTTCTGGAGGGGGGGGGGCCTCGAAAGACCAGCAGTCTCCCTCTCACTTAGGTTGCCCCCTCCCTCCCCGCCAGGCTTGAATTGGGGTCGTGGGGAGCAGGGAGCCTCACTCACCACCTGTGCAGCTCCTTGGGGGTCAGCGGGGCAGCCCGGGTGGGCATCTCGGTGCTGGCAAAGCAGGCAGGAAGGAAGGCGGCGGCGGGCAGGGAGCCGGAGGGAGGCCGAGAGCGGTTTTGTGCGCACCGGGGGGAGGAGGGGCGGGGCCGGTGCTGGACTGAACCATTCGGCATTAGGCCCGGGGGGGGAGGCAAGAGGAGGTCTCTACTTGGGGAAAGGGAGGCGGGCCTTCTCAATGCATGGAGAGGGAGAGACCAAGTAGACAACGGGTGGGGAGAGGGGTGGTTGTAATTTTGTGCCTTTATCGAGGTATGTTTCTTAAGGTATTTATACTTCAACACACTAGACTCTCCCCCTTCCCCTCCTGGAGGTCCCAATTCCCACGGCACACCTGATGATCGCTCACGGCACACTAGTGTGCCCCGGCACACTGGTTGAGAAACACTGTCCTAGAAGACCGACTCTCCTTGGGATTCCGGGTCAGCCCACAAAGTTTGGTGGTCTGCCCCCTTGGACCTCGCCTCCTCCTTTGGACCCTCAGACATCGAGATGGGCCTCACTTGAATTACTGATTCTAGCCCTGTGTTGTAGTTGGTGCTGTGTGTTTGTAGTTAGTGTCATGTAATGATTTGTTCCTATTATATTTATACTGCAATTGTGTCGTGCCTCTGTGGTAAACCGCCCCGAGCCCACGGGGTGTGGCGGTCTATACGCATGAAGTAATAAATAAATAAATATTCCCATTCTTAGTGAAAGATGCCGAACTGATGAGGAGACGGGAAGGCCGCCTTCCTCACAATGGCACGTTCTAGAATGTCTTTGGCATATTCCGAGGAGACATTCTGAAGGTGAGAAGCCCCGCGCTGAGCATCTTACGTGTCCCTTTCACAATGTTCCTCAAGACGTGGTCTTCCGCCTCCTGGGAGACTCAATCGCCCGTCACGCTCCCTTCCAAAACTACCTTCGGGATGGAGAGCAAGGTTTGGCCAACCTGGATGTAGGACGGCCAGGCGTAAGCTGGATGGCGCTTCGGAAGGCCACTTCCCATCATCCCTTGCCTGAACGAAAACACTTCCGGTTGGAGAGTATGGGGATTGTTGCTTTGGGGATTGGATGGTTTGGACCAAGGTTATTCGTATGTAGAGGCACACGCCCTTTATGTTTGTCAACATAGGTGTTTGCAAATGGGGTCTGCTTCCCCCAATTCACGGAACCGGTCACAGCGAGTGGGGAGGGGCGATGTGGTCTCTGCCCCCCCTTAGTTTCTGGGGTCCCCCAGGGGGCCATACTCTCCCCTCTATTATTTAACATCTATATGCGACCACTTGCTCGGCTGGTGCGTAGCTTTGGGCTGGAGTGTCACCAATACACTGATGACACCCAGCTCGTTCTGAGGATGGGGGGCAGGCCCGGAACCGCACCCGATAATTTCCATCTCTGCCTTGAAGCCGTTACTGGATGGCTGCGAGCCAGTAGGTTGAAGGTGAATCCAGCGAAGACGGAGATCCTCTGGCTGGGTCGTCTGGGCGGTAGGGATGTCCAGCTTCCGACCCTGGACAGCGTGGCGTTATGCCCGTCATCTTCAGTAAAGAGCCTTGGAGTCCTTTTGGACCCTCTGCTGTCAATGGAGGCGCAAATCTCCGCTGTCAGCAGAGTGGCGTTTTTCCATCTTCGCCAGGCCCCTTACTTGTCTCGGCACGACCTGGCCACGGTGATCCAAGCCAGTCTTTCTCAACCAGTGTGCCGTGGCACACTAGTGTGCCATGACGGACCTCCTGCTATGCCGCGAGAAAAGCTCTCTGCCCCCCTTCCTCCCCCCCTCCTGCCGAACTCCTGCTGCTTGGGGGAGGAGGAAGGGCCGGGCAGTGGCGAAGAAAAAGAAGAAGGGACCGGGGCGCCGCCTCCTTCGGCCGTTTCCCCAGCCAGCCCCCAATCCGCCATGACTCCCACCATGACTCTCGCCCCTCGCTCGTTGAAGCCGCGTGGAGGAGCCCCGCCCACTGAAGCCTGTCCACCGCTCATGCTCCTGCTCTGTAGGAGAGCTGAAGCTGGGGGAGGGGGCGGGGCTCTGCCCCCTCCCCTGGCTTCGGCACTCCCAGGAGCTGCTCCAGCCTTGAGGGACAGTGCCTAGCCAGCAGTGTGCTGACTCTGGCAACGCGTGCATGGCTCTGCACCCTCAAGGCTGGAGCTGCTGCTGGGAGAGGTGAAGCTGGGGGTAGGGGTGGGGCATGGCGCAGCCTGGCTCCACCCCTCCCGGCTTCGGCACTCCCAGCAGCTGCTCCCAGCAGGCCACCAACCCCCAGCCGTTCTTTACTGTGTTAGAATGTCATTTTGTGTCATTTTGGTTGGTGGTGTGCCCCCCAATTTTTTTAATGTTAAAAGTGTGCCACGGCTCAAAAAAGGTTGGGAAACACTGATCTAAGCTACGGTCATCTCAAGGCTAGACTACTGTAACACTCTCTACATTGGCCTGCCCTTGTTGGTGACCCGGAAACTCAAGCTAATGCAGAACGCCGCAGCTCGGTTGCTCGCAGCAGCTCCTGCGAGCTGCCACATTACGCCAATTCTGTGGGAACTGCACTGGCTTCCCGTTGAGTACCGGATCACCTTCAAAGTGCTAGTCTTGACTTTCAAGGCCTTGTATGGTCTGGGGCCAGCGTACCTGAGGGACGGCCTAACCCCATACCATCCCATGAGAACACTTAGATCCAAAGACTGGAATCTTCTAGCCGTGCCCAATGTCAAGCAATACCACCTCACTTCAACACGGAGAAAGGCGTTCTCCATCATCGCCCCAGTTCTCTGGAACGCACGACCCCCGGAGGTTCGGGCCTTGCGCAATCTGTTGGCGTTTCGGAAGGCCTGCAAGTCGGCCCTATTCCAGGCCTTTGAGCTGTCAAATGCTATCTTCTGAGACTGTGTTTTCTTTTAGGAATTGCTTTATTCTGTGGTTTTGATGGTATTGTAGATTGTGATTTTATCATGGTGTTGATGTAAGCCGCCCTGAGCTGCTGGGAGTGGCGGCTAATAAGGCTAATAAATAAATAAATAGGCTGCAACCTGGAAACATACCTATACATCCTCTTAGATCAGTGTTTCCCAACCTTTTTTGAGCCGTGGCACACTTTTAACATTAAGAAAATCCGGGGGCACACCACCAACCAAAATGACACAAAATGACACTCATGCCTGGAGGGGTTACATGGGCCTCTGTTGAACATCATAAACAGCTCCCTTGAGCAAGGAGTCTTTCCAGAGTGCTTAAAAGAGGCGGTGGTAGCTCCATTACTGAAGAAACCGTCACTAGACCGGCGGTTCCCTCCAACTACCGACCAGTGTCGAACCTTTCGTACCTGGGGAAGGTAGTTGCTGAGAGGGCAGTAACGGAGCAGTTGCAGTCCTTCTTAGATGATGCAACATGGCTAGACCCCTTCCAGTCCGGCTTCCGTTCGGGGCACGGGACGGAGACGGTTCTGGTCTCCATCACAGACCAACTCCGCTGCCAGCTCGACCAAGGCGGGTCTGTGCTGCTCGTGTTATTGGACCTCACGGCAGCGTTTGACACGGTCGACCACAATCTATTGACCCACCGCCTGGCCGTGGCTGGAGTGAGGGGGACAGCCCTTAAATGGCTGGCCTCCTTCCTCCACCAGCGGTCTCAGCGTGTGAGGAGGGGCGAGGTGGTCTCCGAGGGCTCCCCATTAGTGTGTGGGGTCCCCCAGGGGGCCATTCTCTCCCCTCTGTTATTTAACATCTACATGCAGCCGCTTGCACAGCTGGTGCGGAGTTATGGGCTGGAGTGCCACCAGTACGCTGACGACACCCAGCTCATTCTGAGGATGGAGGGCAGGCCGGGATCCGTCCCCGATAATTTCCAACACTGCCTCGAAGCCGTTACTGGATGGCTGCGAGCCAGTAGGTTGAGGGTGAATCCGGCGAAGACGGAGATCTTGTGGCTGGGTCGCCCGGGTGATGTTAATGTCCAGCTTCCGAGCCTGGACGGTGCGGTGTTATGCCCATCGCCTTCCGTAAAGAGCCTGGGGTCCACTTGGACTCCCAGCTGACCATGGAGGCCCAGGTCTCTGCGGTCAGCAAGATCGCTTTTCCATCTGCGACAGGCAAGGAGGCTGGCCCTATCTATCTCTCCCGGAACGACCTGGCCACGGTGATCCAAGCCACAGTCATCTCAAGGATGGATTACTGCAACGCGCTCTACGTTGGCCTTCCTCTGTCGGTGACCCGGCAGCTCAGGCTAGTGCAGAACACTGCCGCCCGGCTCCTGTCTGGCACGCCAGCTGGCGCCCACATAACACCTGTTTTGCAGGATCTGCACTGGCTGCCAATTGAGCACCGGATCACCTTCAAAGTGTTGGTCCTCACCTTTAAGGCCTTACACGGCCTGGGGCCAGCGTATTTGAGGGACCGTCTCACCCCAT
Source organism: Anolis apletophallus (assembly GCA_030556195.1). NCBI lineage: Eukaryota > Metazoa > Chordata > Lepidosauria > Squamata > Anolidae > Anolis > Anolis apletophallus. The sequence goes on from JARBWK010000018.1 coordinate 16,916,993, forward strand.
ATTGCCCTCCGAGATCACTTCGGTCTGAGGACTCCAATCTCCTGGAGATACCTTCAGCTAAACCCGCAAGGCTGACTGCTACCCGCCGGAGGCGTTCTCTGTCATAGCACCTACGCTGTGGAACGCCCTCCGGCGGAACTCGGGCTATGAAGGACTTGCTCCCGTTTAGACGGGCCTGTCAAACATACCTGTTTAAGCAGGCCTTTGGTGAGTAAGTCCTGCCCATGCCCCGCCATCTATGCGTTCTTCTGAGGACGATGTGCTGTTCATTGTGTTAACTGTGTTATTAATTACTATACTGCTGTTGTTTTTAATTGTTTTTAACTGCTTATTGCCTGTATTTTACTGTGCCCTTCGGCTCCTGTAAGCCGCCGCGAGCCTCAGGGAGTCGGCGGCATAGAAGCCGAATAATAAATAAATAAATAAATAAATAAATAAATAACACAGTAAAGAACGGCTGGGGGTTGGTGGCCTGCTGGGAGCAGCTGCTGGGAGTGCTAAACCTGGGGGAGGGGGAGGGGCCAGGGTGCACATTGCCCCGCCCCCTCCCCCGGCTTCAGCTCTCCCAGCAGCTGCTCCAGCCTTGAGGGTCAGTGCCAAGCCAGCGGTGGCAGAGCCAGCACCATGCTGGTTTGGCCCTGTCCCCTCAAGGCTGGAGCAGCTGCTGGGAGTGCCGAAGCTGGGGGAGGGGGGTGGAGCCAGGCTGCACCGTGCCTCGTCCCCCTCCCCGGCTTCAGCTCTCCCAGCAGCTTCTCCAGCCTTGAGGGGGCAGTGCCAAGCCAGCGGTGGCAGAGTCAGCACAATGCTGGCTTGGCACTGTCCCCTCAAGGCTGGAGCAGCTGCTGGGAGTGCCGAAGCTGGGGGAGGGGGTGGAGCCAGGCTGCACCATGCCCTGCCCCCTCCCCCCAGATTCAGCTCTCCCACAGAGGAAGAGCATTAGCAGTGGACTAGCTTCAGTGGGCAGGGCTCCTCCTCCGCGCGGCTTCAGCAAGCGAGGGGCGGGAGTCATGGTGGATTGGAGGCTGGCTGGGGAAACAGCCCAAAGAGGCGGCGCCCCGGCCCCTTCTTCTCTTTCTTCGCCGCCGCTCGGCCCTTCCTCCTCCTCCCCCAAGCAGCAGGCGTTTGGCAGGAGGAGGGGGGGAAGGAAGGGGGGCAGAGAGCTTTTCTTGCGGCACAGCAGGACGTCCGTCACGGCACACTAGTGTGCCACAGCACACTGGTTGGGAAACACAGTCTTAGATGTCACAACACTTTTTGTTGCAACAATATACCAAAACATCTACCCATTCCCTAGATTTGTCCAAAGGTGGAGATTTGGCCTGGATTACTGAAGGCTGGGCAGTTGCCTTTCCATTTGACTCTTGAGCCAAATCCTTCATCAAATGGAAACCGGAAGTTGCATGGATCATGCCACAGAGTTTGGGGACCAGGCAGACGAACCAGGCAGTCACACAAGGGTTGTTGATGTTCTCCTGCCCTTCATTTTCAGCTGGCTCACAAGTATAGGTTGATTTTGGTCAGTCAAGACGAGATCATATTGCTGTTTTATTATTATTATTATTATTCGCATTTATCGGCCGCCGCTCCCAGTGGCTCGGGGCGGCTCACACGCAATCATAAAGAGACAATCCAACACAACTAAAATAGTTAAAACCACAATTGAAAACAGCGAATTAAAAAATATCACAGTAAGCGACATATTAGAACGTCGTGGTAGCACAAACAGGGCAAGATGGTGTTGTAACAGAGGGGGGTTGCGGCTAGTCAGACTCCGAAAGCCTGTTGAAACAACAAAGTCTTACAGGCTTTCCGAAACAAAAGGAGGCTCTGGATGGCACGGACGTCGGCGGGCAACGCGTTCCAGAGCACTGGAGCAATGATCGGAAAAGCCCCTTCGACGGGTTTATTTATTTATTTATTTTATTTATTTATTTCTTCGATTTTGTATTCCGCTCCTCCCTACAGGCTCGGGGCGGATAACAACAATATATATGGGCATCATGTCGCGGACATGCAGCCCTACAATAAAAGCATAAAAACACATTAAAACACAATATAATGCATCACGAGGTGCAGGGTGACATACAGAATGTTTCTTGGGGCACATTCCTTCTGTGCCTAGCTGAAGGCTAGTCCAAAGAGGGCGGTCTTGCAGGCCCTTCTAAATGGAGCAAGCTCCGAGATGGCTCGAGCATTGTCCGGCAGAGAGTTCCACAGCGCCGGAGCTGCCGCAGAAAAGGCTCTCTGTCTAGTCACAGACAGGTGACAGGAGCGGATTGATGGTATCGTCAGCAGATTCTGTTCATCTGAGCGCAGTGATCTCGGGGGTGAGTACGGGGTAAGGCGGTCCCTCAAGTACGCAGGCCCTAGGCCGTGTAGAGCCTTAAAGGTCAATACCAACACCTTGAAGGCAATTCGGTACTCAATGGGAAGCCAGTGCAGCTGCCGAAGAATGGGCGTGATGTGCTCCCTCACTGGCGAACCCGTCAGCAAGCGAGCGGCGGCGTTCTGCACTAGCTTGAGTTTCCGAATTGTCGACAAGGGAAGGCCAACGTAGAGGGCGTTACAGTAGTCCAGTCTCGAGATGACCGTCGCTTGGATTGCCGTCGCCAGGTCGCTCCTGGACAGGTAGGGTGCCAGTCAACTAGCCTGTCGTAGGTGGAAAAAAGACACCCTGCTGACCGCAGAGACCTGAGACTCCATGGTCAGCAGGGAGTCCAGCTGAACACCCAAGCTCTTAACCGAAGATGACGGGCTAAGCCGCTCGCCATCCAGGGTAGGCAACCGGCACCCATCCAGCCCAGGGCGACCAGGCCACAGGATCTCCGTCTTCGACGGGTTCACCTTCAGCAGTCAAGCGATACATCTTGCAGTCAAGCGATCCATCTTGGGGCTATACTCTCCCCTCTATTATTTAACTATATGCGTCCACTGGCCCAACTGGTGCGTAGTTTTGGTCTGGAGTGTCACCAGTACACTGATGACACCCAGCTGGTGCTGAGGATGGAAGGCCGGCCGGACTCTGTACCTGATTATTGCCATCAGTGCCTGGAAGCCGTGACTGGGTGGCTACGGGACAGCAGGTTGAAGGTGAACCCGTCAAAGACGGAGGTCCTGTGGCTGGGTCACCCGGGGGGGCAATAATGGACGGTGAGGTGGTTAGCCCGTCAACCCTGGTTAAAAGCCCGGGGGTCCAACTGGACCCTCTGCTGACAATGGAGGCTCAGGTCTCCACCGTGAGCAGAGCGGCGTTTTTCCATCTGCGCCAGGCAAGGCGGCTGGCGCCCTACCTTTCCGGTGACGACCTGGCCACGGTAATCCAGGCCACGGTCATCTTGAGACTGGATGACTGTAACGCCCTTTACATTGGCCTTCCTCTGTCGGTAATCCGGAAACTGAAGATGGTGCAAAACGCTGCGGCTTGACTACTGGCTGGAGTGACACTAACGTGCCGCATCACTCCAGTCCTACAGCGCTTGCACTGGCTCCCCATCGAGCACCGGATTGCCTTCAAAGTGCTGGTGCCAACCTTTAAGGCAGTGGTTCTCAACCTTCCTAATGCTGTGACCCCTTAATACGGTTCCTCATGTTGTGGTGACCCCCAACGTGATTTTTGTTGCTACTTCACAACTGTAATGTTGGTACTGTTGTGAACCGTAATGTAAATATCTGATATGCAGGATGCCTTTTCATTCACTGGACCAAATCTGGCACAAATATCCAATACACCCAAATGTGAACATTGGTGGAGTTTGGGGCAAAATATGCATGCCATTTGGGAGTTGTAGTTGCTGGCATTTATAGTTAATAATATAATATATTATTATTATACAATATAATATAGTTAACCTATAATCAAAGAGCATTCTGAACTCCTCCAATGATGGAATTGAACCAAACTTGGCACACAAAACTCCCGAGACCAATAGAAAATACTAGAAGTATTTGGTGGGCATTGACCTTGAGTTTTGGAGTTCTAGTTCACCTACATCCAGAGAGCACTGGATAAATCTGGACAAAACTCGCCATGAATACTCAATATGCCCGAACACTTGTGGAGTTTGGGGGAAATAGACCTTGACATTTGGGAGATGTAGTTATTTATAGTTAATAATTTATTTACTATTATTATATAATATAATATAGTTAACCTATAATCAAAGAGCATTCTGAACCCCACCAATGATAGAATTGGGCCAGACTTCCCACAAAGAACCCTATTACCAATAGAAAACAATGTTTTTCTGATGGTCTTTGGTGACCCCTCTGACACCCCCTTCGCGACCCCTCTAGGGGTCCCGACCCCCAGGTTGAGAAACGCTGCTTTAAGGCCTTGCATGGCCTGGGGCCAGTGTACCTGAAGGACCGCCTCTCCCTGCACGTTCCCCAGAGACCACTACGGTCCATGGGTCAAAAGCTACTAGAGGTTCCGTCACTTAAGATCTGCTGCTTGTCATCGACGCGGCAGCGCACCTTTTCTGTAGCGGCGCCTACCCTGTGGAACACCCTCCCGGAGGAGGCACGAGCAATAACGGATCTACAGGCCTTTCGGAGGGCCTGCAAGACCGACCTGTTCCGCGAGGCGTTCAATCTCTAAGCTGTAACCCCGACTCTGGTCTTAATCTTTTATTATTATGTTTTCAAGTATGTTGTGTTTTGTTGTTCATTGCTGTGAACCACCCTGAGCCTTTTTGGGAAGGGGGGTATATAAGCAGGCCCGGGTTCAGAGTTTGTGGCGCCCTAGGCCACACTATGGAAGGGTGCCCCTGGGGGCGGGGCCGCTTGGGGAGGGGGGACCGCTTGCGCGCATGCGCGGCAGGGCGGGAGCGGCTCGGCGCCCTTCGCCATGTTTCTGGGCGCTGCATCGGCCGCCCGAGAGCTTACCTTCCTTTCTCTTCCTTCGGAGGGAAGCCGCGGCCTCTGCCTCCACCTCTTCCTCCTCGCCGCCGCTGTGCCTGACGTCACCCAGCCCCACCGAAAAGGGGCGGGCACCGCGCAGGACGCCGGGCGTGAGCGGCGTGGCGCCCTCCGCCATGTTCCTGGGTGCTGCAGTGGCCACCCGGGGGTTTCCCTTCCTTCTTCGAAGGAAGAGAAAGGAAGGTAAGCTCCCAGGCGGCCGATGCAGCGCCCAGAATCATGGCGAAGGGCACTGAGCCGCTCCCGCCCTGCCACGCATGCCCACAAGCGGCCCCGCACGAGCGACGAACAGGCGGGGGGAAGTCCCGCCCCTAGGGCGTCTGACGTGGCTTCCTTCCACCTCCTCCTCACTCGCGTTGCCCCCACGAAGATGAAAAAAATTAAAAAATTTGGGGGGTCCGGGCTGGCCGCCACCCCCATGGGTGCCGCCCTAGGCCGTGGCCTAAGATGGCCTTATGGGTAATCCGGGCCTGTATAAAAGTCAAAATAATAAATACAATAAATAAAATAAAATGTTCGGCTCGTACTGCAGTTGGGGGTTCTGTTTTTCTGTTTCTGTTTCTGTGGCTGGGATTAAAGACGAAAGGCCGAAGCCCTTGCTCTATTCTTTCTGGTGAATGCGGGAATCGATCTCTTCCACACGCATTGCTTCCAGCTGAATGTATTTTAGTTGAGTTAAATCGAACCCTGATTGTGCTTTGAATAGACACACAAGTAAGCCATGCCTACGTTGCTTTCTCTTGTATGTTGCCCTGAAACCTGCTGAGATACCAATATTTTGTGGAATAAATGGGTTTACTCTAAGTAGGACGAAGTCTGGGCGTGCCTCCTTATCACCAACGTGTCTCATTGTTAGCGTTCTAGCTCTCTGGTCCGCTTGGCTGATTTTCCATCTATCATGAGTCCTATATCCGAATGAAACGATCCGCTTCCTGAACGACACACTTGGAATCGGAGAAGAAGACATGCTGTGATCGATCGTCCAGGGAAAGCGCAGCGGACGTTTGCAACGACCCCGCTCAGAATGCTTCTTAGAGAACACTGTAAGTTACTTCAAGGATGCTTCTATGTTTAGATTTATCTATTTATTATTATTTACAGTATTTATATTCTGCTCTTCTCACCCCGCAGGGGACTCAGGGCGGATTACAATGCACATATACATGGCAAACATTCAATGCCAATTAGACGCACAACATCCCATCGTCCGTGGCCCACCCTGCCCTAAACCGCACCAGGTTGTGAAGTGGGCCATTGGGCCCCTGTGTGCCAAGGTTGGCCCTGATCCGTCATTGCTGTGGGCCGCAGTGACTGACTGCCTGAGGCCTTTCCTTTTCCCTCTGTGTCACCTTAGAATGTTGGAATGTAGATGGCCAATCAGAGTCCTTTATGCAAATACTCCCTCAGTGGCAACCAATCCCCTCTGTCTGGTGCCTTAGAATGTTGGAGTTCTGAGTCTGGCCAATCAGAGTCCTTTATGCAAATACTCCCTCAGTGGCAACCAATCCCCTCTGTCTGGTGCCTTAGAATGTTGGAGTTCTGAGTCTGGCCAATCAGAGTCCTTTATGCAAATACTCCCTCAGTGGCAACCAATCCCCTCTGTCTGGTGCCTTAGAATGTTGGAGTTCTGAGGCTGGCCAATCAGAGTCCTTTATGCAAATACTCCCACAGTGGCAACCAATCCCCTCTGTCTGGTGCCTTAGAACGTTGGGGTTCTGAGGCTGGCCAATCAGAGTCCTTTATGCAAATACTCCCTCAGTGGCAACCAATCCCCTCTGTCTGGTGCCTTAGAATGTTGGAGTTCTGAGGCAATGAGTCCCAATCACAGTGGCAACCAATCCCCCTGTCTGGTGCCTTAGAACGTTGGGGTTCTGAGGCTGGCCAATCAGAGTCCACTCCCACAGTGGCAACCAATCCCCTCTGTCTGGTGCCTTAGAACGTTGGGGTTCTGAGGCTGGCCAATCAGAGTCCTTTATGCAAATACTCCCACAGTGGCAACCAATCCCCTCTGTCTGGTGCCTTAGAACGTTGGGGTTCTGAGGCTGGCCAATCAGAGTCCTTTATGCAAATACTCCCACAGTGGCAACCAATCCCCTCTGTCTGGTGCCTTAGAACGTTGGGGTTCTGAGGCTGGCCAATCAGAGTCCTTTATGCAAATAATCCCACAATGGCAACCAATCGAAACGCTGCCCGCAAACCTCTGCCCGCAAACACTGACTTTTATTATATACATGGAAGATAGATTTCCTGCCCAGTAGTGATTTAATGCAACTGGCTATCCGATAGCTGTGCCACGGAAAGAAGGGAGGGTGCAGTTTGAGACAAAATATGTATATTCACCATACGTGGGTAGTGTGATTTCTGATAACATCCAGGGACTGCAGGCTATACACACATGCATGCATTGGGTATAGTTTCTGAACAGCCAAAGCTTCTCATGATGTCCCTATTGCCATACTATCAATAAGGCACAGATTATCTATATCAAAAATGCTACAAAAATGGTAACAACAGAAATAAACAATTTTTAGTTCACACTACCGTGGTAAAGTGGTCCTAGAGCAGGAGTGGGCAACCTACGGCCCGCGGGCCGGATGCAGCCGGGCAGCCAATTCTGTCCAGCCCGGGGAGACGGGCGTCGGGGGCGGGGTCAAGAGAAAGGGGTGCCGCTGCCGCCATCCCATCGCGGGCTCTGTGGGGCCTGTGTCGGCAGACAGGCCGGCTTTGGAGTGCCTGCCACGCCTGGAGGCAATCCGGGCCTGCAGCGGGAGCATTCGGCGACCTACGGTTTGGTCCTCCTGTGTTTTGTTCTCCGCAGATGTGCCCTCCTTTGCTGTTTGGCTGCTGCTTTTGGTGGGAACCGCTTGGCCCTGCCCTCCGGCATGTCGCGTCTGCACTGAACACATCGTGCAATGCGAGCATATCTCTTCGCTCCAAGGAGGTGAGCTCCTTTATTTATTTACAGTATTTATATTCTCGCCCTGAAGGGGACTCGGAACACGTCTATTGCAAACGTTTTACACTGGACAAGACCGACAACTGTACATAGATAGAGGTATATGTAGGCTTTCCCATCTTCGGCATCTTGGTTCCGGCTACGGGTGTGTGTGTGTGTGTGTGTTGTTGCTCCACTTTCCCTGCTGAAGAGCTTTGTTCGTAAACTTCCTCCATGATCAAATCGTTGGCATTTTTCTGACATTTTCTTATGGGTGCTGTAACTATTTATGTATATATGTATGTGTCTATTTATTTATTTATTTACAGTATTTATATTTGTTTATTTATTATTTTGATTTATATACCAGGGCTGTCCAACTTCTACCGGCCCAGGGGCCTGAATTCCGGTCACTGATGACCTGGGGGGCCGTAGGGTCTGCCCCCGCCCCGGCTCCGCCCCTGGCCCCAGCTCTACCCTGGCTACCCCTGGCTCTGCCCCTCCCCGGCTCCCTCCCTGGCTCTGCCCCACCCCGCCCCCACCCTGCATGCATACAGTCAAATATAATATTTTACTGAGATAAAATGCAGGGATAAGATATTAAATTATTTTAATTTAATATTAAATATATTTAATTCCATCCTCCCCCCCCTTATTTTAATTTAATATTAAATATATTTAATTCCATCCTCCCTCTCCCTTATTTTTATTTAATATTAAATATATTTAATTCCATCCTCCCCTCTCCCTTATTTTAATTTAATATTAAATATATTTAATTCCATCCTCCCTCTCCCTTATTTTAATTTAATATTAAATATATTTAATTCCATCCTCCCCTCTCCCCTTATTTTAATTTAATATTAAATATATTTAATTCCATCCTCCCTCCCCCTTATTTTAATTTAATATTAAATATATTTAATTCCATCCTCCCCTCCCCTTATTTTAATTTAATATTAAATATATTTAATTCCATCCTCCCCTCTCCCTTATTTTAATTTAATATTAAATATATTTAATTCCATCCTCCCCCTCTCCCTTATTTTAATTTAATATTAAATATATTTAATTCCATCCTCCCTCTCCCCTTATTTTAATTTAATATTAAATATATTTAATTCCATCCTCCCCTCCCCTTATTTTAATTTAATATTAAATATATTTAATTCCATCCTCCCTCTCCCCTTATTTTAATTTAATATTAAATATATTTAATTCCATCCTCCCTCTCCCCTTATTTTAATTTAATATTAAATATATTTAATTCCATCCTCCCTCCCCTTATTTTAATTTAATATTAAATATATTTAATTCCATCCTCCCTCCCCTTATTTTTATTTAATATTAAATATATTTAATTCCATCCTCCTCCCCTTATTTTAATTTAATATTAAATATATTTAATTCCATCCTCCCCTCCCCTTATTTTAATTTAATATTAAATATATTTAATTCCATCCTCCCCTCCCCCAAATTTTAATTTAATATTAAATATATTTATTTTTTATTTTTTTAATATTAAATATATTTAATTCCATCCTCCCTCCCCTTATTTTTATTTAATATTAAATATATTTAATTCCATCCTCCTCCCCTTATTTTAATTTAATATTAAATATATTTAATTCCATCCTCCCCTCCCCTTATTTTAATTTAATATTAAATATATTTAATTCCATCCTCCCTCCCCTTATTTTAATTTAATATTAAATATATTTAATTCCATCCTCCTCTCCCCTTATTTTAATTTAATATTAAATATATTTAATCCTTCCATCCATCCCCCTCCCCTTATTTTAATTTAATATTAAATATATTTAATTCCATCCTCCCCTCCCCCTTATTTTAATTTAATATTAAATATATTTATTCCATTCCATTCCATCCTCCCCCTTATTTTAATTTAATATTAAATATATTTAATTCCATCCTCCCCTCCCCTTATTTTAATTTAATATTAAATATATTTAATTCCATCCTCCCTCCCCTTATTTTAATTTAATATTAAATATATTTAATTCCATCCTCCCTCCCCTTATTTTAATTTAATATTAAATATATTTAATTCCATCCTCCTCCATCCTCCCCTTATATTTTAATTTAATATTAAATATATTTAATTCCATCCTCCCTCCCCTTATTTTAATTTAATATTAAATATATTTAATTCCATCCTCCCTCTCCCCTTATTTTAATTTAATATTAAATATATTTAATTCCATCCTCCCCTCCCCCTTATTTTAATTTAATATTAAATATATTTAATTCCATCCTCCCTCCCCCCTTATTTTAATTTAATAATAAATATATTTAATTCCATCCTCCTCCTCCCCTTATTTTAATTTAATATTAAATATATTTAATTCCATCCTCCCCTCCCCTTATTTTAATTTAATATTAAATATATTTAATTCCATCCTCCCTCCCCTTATTTTAATTTAATATTAAATATATTTAATTCCATCGTCCCCTCCCCTTATTTTTATTTAATATTAAATATATTTAATTCCATCCTCCCCTCCCCCTTATTTTTATTTAATATTAAATATATTTAATTCCATCCTCCCCTCCCCTTATTTTTATTTAATATTAAATATATTTAATTCCATCCTCCCCTCCCCCTTATTTTTATTTAATATTAAATATATTTAATTCCATCCTCCCCTCCGCCCTTATTTTTATTTAATATTAAATATATTTAATTCCATCCTCCCTCCCCTTATTTTACTGTATCCCATCTCCCCTTTTTTCATCTTTAAATATATTTAATTTTATATTTAATACATGAGGGGAGATGGGGGAGGGAATGAGGAGCCCCTGAGGAGCCCCCTGCTTCGGCCTACCTTTTCCAAACGCGCAGGATCCAGGAGTACCCGGACGACGAGAGAGGCGACGACCGACTGAGTCGAAGAAGGTCCTAATCGCGTCTGTGGGCCTCAGCGATCCAGTAGTAGAGTAGCCGAAGAGGCTCGCGAGAATACGCAATCCACACGGGATTTCGCTGTCAACGCCGGCGTGATCCCGCGTTGACAGCGAAATCCCGTGTGGATTGCGTATTCTTGCGATACTTGCTCCGAACCCGGAAGTAGGTATTTTTTAAAAAATTTAATTATTTATTTAATTTTTCAATTTTTTTTTTTATTAAAAAGCTTAGGGGGCCGGAGGGAAGGGGCTGGGGGGCCGTATACGACCCCCGGACCGCCAGTTGGACAGCCCTGTTATATACCATCTGTCGTGATGCAGATGCTAGTTAAACCAAACCCAGAAGTAAAAAGGGATAACAAAGAGTTTTTTGTACAAGAAATGGGAATGGGACTAACAAAAAAATAGCCCAACTGGCCAAAACCCCAAAAAACCACGGAGTAACCCAAAAATTGCGGAAGGGATGATCAAAAGCAAACTAAAGACGTAATCTGCGACGTTCTCAGAGGGTTGAGCCAATAGCGTAGTCGATAACCGGTCCGGAGTCGTGGGCAGGAGAAAGACGGAGAAATGAGGAGACAATCCAAGGTCCTCAGAAACTAAATGCATGGGGACAACATTCATCGTAATCCCCACAAAACACATTGTCAACCTCCCTCCATATATACAACTAGCTGTACCCGGCAGGCGTTGCTGTGCCCTATTTAGGAGATGCGAGAAAGTCTGAGTATGTAAGGGTTGGAATTGATGTGACTTATGTTCTTTGTGGGGTCATGGCTGTGTCGTTGTGGGTTGTTCTGGTGGGTGGGATGTTGGAGTCCTGGGGAGTTGTCGGTGTGTGGTGTTGCTGGCGTTCTGCAGAGCTTGTGGATATACAATGTTTTTGTCTTTCCGTCTGCTGTGTTGATGTAGAGATTCTGTGGTTTCCCAACTCTGGATTTGAAAAAGAAACTGTGTTTCTGTTCTGGCGTTTGTTCTGCCCTTTTTTGTGTGATGTATGTAGCGCTGCGAGTGTGTCGTCCGATGCTGTTGTTTTTAGAAGGCATGGCTTGCCTTTTGGGTCAGTTTCTGCCTGTGTGGAAGGAAGGGATGGCATACAAATGGGTTGAGCAGTAGACGCAAGGTTGTGTTATGTGCGTATTGTGTTGTGTGTAGGTATTCCTTTTTTGATGAGTTAGTGGGTGTGTGGTGGAATTGTGGGTGGTAGTATGTTGTGGAATGCTTGTGTGGGTGGGGTGTTTTGGGTGTTTGTGTGTGTTTGTAGAGTATCAGTGCAGTGCAGTGTTGTGGTTGGAGTATAGGTGGAGTTGTTTTTTGTTTGTGGTGGTGGTAGGTGTTGTGTGCGCGGGATCCCGTAAAGTTGGGGGGATGGGTTGTGATAGGAAGTTGTGTTGTGTTGTGTGGGTAGGAATTGCTGGAGAATTTCTCCCTCATAGAGTTTGGTTTTGTCAGTTTAACCCTTAAACACCAACCAACTGAACTCAAATCACTCAGCATTCTATCCTAGCCTTGGCTGGCTGTGCCCAGCCTTACTATGGTTACTCAGCCTCCCTGCGTTTTGTGTGGGCCGAGGTTGGCCAATGGGTTTCTCTGGCTGCCGCAGAGGATGCTGGGAAATGTAGTTTTTTTGTATTGTTGTTTTGGGGGCCTTCTAGGTTTGGGGGGGGGGAGTTTCTTTGCTAAAAGCCTTCCTTGCCTGATGCCTATTTGTGTTGGCAAGTTTGGTGTCTCTGCCTTGGAAGGTTTCTCTGTCTCTGTCAGTCGTTCGATGACGGGACCTCCTTTATATAATAGATACCATTCTGTAGCTTGTGACACTCACAGAAAGTCCAGCGGAGTTCAAACCCCGCCACAAGGAACACACGGCTGTATCTGGACAGAAAACAGAACATTGTAACCCCAAACCACCCACCTTTCCCAACTGCGGCAACAGCAGAGTAAAACCTCAACTCACGAGTAAACTGGATCAGGAACACGATGCAAGATATCAGGATACCAAACAGGATACAACACAGGATACCAAAAACAACTCCTTGCTCGCCGCAAGGAAACTCCCCGAACAACCCACATTAAATAGACCTAGAGATCAGATTCGCCCGAAGAGGACAACTCCCCCTGATTAGGCGATGCAGCTGCTTCTCTCTCTGCAGCTGAAACCCTTTGTGAGTCCCTCCAAGATCCCCAGCATCTTTCAAAACTTAGCGTATCCCAATCATTCACTGAGGTTTCAGAGGGCCACTCATTATCACTATCAAACCCCAGAAAAGTATCACTACTGGTGTCTGCATCATACACATCCTGAATTTCCTGTGCTTGAGTCCAGTCCAATTCAGTATCACTGTCTTCTGACAATCCTTCCCCATCCCTGGGAAAACCTTCAAAGGACTCAGAGTCAGTAGGAGCCATAAGTATTTGCCGTACTCTCTTCCTTTGTGCCAAACTTTCCCTACTGGAATTACTTGCAGCCCTCTTTCTGCCTGTTCCAGCATTTAGGTTACTCTCAGCCCAGGGCCATAGCCAGGATTTTGTTTCAGAGGGGGCTGAGTTTGGTTCGGGGGGGGCTGAGACTGGGTGGAAGAGGGTCTACCCTAGCAAATCTTTTGTATTGTTATCCCAATAACCCCATTAATGTGGGATATAATGAGCATGGTGATCAGATCATGATATGAATAAACATAACAGTTTAAATAATGTACCAGTAAGGCCTTTTCGCGGACCACCCTGAGAATTTTGGGGGGCTGAAGCCCCTTAGCCCCCCTGGCTACATGCCTGTCTCAGCCCCACCCAGTTCCATACTACACTCAGACGCTGTAGATTCAGAATCCTCCCCAGCCCTACTCACAGGCAGAGCCGTGGGCTCAATCGCAACACCACCCTTCCCGAAATGCACAGGGTGGTTCTCACACATAAAACAACATAATCACAACAGTAATTTAAAAACATGATAAGAACAAATTCTCCCCCCGCAGGAGACTCAGGGCGGATTACAATGTACACATATATGGCAAACATTCAATTCCATAGACACACAACATATATAGACAGATAGTCAGAGGCTATTTAACTTTTTTCTGGCCACCAGGGGAGCTGTCGCTTCACCGTCCATCTGTGACACTGATGAAGTACTTTCCGCATTCCCCGCATGCTTTTTGCTGGAGATTTTTATGGCCTCGTAAATTTGTTAAGTTAGCCTCCCCACACATCGGTGGTACCTAAATTTCCTACTTTACAGGTGCAACTGTCTTTCGGGTTGCAAAGGTTGACATTCCCGAGCCTATGGAAATGGAGCAGTATATAAAATGGAATAATAAATAAATAAATAAACAAGCCACACGAAATTGGCCGGAAGCTCACTCCGACCCGGGCTGGCTTTGAACTCATGACCTTTCGGTCGGTAGTGATCTTAATGCAGCTCATACCCAGCCAGCTGCACCACAGTCCCGGTATCTATTAAAACGGTAGCTATTTATCTGCTCACATAGCTGTTTTCAAAACTGCTAAGTAGGCAGAAGCTGGGCTAAAGGCCAGGAGCTCACTCCGACCCGGGCTTCAAACTGTCAAACTTTCGGTTGGCAAGACTGTCAAGGATAAATCATGCAGAGCCAGGTTGGAACTATAAAAGTCCTTTTATTTGTAAAGAAAGCAAAGCATTTTACCGGAGCATTCATACAGCCTATGTCTCAAAGCACATCCTTATCTACAAGTGTTTACATTCCAAAGGTTGAACATACGGGAACTTTGCTTCCGTCACAGACATGAACTCTCCTTCTCCAGTTAACTCTATAATGGCCTAATTATATCACACAGCTTAGAAAATAGACACATTTAACAGAAAACATGTTAAACTCATTTTGTCGTACATTCTAGCACTGACAAAGACTTATTTCAGCTGGTGATTAACCTGCTGTGCTGAAGCCCGGCCCTTGCCTGAGTTTGTTCCTCCCCGGCTGTTTCTTTCAGCTCCAGGACTTCTACTTCTGCCACCAAATGTAGAAACCTTATAGGAGCCCAGAAACGGCCCCATTACACATTCCAACAAAACACAAAACACTTAGTGTATCCCAATCATTCACTGAGGTTTCAGAGGGTCACTCATTATCACTATCAAACCCCAGAAAAGTATCACTACTGGTGGCTGAGCACACTGTTCTTGTCAAAAACAAATATCCAATGGACAGTGACACATCAACAAGGAATCAATAATCAAATATATATGATATATTGATGAACAAACTGACTGTGGTATCCACATACACAAACTTCTAATAGGCAAAATAGCATCACATCAGCAGCATCACATCAGCAACGTCACATAAGCAGCATCACATAAGTAGCATCACAGAAACAATGTCACATAGGTTATTAGCACAACATATATTTTATCAAGTACGAAATGTCAAAGGGAAAAAGTCAATTAGGTTAAATCAATACATTTGTTGGCAGTATGACGAAATTCATGTACATATGCGAACAATGGCATACATTAATTAGAAAAGAGGCACAAACACACTCACAAACCGGTCAATTATCCTTATCTGGGATATCCTGTATTGATGGTATGAAGGTCCAAAGGTTGAGCCGAACCTCGTTCGGGGAAGGGAACCGAAGGGGGTGGAAAATTGGAGGATTGTAGCGCCGGAAGGAGCCCGCCCCTGGAGGATTGGAGCGCCGGAAGGAGCCCGCCCTTGGATGACTGGAGCGCCGGAAGGAGCCCATCCCTGGAGGACTGGAACGCCGGAAGGAGCCCGCCCCGGGAGGACTGGAACGCTGGAAGGAGCCCGCCCCTGGAGGATTGAGCACCGGAAGAAGCCCGCCCTTGGAGGATCGAAGCGCCGGAAGGAGCCTGCCCCTGCAGGACTGGAGTGCCGGAAGGAGCCCCGGAGGATCGGAGCGCCGGAAGGAGCCCACCCTTGGATGACTGGAGCGCCGGAAGGAGCCCGCCCCTGGAGGACTGGACCGCAGGAAGGAGCCCACCCCTGGAGGATCGGAGCGCTGGAAGGAGCCCGCCCCTGGAGGACTGGAGCGCCGGAAGGAGCCCGCCCCTGGAGGACTGGAGCGCTGGAAGGAGCCCGCCCCTGGAGGACTGGAGCGCCGGAAGGAGCCCGCCCCTGGAGGATTGAGCACCGGAAGAAGCCCGCCCTTGGAGGATCGAGCGCGGAAGGAGCCTGCCCCTGCAGGACTGAGTGCCGGAAGGAGCCCCGGAGGATCGGAGCGCCGGAAGGAGCCCACCCTTGGATGACTGGAGCGCCGGAAGGAGCCCGCCCCTGGAGGACTGGAACGCCGGAAGGAGCCCACCCCTGGAGGATCGGAGCGCTGGAAGGAGCCCGCCCCTGGAGGACTGGAGCGCCGGAAGGAGCCCGCCCCTGGAGGATCGGAGCGCTGGAAGGAGCCCGCCCCTGGAGCACTGGAGCGCCTGAAGGAGCCCGCCCCTGGAGGACTGGAACGCTGGAAGGAGCCCGCCCCTGGAGGACTGGAGCGCCTGAAGGAGCCCGCCCCTGGAGGACTGGAACGCCGGAAGGAGCCCGCCCCTGGAGGACTGGAGCGCCGGAAGGAGCCCGCCCCTGGAGGACTGGAGCGCCGGAAGGAGCCCGCCCCTGGAGGACTGGAGCGCCGGAAGGAGCCCGCCCCTGGAGGACTGGAGTGCCGGAAGGAGCCCGCCCCTGGAGGACTGGAGCGCCGGAAGGAGCCCGCCCCTGGAGGACTGGAGTGCCGGAAGGAGCCCGCCCCTGGAGGACTGGAGCGCCGGAAGGAGCCCGCCCCTGGAGGACAGGAGCGCCGGAAGGAGCCCGCCCTGGAGGACTGGAGCACCGGAAGGAGCCCGCCCCTGCCCCTGGAGGACTGGAGCGCCGGAAGGAGCCCGCCCCTGCAGGACTGGAGCGCCGGAAGGAGCCCGCCCCTGGAGGACTGGAGTGCCGGCGGACCTGTGGCCGCCCCCCAGGAAGGGAAAAGACCCCAAACCCGTAGGTCCAGGGCCCAGAGACCCTCCCAGCCCAGGACCCCTTGGAATTCCAGTCTCCGGCTTGAGCTCCCCCGGGCTCGCCCTAGGCCCGAGAAGGTAGCGGCTCCCACCAACAGGGGCAGCTACTGCGGGCCGCTGTATGATGAGAGTGCTGCACCCGTTCCCCTGGACAAGCAGCACCGAGGTGTTCGCCTGGGAACCCCCAGACTGCCTCCTTGTGACCACATACTGATCCCGCTCGGCCTGACTTAGCGAGTGGTTGATCGGCCCTGTATCCCTTTCTCCCTCCCTCCTTGTGTTGTTGTGCAGTGTATTGTGTGTCCCTTTGTGTATTGTGCTTTTCGCTTTTATGCTTCTTGTGAACCGCCCCGAGCCTCCGGGGAGTGGCGGGTTAGAAGTCGAAATAATAAATAAATACAAAAAAAATGCCCAGCAAGGAAATGATATGATACTAAATCCAAGTTGCGCTGATGCGCGTCCTCTTGTGGGACTACAAGTCCCAGGGGGCTATGCAGCAGACCGAAAGTATTCGGTCCCAGCCGATGGCGAATGCTTCGGCGGTGACATAGAAATCTATATTAGCCCCGAAGGCAGCTCTGAAGAAAACATAAGATGTTCCAAAAAAGCCCAGGGAGAACGGAAGAGGACCGAGCCAACTAGGTTGCCAAAGAATTCTGTTAGTAAATATCCAGGCAGCGCTGGGATGCGCGTCCTTTTCCGGAACTACAAGTCCCAGAGGGCTTTGCGGGGAAACAGTGCTTCTTCTAAATCAGAGCACGGTCCAGGGTAACGCCCAGGTATTTGGGTGTGCTGCAATGCTCCAGTGGGATTCCTTCCCGGGCAGGGGCGGTCTGACGTATACGCGAAGTAAGCGGCCGCTTAGGGCGCCAACTTCTGGGAAGGGCGCCATTTTCTGGGAAGGGCAAGCCTCCCTGCTGCTGCGTTGACTTCAGTGCCTGGCCTGCAGGAGCTTCTGGGCATGCGCGGTGGCTCCTGGGAACTTCTGGGAAGGGCGCCATCTTCTGGGAAGGGCGCCGCCACGCCGGCCGCGCCGCCGTAGCAAACCTCCCTGCTGCTCTGTCAGCTTCAGCGCCTGGCCTGCAGGTGCTTCTGGGCATGCGTGGAGATTTTTTGCGCTTGCGCAGTGGCTCCGGAGTTGAAGTTGAGCTCCAGAGCTACTGCGCATGCCCAGAAGCTCCTGCAGGTGCTGAAGCCGAAGCCTGTAAACACGTCACGTCAGCACTCCGTCCATATTCGGCATGCAGGGGGTGGAGGCAAAGGGAGAGGGGGCGGAGACAAAGGGAAAGGGGGCGGAGACAAAGGGAAAGGGGGCGGAGACAAAGGGGGGCACCAAAGTAATGTTCGCTTACCATATAAAATAACCTTAGACCGCCCCTGTTCCCAGGCAATCCTCAGAGCTTGAGATGCTTGTCTGTTCTTAAGATGGAAACACACATATCAGAAATTTAGATGGCTTAGGAATCCACTGGTTTTCCCTGTAATAGGCAGTAAGAGCACCTAAAGCTTTGGAGAGCTTCTGTTCAACCATTGCAAATCTCCCTGCTTGAGTGGTGATGGCACGATCGTCGGCATAGATGAAACTCTCTGTCCTTTTTGGTAGTGGCTGACTATTGGTGTCAATGTTAAGTATTGATGGGGCAATGTTTATATCTGGCTTCTCTATTCCATCTAATAAATAATAATAATGAAATAATAATAATAAAATAAAAATAATGAAATAAAAATAATAATAATGAAATAAAAATAATAATAATAATAATAATGAAATAATAATAATGAAATAATAATAAAATAATAATAATAATAATTCCATCTAATAAATAATAATAATGAAATAATAATAATGAAATAATAATAATGAAATAAATAATAATAATAATGAAATAATAATAAAATAATAATAATAATAATGAAATAATAATAATAATGAAATAATAATAATAATGAAATAATAATAATAATCTGCTTCTCTATTCCATCTAATAAATAATAATAATAATGAAATAATAATAATGAAATAATAATAATGAAATAATAAATAATAATAATAATGATGAAATAATGATGAAATAATAATAATGAAATAATAATAATGAAATTAATAATAATAATGAAATAATAATAATAAATAATAATAATAATAATAATTAATAATAATTAATAATAATAATAATCTGCTTCTCTATTCCATCTTTCTAACCGCTGTCTCTATTCCATCTCTTCCAGTCTTAGGAGGCCTGTCAGGCAACACAGAGAAGATCCTGCTGCTGTACGGAAACCTCACTGAGATCCCTCCGCTCTCCTTTGCGAAATTCCCCCGCCTCCTTTTCCTGTCGATCACGGGAAGCCCCATTTCTTCGTTGCCTGACTTTGCCTTCTTCTCAATGCGCCTCAACAGCTTGAGAGTTTTGATCCTCAGCAACAACCGCCTCTTCAGCTGCACCATCGAGCCCATGGCCTTCACGGGCCTTCCCTTCCTCCAAGAGTTGATCCTCGCCAACAACACCTTGGACCTCGTGAGGCCGTTCTGGTTCTCGGAGATGCCCGCGCTCTTCAGGCTTCACCTCGGGGCGAACCAAATTGCCTACCTTCCTCCTCGGACGTTTCAGAACTTGACCCAACTGACCGAGCTGGTGGTGTCTTCCAATCTGATCCAATATCTCTCCATGGACACGTTTTATGGGGTGCTTTCTCTGACCAGGTTGGACTTATCGAACAACAGGATCCTCTTCATCCATCAGGAGGTCTTCCAACCGTTGAAAGCCCTCAGGCACCTCATCTTGTTTGGAAACAGGCTGACGGTCCTGCCTATCCTCCCGAGCTCCATCAGCCTCCTGTTTCTCCACGAAAACCCATGGCTGTGCACCTGCCAGCTGGCCATCTCCATGCAGCCCTTCCTGGAGAAAATCCAGTCTCCCGATGGGGTCACTTGTGATGGACCTCCCAGCCTTGCTGGTCAGCTGGTGACTGGCACCACGCCTGAAGGGTGTTCCTCGCGCTCTTCAGAACAGGCTTTATCTCCATTTCTGTCTTCTTCTTCATCCTCCTCCTCATCAACAGCAACAACATCCACACATGGTGCTCCAACAAAGTTTTGGAACTTGAGCTTTCTCTACGGATTCCTAGGTAACTGCTAATCTATGCTAATCTATGCTAATCTATGCTAATCTATGCTAATCTATGCTAATCTAATCACTATCTATGGACTCTCTGTATGTGTGTGTGTGGATTAAAACCATTTCGAAACCGGGGTAGGGGGTGGTCTCTCATGGGATAAAGTCCTGTATTTCATTACTATACAAATCCATGATTACATTACAGAATCTATATATATAAAAAGAGACATGTCGTGGTGAGGGGCTTATAGACACCAAATTAGGCCACGACACCTCCCACGGAACGAGGTATGTTTAGCACCGGGAACATTAAAAAAAACCCACACAAACAATGGTTAAAAAACCCACAAAAAAACCAGGGGACTACAACACCCATAAGCCCCCATGCCAAATCAACACGGCGCATGCACGGACATACAGGCTGCGCTACCTGGCCCCTTCTCTCCCCTCTCCCCCCCCCCCCAACAAAGAGAACACTCATAACAACCTTCCTACCTGCTGCTCGCTGCCACGGTTCCTGTGCGCACCTTGGAGATCTCCCGAGGCGCGCGCGTAGTCTACGTGCCTCACACAGCTGGGGCACTACAGCCCCCATAATCCCCTGGGGCACTACAGCACCTCGGTGCATGCGCAGTCCGAAAGCCTGGGGGTGCTTAGCCTACAGAAGAGAAGGTTGGGAGGAGACATGACAGGCATGTATAAATATGTGAAAGGGTGTCATAAGGAGGAGGGAGCAGCCTTGATCTCTGCTGCCCTTGAAACAAGGATAGGAGCAATGGGTTCAAATTACAGGAGGGAACATTAGGAGGAACTTCCTGACTATACAAGCTGTTCAATAGTGGAACTCTCTGCCTTGGAGTGTGGAAGAAACTCCTTCCTTAGAACCTTTTAATCAGAGTCTACATGGCCATCTGCAGGGGTACTTCAATTATGCTCGCCCATACATTGGGATCGCCCATGTGGTCTCTTCCAACCCTATTATTCTATGATTCGATGCACCACACTGGCCACTCCCAATGGGCATCAGGCACACCTGATGTGCATTGGATACTTGGGGGGGGGGTGCTTGCAGTGGACACTGGGCACTCTTGATGTGCATTGGGCATATGTGATTTGCATTGGACACTCTGCCACATCCGACCCTGTGTCCATATATGTATTGGAGACTGTCCTGATGCTTATTGGTGCTCATTGTAGATTGGGTCATACCTCACCAGCCATCCCACCTTTGCGCAGTGGATGTTGTGTCATCCCAGAAGCTCATCGGTGAATGTGGGCATTGTGAAACCGCTCGATTCAATTTTCTGCCAATGAAAGGCCATTTACGAACGCGTACATTCCAAACTGAATTTCAGCCTCTACCTCTCGAAACAGGGTAATACGCTCCGTTCAGTTAATTACTAATTAACTTAATTAATTAATCAGCTTATGAGTTTTTTTATGGATGCTTATGAGCATGCTATCAAGGAGGCGAAAAATTCACATTATGCAACTTTAATAGCGTCCGCTAGCTCACGCCCGGCACAATTGTTCAAAGTAATTAGGCCTTTGACGATGGTCCCTACCATCCCAAACAATAATGATCAGGCCCTTTCTGCCGAGGTTTTTCAGAGCTTCTTTGCAGACAAGATTTCCGCCTTCCGCCGGGACCTTCCGGCCACAATTGATACAGTTAGCGAACTTGAGACTCCGCGGCCTCTTGATGGGCCCACCTTCGACCGGATTTGGCCACTGGACGCAGAAGCTGTCCGGCCACATGCTCCCTCGAACCGTGCCCCTCCTGGTTGGTCAAGGCTTGCCTGGAGGGGTTGCAAGACCCTCTGTTGAGACTAATTAACACCTCCCTTGAGCAAGGAGTGTTTCCAGAGGATTTGAAAGAGGCCGTGGTCACTCCATTGCTGAAGAAGCCGGGATTAGATCCTACGGTCCCTTCCAATTACCGCCCAGTCTCGAATTTATCGTTCCTGGGCAAGGTGGTTGAGAGGGCAGCAATGGAGCAGTTGCAATCCTTCCTAGATGACGCAGCTTGGCTTGACCCCTTCCAGTCCGGCTTCCGTTCTGGGCATGGGACGGAGACAGTTCTGGTATCCATCACAGATAAGCTACGGTGCCAGCTAGATCAGGGCGGTTCGGCGCTGCTTGTGTTATTGGACCTCACAGCAGCGTTCGACACAGTCGATTAAGATCTTTTGACCCGCCGCCTTGCCGGGGCCAGGGTGAGGGGGACAGTCCTACACTGGCTGTCCTCCTTCCTCTGGAACCGACTACAGCTAGTGAGGAGGGGTGAGGTTGTCTCCAAGGGTTCCCCCTTACTTTGTGGGGTTCCCCAGAGGGCAATTCTCTCCCCTCTGTTATTTAATATCTAACTCGGCTGGTTCGTAGCTTTGGGCTGGAGTGCCACCAATACGCTGACGACACCCAGCTCATTCTGGGGATGGAAGGCCGGCCCGAATCTGTACCCGATGATTTCCATCGCTGTCTTGAGGCCGTTACTGGATGGCTGCGAGCCAGTGGGTTGAAGGTGAATCCAGTGAAGAAGGAGATCCTGTGGCTTGGTCGCCTGGGAGGTAGGGAGATCCGACTTCCAACCCTGGACAGCGCGGCGTTATGTCCGTCGTCATCTGTTAAAAGTCTCGGTGTCACTCTGGACTCTCAACTGACGATGGAGACACATATCTCCACCATCAGTAGAGCAGCGTTCCGCCATCTACGCCAGGCGAGGAAGTTGGCCCCCTACTTGTCCCGCCACAGTGATCCAAGCCACAGTCATCTCAAGACTGGACTACTGTAAGGCTCTTTACATTGGCCTGCCTTTGTCAGTGATCCAGAAACCGAAACTGGTGCAGAACGCAGTGGCTCGGCTGTTGGCAGGGGCCTCTATGAGCAGCCATATTACATCCATCTTGCACGAACTGCACTGGTTGCCAGTGGAATGCCGGATCACCTTCAAAGTGCTGGTATTGACCTTCACGGCCTAGAATGGTCTGGGGCCAGTGTACCTCAGGGACCGCCTCATCCCATACTGTCCCACTAGACCGTTGCGTTCGGAGACAGGAAACCTTTTAGAGATCCCAAATGCTAAGAAGTACCACCTCACGGCTACTCGGAGGAGGGCCTTTTCGGTCATAGCCCCCCACTTTATGGAACGCATTGCCTCCCGAGATTCACGCCCCATCAGGCTTGCTGGCATTCCGGAAGGCATGCAAGACACTCCTGTTCCAACAGGCATTTGGTTTCTAAATCTGGCAATCTTCTGCGACACCATCCGCCTCCTATTTTAAGTGTTTTAATTTTGTATTTCACTGTTTATTATTATTGTCATGCGGTGTTTTATCCTGTTTTATGTGTGATTTGGCTGTTGTGAGTCGCCCCGAGCCGAACGGGAGTGGCGCCTGAGAAGTCCAAATAAATAAAAATAAATAATAAACAAATTACTACTTTGTAACTTGGTAAAGAGAAGAGTGAGGGGTGGCCTGATTGAAATATCTCAGAAATGCCAGGCAGAGTAAGTGGGAAGGCCCAGGGGACAGAGCCGCATCTAATGGTGTTCCCTTTGTATCTACAGGAGGGATCCTGGCTGGCCTATTGATATGCCTGCTTTGCTGCTGCTGCTACTGCTGCTTTCGCAAACGTTGGAATTTCCTCCGCTTTGCATCTAAGACTGAAAGCAAGGCGACCCACCAGGACACGACGGTTCAACCTCTCTCGAGTGAAACGAAT
This sequence comes from Anolis apletophallus, assembly GCA_030556195.1. Taxonomy (NCBI): domain Eukaryota; kingdom Metazoa; phylum Chordata; class Lepidosauria; order Squamata; family Anolidae; genus Anolis; species Anolis apletophallus. The sequence goes on from JARBWK010000018.1 coordinate 16,940,586, forward strand.
CCCTCGGACACAAAGCCACAGGTCCTTTGCAGTTTTCCAGTTGCCCAGGATACAGCAGAGAGTTTGGGTCCAGGCTACGTGGCAAGCCGGACATATTCTGGTTGTCCGACGGAGCCAACGGCATACCCATCTCCGAAGCCATTGACTCCTGTGCCGTCGACGGACGCTGCGAGCCAAAGGGTTGCAAGTCTTCATGAGGGCGGGCAAGAAGCAGGATCCCCTGCCTTGGAACAATCGCACAGCCAGTTGTATAGGGAAGACAACAGAGAGCACGAGGCCCCGGCATACGAACCAAGGGTGGACCATATTGCCGCACCGAGTAAGAGTCAGAGCAGTGAACAGCAAAGTTCAGATAAGACAAACGAGGAGTGTTGTGACCTCGATCTTCCGCAGGCTGCTCCCAGCCAGGTGGAGACACAACCTTGTGGTAAGTGGGCATCACGGCACAAAGAAACACCCCAAGATTCAAACATATAATAATAATAACAATAATATCAATAATCATAACAGTAACAATAATAATATTGAACTACAAAGCCAGTCAAGGTGGTCCCAGTGGTAATTCGTGTCAGATTATTGCATTTTGAATAGCAATTCATGAGTCAGCACAAGATATATTTTCGCAGTTTGAGATGACCTGCAGTGTGACATGTTTGACACCAGATGGCGCTGTCTCAAGACTGCTAAATGGAACCTTGAGGAATTTCCGTTACAAAGTGACAGTTGGGATTTAATATCTGTGAGGAAAGGATGTTTAGAAAGGTAGCTGTGATGGCTGTTGTTTTTCGATGTTTTGCCAGTTATTGTTAAATACAATTCAATACAAAGTTATATATTTACCTTGTGAATTGAATGAGAGTTTCATTATTCACTCGAAAAGAGACTGGAGTTTTTGGGCCGATGGAGAATTAAACTTCTATATTTCTGTTGCCTATCCGCTGTGACATAAATACTCAACGCCGAAGAATTCGCACATGGGTGCAGTTGTTATTATTATTTACATCATTTATATTCCGCCCTTCTCAGGACGGATCACAATGCACACGTACAGGCAAACATTCAATGCCATTAGACACACAACATATATCGGCAGACATAGAGGCAATTTAACATTCCAGCTTCTGGCCACCAGGGGGAGCTGTTGCATTCCTTTGTTCTTTTTGTGTACTTCCTGGAGATTTTATGGCCTCATAAATTAATTAAATTTAGCCTCCCCACACAAGTGGTACCTAAATTTCCTACCTGACGGATGCAACTGTCTTTCGAGGGGCGGGGCCACCTGAGGCAAGCGATGCGGGCTCCCTGAGGGAGCAACTCCATCTCCGGCGGGGCCTTCCCGGTCCCTGTCGCCCGGGACCCCAGCGCTTACCTGGCCAGCAGGAAAGGCGGACCCTTCTCGGTGCCCTCCGCCATCCCCACGAGTCCGCTCGCTCTTTCCCCGCCACCCAGCCATGCCCCCTGGCTCCGCCCTCGCCACCTCCCATTGGCCCGGCCTCACCGCAGCCCTCGTGGGGCATGCCGGGAGGCGTAGTCTTTCTCCTGCGGGGGGGAGCGGAAGCGGAGAGAGGTGCACGATGGGAAGTGTAGTCTTCAAGACAGGGGCTGCTCTCATAGACGAGACCGAGGGAGGGTGGGAAAAAAAGGGTTCATTTTTATTTTTTTCAACGGTTTTTTTGGTCCGTGATTTGCGCCTCCCCTTGGCTTGCGCCCCTAGGCCACAGGCCCGGATTACCCATAAGGCCAGACTAGGCCATGACCTAGGAGCGCAAGGCCAGGGGGGCGCAAAAATCACGGCCCAAAAAAAAGAGTTGAAACAAATACAAACGCATGCGCCATCTACGCAGTGCACCATCCGAACCTTCCGCTGCCTCTGGGACGTTTCCCCGCCTCCATTGTCAGTGCCACAGCGTGGCCTGAGGAGGAGGAAGGGAGGAGGAGGGCAGAGGGGAAAGGAGGGGTGGGCGCCTGGCCCGCGCATGCGCTTTTAGCGTGCAAAGACGAGCCACGAGGGAGGTTCCACTTCCGTAGCCTTCACCCTTCCCAGCCTCCTCTTGGTCGGAAAGAGCGCTGCGAGGGGGCGGGGGAGGAGGGAATGGCGCCCCCCCTCGCCATTGCCCCCGCCCCCTTGTCAAGGAAGGAGGGATCGAGGAGGAGGAGGCAGGGGGAAGCCCCCGGGGCCGCTGCCGGGCATGCGCGCGTGGCACACAGGAACATGGCGGAGAAGGCAGAGGCGCTCGGTTCACATCCTCTTTCTGCGCATGCCCAGCAGCAGCCCCGGGGGCTTTCCTTCCTTCCTCCTCCTCCTCGCTCGCGTCCTTGAGTCAAGGAAGGAAGGGAAGCCCCCGGGGCCGCTGCCGGGCAGTGGAAAGAAGGAATGTGGGGGGGGGGGTTGTTCGGGGTGCGGTAGAGGTTGGTTTGGGGCGTAATTCCAAAGTGTAGCCTAGGGCAGTGTTTCCCACCCAGTGTGCCGGGGCACACTAGTGTGCCATGAGTGATCATCAGGTGTGCCGTGGGAAATTGGAACCTCCAGGAGGGGAGGGGGGAGAGCCTAGTGTGTTGAAGTATAAAAACCCTAAGAAACCTACCTCGATAAAGACACAAAATTACAACCACCCCCCTCCCCACCCATTGTCTACTTGGTCTCTCTCTCTCCATGCATTGGGAAGGCCCGCCTCCCTATCCCCAAGTAGAGACCTCCTCTTGCCTCCTGGGGGTGCTGTGTGGGAAGTTTGGCCCAGTTCTATCATTGGTGGGGTTCAGAATGCTCTTTGATTGTAGGGGAACTATAAATCCCAGCAGCTACAACTCCCAAATGTCAAGGTCTATTTCCCCTGAACTCCATCTGTGTTCATATTTGGGCATATTGAGGATTCATGCCAAGTCTGGTCCTGATCCAACATTTTTTCAGTCCACAGTGCTCTCTGGATATAGGTGAACCACAACTCCAAAACCCAAGGTCAATGCCCACCAAACTCTTATAGTATTTTCTCTTGGTTATGGGAGTTCTGTGTGGGAGGTTTGTGTCTTTCTGCCATTCCTGCCAGGATATCTATGTTGTGTTCATCGAAACAGGCCCAGGTTTCACACTGAGTGTATAAATACATTCAAAAACATATTAACTATATGTATTACGGCGTTAGGGAGTCATTTTGTGTCATTTTGGTTGGTGGTGTGCCCCAGAATTTGGGAAATGTAAAAAGTGTGCCGCGGCTCAAAAAAGGTTGGGAAACACTGGCCTAGGGCGCCAAATGGGGTTAATCCGGGCCTGCTAGGCCATGGCCTAGGTTGGCCTTACGGGTAATCCGGGCCTGCGGATACACATATCAGAACAAGGAGGGGAAGCTGGCTTTCTGTTTCTCACTCCCCACATCTATTTGTTTGCTTTCCAGCCGTGGAGAAAACAGTCGAGAGTCAGGCTTCGCACCCTGAGATACCACCCGGGGGTCTTCGGTGCCCACAAGTTTTGGTCCATATCAATGTTGCCAATCGAAGTGCCCAGAAGATAGAGAGGCGCCAAGATTTTTCAGCCTTGGAGAAATCCGTCGACGGCCAGGCTTCGCACTCCGAGATTCAACCTGGAGGCCTCCAATGCCAACAAGTTCTGGTCCATATCAATGTTCCTGACGAGAGTGCCCGGGAGATAGAGGGGCGCCAAGACTGGGTCTACGAGACGTCGGTCAAGAGGACCGAGTCTCATCAAGGCAGATTTCGCGTCTACCCTTCCCACCGATGGTTGTCAATACGGAAGACCTCTGCCTCCATTTGGAGACCTAGCCACCACTACCTGGCCTGCTTTGCGTCTCCTCGGTCCAAGAAGACCTCTCACACGGAAGGCTTGCTGGCGAGGAGGCGCCCTAAGCACATGGTCAGACACACACAGGCAACGTGGAAGAGTGATGTTTATGCTGATGCTTCCTTGCTAGCAAGCAACGTCAACATGAGGCAGGAGCGGACATCGCAACATTGCCGCTGTTCTTCTCCACCGAGCCCAACACCCTATGCATCTTCCATTTCCAGCACGTCCACCTTGACGGAAGAGTATGGCCTCGTTGGCCCCAAGAGGCCCCATATTGAGATGTTGCTTGTGCCTCACTACCTTGGGGTGAGAGAGAGGTCTTCTCGGCAGTTAGAGGATGCCCCCCAAGCCAGGGAGATGCCTCCTGAACTTCGGAAGATCTGGAGCTCACAACACAACGCAGCCGTGACTTTGACGAGGGATTCGTGCCTCACAGAGCGAGACTACAAGTGCCCAAGATGTGGTTGTGGACGCCCCAGCGCACGTTCAATAGCTCAGGGAGCGTGGGTTCCATGGGGCACTGACCCCAGGGCCCCCAAAGGGCTGCGAGCGGTGGCCGGCCGACAGTCATCCACTGAAGCAATTCATCTGAAAGGTAACACGATGCTTCTCAACCTTCCTAATGCCGCGACCCCTTAAGACAGTTCCTCATGTTGTGGTGACCCCAACCCAGGGGCAGTCTTACATATAAGCGAACTACGCAGCCGCGTAGGGCGCCATCTTGGATGGGGGGCGCCGCCGTGGCCGCACTGCCCGCGCCGCCACTGCGTCGGCTTCAGCGCCTGCAGCAGCTTCTGGGCATGCGCAGAGATTTTCGCGCATGCCCAGTGGCTCCGGAGCTCAACTTGAGCTCCGGAGCCACTGCGCATGCGCAAAAAAATTCACGCATGCCCAGAAGCTGCTGCAGGCGCTGAAGCCCAAGACTTAACAGGCTTCAGTGCCAGTGCCGGCCTTTGGCAGTCCGCCATGTAAGCGCCGCGTAGGGCGGCGGGTCCTGGAGGAGGGCGTCGCCGCCTGCGGCGCCGCCACGCTGCGCCGCCCTCCGCCGCGCCTCCTGCCTGGGAGCCAGTGCTCCCTGCCGGCGGCGCAGGCGGTGATGCAGCCGGCGGCACAGGCGGCACAGGCGGCGATGCAGCCGTGCCGGGCGTCACTGCGCATGCGCAGGCGTGCGTGAGCCACGCCCACGTGGGCTGCCGCGTCCAGCAGCCATGGGGGCAGAAATGAGGCTCGCCTACCCCCAGGAGAGGTGAGACCACCCCTGTTCAGCGCATGCAGCAGCTTCTGGACATGTGCGGAGATTTTCGCGCATGCGCAGTGGCTCCGGAGTGCAACTTGAGCTCCGGAGCCACTACGCACGCGCGAAAACCTCCGTGCATGCCCAGAAGCTGAGCCGAGTGGCGAGGAGGAGGAGGAAGAAGCAGCAGCACCGCATGGCGACGCCTCCTCCTCCCTGACCGCCCCCCTTCCTCTCCGCCTCCTTGCGGTCTGAGCCGAGCGGCAGCTCCTCCTCCGCCGAGAGAAAGGAAGAGGAAGGAAAGAAGAGGGAGGGAGGGAAAAGGGTTGTTTTAAATGGGGGGCGCCAAAATAATGTTTTGAGGGGGCGCCAAAATAATGTTCGCTTACCATTTGAAATGACCTTAGACCGCCCCTGCCCCAACCATAACATTATTCTCGTTGCTACTTTCATGAACTGTCATTTTGCTACTTTCATGAATTGTCGTGGAAATATCTGATATGCAGGATATGCAGAATTGATTTTGTCATCTGGGAGTTGTAGTTGCTGGGATTTATAGTTCACCTAAATTCAAAGAGCATTCTGAACTCAACCAGATATGGAATTGAAGCAAACTTGGCATACAAAACTCCCACAACCAGCAGAAAATACTGGAAGGGTTTGGTGGGCATTGACCTTGAGTTTGGGAGTTGTAGTTCACCTACATCCAGAGAGCACTGTGGACTCAAACACTGATGGACCTGGACCAAACTGGGCACAAGTCCTCACTATGCGAAGTTTGGGGAAAATAGACCTTGACATTTGGGAGTTGTAGTTGCTGGGATTTATAGTTCACCTACAATCAAAGAGCATTCTGAACTCAACCAGATACGGAATTCAAGCATATCTGGGGAAAATATACCTTAACATTTGGGAGTTGTAGTTGCTGGGATGTATAGTTCTCCTGCAATCAAAGAGCATTCTGAACCACTCCAACGATAGAATTGGGCCAAACTTCCCCCAGAGAACCCCCGTGCCTTGAAGGGACTCACTGGTGCAAGGGAAAGAATGTGGTAGAACCTTAGAATTGGATGAGACCACAAAGATTGCCCAGTCACCATTAGGCAAGCAAGGCTGTGGCCTATGGGCGTAAGCCGAGGGAGGCGCCAGATCAAGGCCAAAAAAAATGGCGATGACATACATCGAGTTGTCCCAGCGGCAGCTGCGCAACGCCCTTCCACACGGGGCCCCATTCACGCAGCACAGCTGCCACTGCCTGTGGGACAACTCGGCGTGGCCTCAGGAGGGAGGGAGGAGGAGCGCAGCCCAAGCGACGCCACTCCCTCCGGGGGCGGGGCCCGAGCAACATCACTCCCTCTGGGGGCGGGGCCCGAGCAACGTCACTCCCTCCGGGGCGGGGCCTGAGCAACATCACTCCCTCTGGGGGCGGGGCCCGAGCAACGTCACTCCCTCCAGGGGCGGGGCCTGAGCAACATCACTCCCTCTGGGGGCGGGGCCCGAGCAACGTCACTCCCTCCAGGGGCGGGGCCTGAGCAACGTCACTCCCTCTGGGGCGGGGCCCGAGCAACGTCACTCCCTCTGGGGGCGGGGCCGAGCAACGTCATCCCTCTGGGGCGGGGAGGTCACTCCCTCTGGGGGCGGGGCCCGAGCAACGTCACTCCCTCCGGGGGCGGGGCCCGAGCAACGTCACTCCCTCTGGGGGCGGGGCCCGAGCAACGTCACTCCCTCCGGGGGCGGGGCCCGAGCAACGTCACTCCCTCCGGGGGCGGGGCCCGAGCAACGTCACTCCCTCCGGGGGCGGGGCCTGAGCAACGTCACTCCCTCAGGGGGCGGGGCCCGAGCAACGTCACTCCCTCCGGGGGCGGGGCCCGAGCAACGTCACTCCCTCCGGGGGCGGGGCCCGAGCAACGTCACTCCCTCTGGGGGCGGGGCCCGAGCAACGTCACTCCCTCCAGGGGCGGGGCCCGAGCAACGTCACTCCCTCCGGGGCGGGGCCCGAGCAACGTCACTCCCTCCGGGGGCGGGGCCCGAGCAACGTCACTCCCTCCGGGGCGGGGCCTGAGCAACGTCACTCCCTCCGGGGGCGGGGCCCGAGCAACGTCACTCCCTCTGGGGGCGGGGCCCGAGCAACGTCACTCCCTCCGGGGGCGGGGCCCGAGCAACGTCACTCCCTCCGGGGGCGGGGCCCGAGCAACGTCACTCCCTCTGGGGGCGGGGCCCGAGCAACATCACTCCCTCTGGGGGCGGGGCCCGAGCAACGTCACTCCCTCTGGGGGCGGGGCCCGAGCAACGTCACTCCCCCTCCGGGGCGGGGCCCGAGCAACGTCACTCCCTCTGGGGCGGGGCCTGAGCAACGTCACTCCCTCCGGGGCGGGGCCCGAGCAACGTCACTCCCTCCGGGGCGGGGCCTGAGCAACGTCACTCCCTCCGGGGCGGGGCCCGAGCAACGTCACTCCCTCCGGGGCGGGGCCTGAGCAACGTCACTCCCTCCGGGGCGGGGCCCGAGCAACGTCACTCCCTCCGGGGCGGGGCCCGAGCAACGTCACTCCCTCCGGGGCGGGGCCTGAGCAACGTCACTCCCTCCGGGGCGGGGCCTGAGCAACGTCACTCCCTCCGGGGCGGGGCCTGAGCAACGTCACTCCTCCGGGGCGGGGCCTGAGCAACGTCACTCCCTCAGGGGCGGGGCCCGAGCAACGTCACTCCCTCCGGGGCGGGGCCTGAGCAACGTCACTCCCTCTGGGGGTGGGGCCCGAGCAACGTCACTCCCTCCGGGGGCGGGGCCCGAGCAACGTCACTCCCTCCGGGGCGGGGCCTGAGCAACGTCACTCCCTCCGGGGGCGGGGCCCGAGCAACGTCACTCCCTCTGGGGGCGGGGCCCGAGCAACGTCACTCCCTCTGGGGGCGGGGCCCGAGCAACGTCACTCCCTCTGGGGGCGGGGCCCGAGCAACGTCACTCCCTCCAGGGGCGGGGCCTGAGCAACGTCACTCCCTCCGGGGGCGGGGCCCGAGCAACGGGGGCGGGGCCCGAGCAACGTCACTCCCTCCCGGGGCGGGGCCCGAGCAACGTCACTCTCTCTGGGGGCGGGGCCCGAGCAACGTCACTCCCTCCGGGGGCGGGGCCTGAGCAACGTCACTCCCTCCGGGGGCGGGGCCCGAGCAACGTCACTCCCTCCGGGCGGGCCGAGCAACGTCACTCCCTCCGGGGCGGGGCCTGAGCAACGTCACTCCCTCCGGGGCGGGGCCCGAGCAACGTCACTCCCTCCGGGGCGGGGCCTGAGCAACGTCACTCCCTCCGGGGGGCGGGCCTGGGGCGAGCAACATCACTCCCTCTGGGGGCGGGGCCGAGCAACGTCACTCCCTCCGGGGGCGGGGCCCGAGCAACGTCACTCCCTCCAGGGGCGGGGCCGAGCAACGTCACTCCCTCTGGGGGTGGGGGCCGAGCAACATCACTCCCTCTGGAGCGGGGCCCGAGCAACGTCACTCCCTCTGGGGGCGGGGCCCGAGCAACGTCACTCCCTCTGGGGGCGGGGCCCGAGCAACGTCACTCCCTCTGGGGGCGGGGCCCGAGCAACGTCACTCTCTCAGGGGCGGGGCCCGAGCAACGTCACTCCCTCTGGGGCGGGGCCGAGCAGGCGTCACTCCCTCCAGGGGCGGGGCCTGAGCAACATCACTCCCTCTGGGAGTGGGGCCTGAGCAACATCACTCCCTCTGGGGGGCGGGGCCCGAGCAACGTCACTCCCTCTGGGGGGCGGGGCCTGAGCAACGTCACTCCCTCCGGGGGGCGGGCCCGAGCAACGTCACTCCCCCTGGGGCGGGGCCTGAGCAACGTCACTCCCTCTGGGGGCGGGGCCCGAGCAACGTCACTCCCTCTGGGGGGCGGGGCCCGAGCGACGTCACTCCCTCTGGGGTCGGGGCCTGAGCAACGTCACTCCCCCAGGGGGGCGGGGGCCAGGGCGGGGAGCAACGTCACTCCCTCCAGGGGCGGGGCCCGAGCAACGTCACTCCCTCTGGGGCAGTGCCTGAGCAACGCCACTCCCGGGGCGGGCCAGAGCAACGTCACTCCCTCCAGGGGCGGGGCCCGAGCAACGTCACTCCCTCCGGGGGCGGGCCCGAGCAACGTCACTCCCTCCGGGGGCGGGGCCCGAGCAACGTCACTCCCTCCCGGGGCGGGGCCAGAGCAACGTCACTCACTCAAGGGGCGCGGCCCGAGCAACGTCACTCGCGCTCGGGGCGGGGCCCGAGCAGCGCACCCTCTGGGGCGGGCCCGAGCAACGTCACTCCCTCCGGGCGGGGGGGCCCGAGCAACGTCACTCTCTCTCTGGGGCGGGGCCCGAGCAACGTCACTCCCTCCGGGGGCGGGGCCTGAGCAACGTCACTCCCTCTGGGGGCGGGGCCTGAGCAACGTCACTCCCTCTGGGGGCGGGGCCCGAGCAACGTCACTCCCTCCGGGGGCGGGGCCCGAGCAACGTCACTCCCTCTGGGGGCGGGGCCCGAGCAACGTCACTCCCTCTGGGGGCGGGGCCCGAGCAACGTCACTCCTCTGGGGCGGGGCCGAGCAATTTCACTCCCTCGGGGGGGCGGGGCCCGAGCAACGTCACTCCCTCTGGGGCGGGGCCCGAGCAGCGTCCGGGGGCGGGCCAGAGCAACGTCACTCCCTCTGGGGCGGGCCCGAGCAACGTCACTCCCTGGGGCGGGGCCCGAGCAACGTCACTCCCTCTGGGGCGGGGCCCGAGCAACATCACTCCCTCTGGGGCGGGGCCCGAGCAACGTCACTCCCTCTGGGGCGGGGCCTGAGCAACGTCCTCCCTCTGGGGCGGGGCCCGAGCAACGTCATCACTCCTCCGGGGCGGGGCCGAGGCAGTGCGTCGGGCCCCTCCCGGAGGGAGTGCGGGGCCCCGCTGGGGGTGGGGGGTCACGGGCCCCGCTCGAGGGGCGGGCCCGCCCGCAACATCGCTCAACCCGGGCCCCTGGAGGGAGTGGCGTTGCTCAGGCCCGGCCAGAGAGGGAACGTCACTCCCTCCCCGGAGGAGGGGGGCCCCCGCCCCAGAGGGAGGGACGGGGCCCGGCCCCGCCCCAGAGGGAGGAGGCAGTGACGTTGCTCAGGCCCCGCCCCCAGAGGGAGTGACGTTGCTCGGGCCCCGCCACCGGAGGGAGCAACGTCACTCGGGCCCCGCCCCCCCAGTGAGTGATGTCGCTCGGGCTGCACTCCTCCTCCCTCCCTCCTTCTGAGGACATGCCAAGTTGTCGCAGCGGCACTCCCTCCGGGGGTGGGGCCCGAGCCCGAGCGATGTCACTCCCTCTGGGGGTGGGGCCCGAGTGGCGGCGCGCGAAAAGGGGGTGTAATTCCAAAGTGTGGCCTAATCCGGACCTGATTTGGATCCCAACTCAGTATTATTATGCCGTTTCGAACTGCATTCTTTTGACAATGTAGAGTAGATGCGCCACTAGAGATCAGGCAATGCATGGTCCGGATGGAGAGGGTGCCCATGGCCACACAATAACCCCGGGATGCTATGCTTTCCGTCACACTCCACGAACCGAAGGGCCCGAACAGAGCTGGGAAAACAACTCTTGCTTTTGTATCCGGTTTTGCAGACCGTGAAATGGCTCTCGCTTGCCTCGGCCTGGATGAGAACACAGAGAAGCAGCGCGAGAACGAGGCCGAGTCCGTTTACGAATTGGTTTGTCCTCCCACGTTGTCTACTACGCAACTGGCTCTGAAGCAGCGCGAGAACGAGTCCGAATCCGTTTACGAAGAGGTTTGCCCTCCCACGATGCCGACTACGCAACTGAGCCACGAGGACGAGAGGATGACCATCCTGGAGATGGAAGAAACCAGGAATGTCTGTCGCCATCGCTCTGTGGACGCCTCCGCAACCTTGGCGGGAGAAATCTCAGATGCCGAAGGATACGAGGACGCAAATGGCCTCGGCCAACGCTTGGGGGACGGCGAAGAAGCCCTGCTGCCCAAAGGCCACCTTTTCAGGATAGAGGCCCACCTGTCCATGAAGGAGGCATCCATCTCCAGCAACAGATGCAGAGCAATGCTCGATCCGGACCCTCAGGGAGATGTCTACGAAGAGGTGGACACCTCCTCCTGGCGCCCTGAAGTCCGGAAAATCCAGATCCAGTTGCCCTTTCTGATGGAAGAGGAGAAACCAAGCAACGGGGAATAAGGCACCAGACGGAGAGCAAGGACAGCAATCACTGACACCAAAGAGACCAAGACTTTCGTCATCCTCTCCAGACGGAAGCCTCTAATCGGCTAGAACGGCACTCTTTCGTCAGTTACGTATCCTGCAAGTCGGACCCCACTTGCACTTGCAGGAAATGTACTAGCAGTTACATATCCTGGAAGTAACATCTACCTCCCACCTACCACAAACTGGTTGCGTTGAATAGTTATTGAGGCAGCACCACCACACCCAAACACCAATTGTTACCCAGGGTGCTTTTGTTGAGCATGGATTCCCTTCTTGGTCAGAGATTAATGTGGCTTCCAGCGAAGCGCCATCATGATCAGGGACTCGTTCCTCCGACCGACACCAAATGAAGATATTTTTCACAAATCGCGGCATCTTTTTAATACTTTCCACCAGGGGCGGTCCGACGTATACGCAAAGTAAGCGGCCGCTTAGGGCACCAACTTCTGGGAAGGGTGCCATCTTCTGGGAAGGGTGCCGCCACGCCGGCCGCGCCGCCACAGCAAACCTCCCTGCTGCTGCGTCGGCTTCAGCGCCTGGCCTGCAGGAGCTTCTGGGCATGCGCGGAGATTTTCGCGCATGCGCAGTGGCTCCGGAGCTAAAGTTGAGCTCCGGAGCCACTGCACATGCCCAGAAGCTCCTGCAGGCGCTGAAGCCGAAGCCTGTAAACACGCCACGTCAGCACTCCGTCCGTATTCGGCACGCAGGGGGCGGAGGCAAAGGGAGAGGCTCAATCTCTCCCTTGCCTCCGCCCCCTGCGTGCCGAATACGGACGGAGTGCTGACGTGACGTGCTTACAGGTTTTGGCTTTTGCAGGGCATGCGCAGAAGCTCCTGCAGGCGCAGAAGCCTGTATACACGTCATGTGACGCAATTGGGCAGGCAGGGGACGGAGACAAAGGGAAAGGGGGCGGAGACAAAGGGGCGCCAAAGTAATGTTCGTTTACCATATAAAATAATCTTAGACCTCTCCTACTTTCCACCCACCCATCCCTCCAAAACGGGGGGAGGGGGGGGGTTCCAAACCAAGACTTGTACCAATCGTCCAGTCTCCAAAGGATCAAGGTCTCGGCTCCAGAGATCGGACTGGTCCCGATGCCACAAGGGTGACGCGGAAGTCAAGGGGCCAGTCCACAGTTTGTCTCAATCAGTTCTGTTTTCTAAAATGTATGTGAGATATCTTAATATATAAAAAGGTTGTTGTCGTAGTGAGTACCTTAAAAACAGAAAAACTACGGGGCCGATGCCCACCAAATTTGGCAGCAAAACGTCTCACAATGCAAGGTGTGACCAACAATTAAAAAATCCCCCCAAAGAACCCCTCAAAATTCATTAAATTAACAAAATACAGATCCTCCGTTGTCCCGCTCTGGCCCCGCCCCCTCTCCCTCCCTGCACTCCCCCCTCCTTCCCTCTAGCGAGCATTCCTTCCTTCCTTCCTTCCCCTTGGAAAGGGAAGTAGAAAGGAAAGGAAAGGCAGGAAAGAGGTAAAGAAGGAAGGAGAGAAGAAAGGAGGGAGGGAAAAGGGAAGGAATGAAAGAGGGAAAGGGGGGAGGAAGGAAAGAGAGAAGGAGGGAGGGAAAGAAGGAAGGAGGGATGGATGGAAGGAAGGAAGGAAGGAAGGAAAGAGGTACCTAAGGAAGGAAGAAGAGAAAGTAGAAAGGAAAAGGAAAGGAAAGGCAGGAAAGAGGGAAAGAAAGAAGGAAGGAGAGAAGAAAGGAGGGAGGGAAAAGGGAAGGAATGAAAGAGGGAAAGGGGGAGGAAGGAAAGAGAGAAGGAGGTAGGGAAAGAAGGAAGGAGGGTTGGATGGAGGGAAGGAATGAAGGAAGGAAGGAAGGAGGTACCGAAGGAAGGAAGAAGAGAAAGTAGAAAGGGAAAGGAAAGGAAAGGCAGGAAAGAGGTAAAGAAGGAAGGAAGGAGAGACGAAAGGAGGGAGGGAAAAGGGAAGGAATGAAAGAGGGAAAGGGGGGAGGAAGGAAAGAGAGAAGGAGGGAAAGAAAGAAGGAAGGAGGGTTGGATGGATAGAAGGAAGGAAGGAAGGAAGGAAGGAAAGAGGTACCTAAGGAAGAAGAGAAAGTAGAAAGGAAAAGGAAAGGAAAGGCAGGAAAGAGGGAAAGAAAGAAGGAAGGAGAGAAGAAAGGAGGGAGGGAAAAGGGAAGGAATGAAAGAGGGAGGGGGAGGAAGGAAAGAGAGAAGGAGGTAGGGAAAGAAGGAAGGAGGGTTGGATGGAGGGAAGGAATGAAGGAAGGAAGGAAGGAAGGAAGGAAGGAAGGAGGTACCGAAGGAAGGAAGAAGAGAAAGTAGAAAGGGAAAGGAAAGGCAGGAAAGAGGTAAAGAAGGAAGGAAGGAGAGACGAAAGGAGGGAGGGAAAAGGGAAGGGATGAAAGAGGGAAAGGGGGGAGGAAGGAAAGAGAGAAGTAGGGAAAGAAAGAAGGAAGGAGGGTTGGATAGATAGAAGGAAGGAAGGAAGGAAGGAAGGAAAGAGGTACCTAAGGAAGGAAGAAGAGAAAGTAGAAAGGAAAGGGAAAGGAAAGGAAAGGCAGGAAAGATGTAAAGAAGGAAGGAAGGAGAAAAGGAAATAAAAAGTGAAAGAAGGAAGGAAATACGTAGGGAAGAAAGGAGACAAAAGAAGAAGTAGAGTAAGGGGGAGGGAATGAAGGAAAGAGAGCAGGAAGGGTGAAACCAAAGAGTGAAAGAAGGAATAAAAGAAAGAGGTTGAGAAAGAAGAAAGGAGAGAAAGGGGAAGGGGAAGAAAAAGGGGGGAAGGAATAGGTAGGTACCTCTCTTTCATAATAGTCCAGATATCTACCTCTACTTCGAAAATTCTTAGGATAGGCCATAGCAACGCATGGCAGGGCACAGCTAGTCTATATACATATAAAATGAGAGCTGTCGTGTTTAGTAGCCTATAGACAGCAAAACCGCTGAACCCACAAACACCAAACCAGGCCACGAAAATCCCCACGCAACGAGGTATGTTTACCACCCTCCCCCCAAATAAAACAAAAAGGTAAAAAACGCAAAAAAAAAAAACGCCAAGGGGACTACAACACTCAAAACAGACGATGCACGCGCGGTACTCATTACTGCGCGTGCAAACCCCTTTTCCCTCCTCTCCCCCCGGCTGGAACAGAGAAAAGAACAAGGCCCGCCATCTTACCTGTCTCCTGTAGCCACGGGGAATAGCTGGCAGCGGCACTGCCTGCTGAAGACCTAAAAGGGCTTTGGTTGGTGTCGCGGCCCGGGCTCCGGAGGCCCCCGTGGCACCAACCGAAGCCCCAGCTTCGGTGAAGACAGCGGGCCTCCAGCGGGCCCAGCGACGCTGAAGAAGGCCACCCGCAGCCCCGCCCGGTCAGAGGCCGCCCTCCACAACCAGGCCCTGAGCAGGCCGCGCCTGGGCCGTTGCCTCAGCCCTGCACCAGGCCTCCGGGGGGAACGAGGAGAGGACCTCCGGCGCAGTGGCGGAACGGCAGGCCAAGCCCCGGCAGTGCGAGAAGGGGTTGAGGCCCAGTCCGGGTGCAGGGAGGACGAGAAAAAGGAGGAGAAGGAGACAAGATGGCGGTGGGAAGGGAGGCTCGGATCTAGGATCCGTCGCGTCGGGCCCCGGGCGGGAGGGGAGACGGGCGGGCGGCCTCCATGGCGGGCCCGGCAGAGCAGGGACAGAAGGAGGCAGCGCCCCTCCCCTCCCCACCAGGCCCTCTCCCTTCCCGCCGCCATGGGGGTGCCGTGAGGGGGAGCCTCTCTCAAGTTGGGGCAGGCTCGGCCAGGCCCAGGCCGTCCCTCAGGAAAGGAGCGCCCTGGTGGGTCTTCTCTCAGGGGGCAGAGCCTCCCCTCGCGACCCATTCAGGCACCCTCCCCTCGGCGCGCTTGGGACATTGAGAGAGAGAGAGAGAGAGAGAGAGAGAGAGAGAGAGCATGGAGTTCATCATAATGCCCCCATAGAAAGTGTTGATTCCATGCATGAAGGAGACGGGAAGGCGCTTGCGATCCGAGCGAAAAGGAGGGAGGGGCTCAGAGTTGCGTCTCGTCTCTCGTTTCAGGGCTACGAGGGTCCGGTTTGTGATCACAGCTGCTCTTTCGACTGTTTTCCACGTGGGCTAAAGGGTCCGGCTGTATCAAGTACCAGGACGGAAGCAGGAACGTATTAATAACACCCACAAACGGGCCATATGTGGCCCCAGGATGTTTTCTGGGCATTTTCTGGCCCTCCTGTTGCCATACCCCCCCCCTTGGAATGGATGGCAGTGGCACCACCATTAAAATGTCATCCAAGTAACTAAGAGGCTGCCAACTTTTTTTTGACCAGGGGCCACCTTGACCAGGGACCACTCTCCAACATTAATACCGAAAGGGTTACAAATCAGTTTTTGGTCAACTTTAGATTCGGTTTGGTTATTCAGGGTGCTGATTCAGAAAATGGCATTGGATGGGTAGACCACATCAGCTCTAGTTTCTGATACAGAATATATGCCATCCAGTAGTCACCATCCACAGACAACCATCTCTCTCTCTCTCTCTCTCTCTCTCTCTCTCTCTCTTCTCTCTCTCTCTCTCTCTCTCTCTCTCTCTCTCTCTCTCTCTCTCTCTCTCTCTCTCTCTCTCTCTCTCTCTCTCTCTCTCTCTCTCTCTCTCTCTCTCTCTCTCTCTCTCTCTCTCTCTCTCTCTCTCTCTCTCTCTCTCTCTCTCTCTCTCTCTCTCTCTCTCTCTCTCTCTCTCTCTCTCTCTCTCTCTCTCTCTCTCTCTCTCTCTCTCTCTCTCTCTCTCTCTCTCTCTCTCTCTCTCTCTCTCTCTCTCTCTCTCTCTCTCTCTCTCTCTCTCTCTCTCTCTCTCTCTCTCTCTCTCTCTCTCTCTCTCTCTCTCTCTCTCTCTCTCTCTCTCTCTCTCTCTCTCTCTCTCTCTCTCTCTCTCTCTCTCTCTCTCTCTCTCTCTCTCTCTCTCTCTCTCTCTCTCTCTCTCTCTCTCTCTCTCTCTCTCTCTCTCTCTCTCTCTCTCTCTCTCTCTCTCTCTCTCTCTCTCTCTCTCTCTCTCTCTCTCTCTCTCTCTCTCTCTCTCTCTCTCTCTCTCTCTCTCTCTCTCTCTCTCTCTCTCTCTCTCTCTCTCTCTCTCTCTCTCTCTCTCTCTCTCTCTCTCTCTCTCTCTCTCTCTCTCTCTCTCTCTCTCTCTCTCTCTCTCTCTCTCTCTCTCTCTCTCTCTCTCTCTCTCTCTCTCTCTCTCTCTCTCTCTCTCTCTCTCTCTCTCTCTCTCTCTCTCTCTCTCTCTCTCTCTCTCTCTCTCTCTCTCTCTCTCTCTCTCTCTCTCTCTCTCTCTCTCTCTCTCTCTCTCTCTCTCTCTCTCTCTCTCTCTCTCTCTCTCTCTCTCTCTCTCTCTCTCTCTCTCTCTCTCTCTCTCTCTCTCTCTCTCTCTCTCTCTCTCTCTCTCTCTCTCTCTCTCTCTCTCTCTCTCTCTCTCTCTCTCTCTCTCTCTCTCTCTCTCTCTCTCTCTCTCTCTCTCTCTCTCTCTCTCTCTCTCTCTCTCTCTCTCTCTCTCTCTCTCTCTCTCTCTCTCTCTCTCTCTCTCTCTCTCTCTCTCTCTCTCTCTCTCTCTCTCTCTCTCTCTCTCTCTCTCTCTCTCTCTCTCTCCCTCTCTCTCTCTATCCCTCTATCTCTCTATCTATGTATATAATAAAACTCAGGGTTTGCGGCGGTGCGGTGGTGTGGAGGGAGGAATATGTGCCAGCATTTCGATTGGTTGCCACTGTGGGATTATTTGCATAAAGGACACTGATTGGCCGGCCTCAAAACTCCGACACTCCAAGGCACCAGATTATTTGCATAAAGGACTCTGATTGGCTAGCCTCAGAACTCCAACACTCTAAGGCACCAGACATAGGGCATTGGTTGCCACTGAGAGACAATTTGCATAAAGGACTCTGATTGGCCAGCAAAATAGAATGCACCTGCATGCTTGAGTTAGCCAAATGACAGTTTTTTTCGGTTGGAAATGGAATGTTCATTTTCTGCAGTGCCATCACTAAGTTCCTGAGACCACGGCAAGCCACGTAAACATCTAATAGGAACCAACCTTGGCACACAATGCCTTCCTCAAATAACCCGGGCACCGCCGGGTCCCAAGTTAGTATTTAATAATCTAGAGCTGATATGGTCTATCCCAGGTAAGGGTAAACCCAGGCCCAGGGACTGGATGCGGACCCCTGGGCTCTGTTCTCAGGCCCTCCTCATAGCATTCGGTTAAGTAGTTTGAGAGGTGTGAGGTCCCTAACAAATAGAGATTACATTTTTATTTATATAGATTGCCATGGCTCAAAATGATATCAATAAGACCTAATGGCCATTCCCTTTGCCGCCCTCTTGTGGGCACAGAAATGTTTGCACTGGCCTTGAAATTCTGATTTGTAATCCTTTGCTGCCATCAAGTGGCCAAGTAGGGAAGTGCACCCTTGAACCGTGAAGTGCGCCTCGGTGCTGCCATCATGTGGACAGACTGGAAAACAGCACCTCTTTATTATATTTCCCCCCCAAAGCAGGAAGACAAGAAAGAAGATGGTATTATTATAGTATTGTTGTTATTGCGTCCAATATGACATGATATTATTATTATCATTGATGGATCTAGAACAAACCTGGCACAAATACTCCATATGCCCAAATATGAACATTGGTGGAGTTTGGGGGAACTAGACCTTGACATTTGGGAATTGTAGTTGCTGGGATTTATAGTTCACCTACAATTAAAGAGTATTTTGAACCCCACCAATGATAAAATTAGGCCAAACTTCCCACACAGATACCAATAGAAAATACTGTGTTTTTTGGTGGTCTTTGGTGACTCTCAGGCCTGGATTACCCATAAGGCCAACAAGGCCAGGGCCTATGGGCGCAAGCCTTCGGGGCGGCAAACTTCCCCCACGTCCCGGGGGCGGGGCCGCTTGTGAGCAGCGCGGCACCCTCCGCCATGTTCTTGGGTCCTCCGAGGAGGTGGAAGGAAGGGAAACCCCCAGGTGGCCGCTGCAGC
The DNA here is from genome assembly GCA_030556195.1 of Anolis apletophallus. NCBI lineage: Eukaryota > Metazoa > Chordata > Lepidosauria > Squamata > Anolidae > Anolis > Anolis apletophallus. The sequence continues at coordinate 16,958,829 of JARBWK010000018.1, forward strand.
ACCCAGGAATGTGGTGGAGGGTGCCGCGCCACTCGCACCCCGCCTCTCATGCCCGGCGTCCTGCGCAGCGTCCACCCCTTTTCGGTGGGGCTGGGTGACGACAGGCGCGGCGGCAGGGGCGAGGGCAAGGAAGAAGAGGTGGAGGGAAGCCGCGGTGCCGCGTCCTTTCTGCCTCCTCCGCCATGTTCCTGCCGCTGTGGCACCCAGGAACATGGTGGAGGAGGCAGAGGCCGGGGCGCTCACGAAGAGGTGTCGCGGCTTCCCTCCGCCTCTTCCTCGCCCTCGCTGCCGCACCTGACGTCACCCAGCCCCGCCAAAAAGGGGTGGGCGCGCCACGCAGGGCGCCTGACATGCGTGGCAGGGCACGAGTGGCGCAGCGCCCTCCGCCATGTTCCTGGGTTCCGAGGAGGAGGAAGGAAGGGAAACCCCCGGGCGGCCGCTGCAGCACCCAGGAACATGGCGGAGGGTGCCGCGCCGCTCGCGCCCTGCCACTCGCACACTGCCGCTCGCACCCTGCCGTGCATGCCCGCAAGCGGCCCCGCCCCGACCCCAGGCGCAGGCCTTCTAGAGTGTGGCCTAGGGCGCCACAAACTGTTAATCCGGGCCTGGTGCCTCTTCTGACACTCTCGCAATCTCCCCAGGGATCCCGACCCCCAGGTTGAGAAATGCTACCTTAAGGCCACCCAGTCCAACTCCCTTCAGCAAGACAAGAAAATATAATCAAGGCCCTCCTGACACAGAGCCATCCAGATATAGATAGATATATATGATTCACACACACACACACACATACACACATATGTATATGACACATATATTATCATAGATTTGAAAAGGGATCCCTAAAGAAAGGCAATCTCTACAGTAACACTGACAAAGAAACAACAAAAAATACTGTTTACCAAGGATAAAGAAATTACATTACAAACCAACACTTTCTCTGATTTTCCTGATCACCAGACGGAGCCACAGCAATGCCTGGCAGGGGACGGCTAATACATACACACATATATATCTTTCTCTCACACATATCCTATTTCCAGGTGCTTTTCTCCATTGTTCTTCACCTGATAGAAATGATGGAAATGATATGGCAGGTTCTATATACCCTAATGGCCATTCCCTTTGCCGCCCTCTTGTGGAGAAAGAAATATTTGAACTTGCCTTGAGATTCTGTTTTGCAATCCTTTGCCACCACCAAGTGGCCAGATCGGTAAGTGCACCCTTAATGGCAGCACCGTTAAGGCCAATGGCACTCCACAGCTCCAATGTGTGATCGTTTGCTGCCATCCTCTGGCCACAAAGGAAATTGCACCCTGCTTGCCATTTTGCCCTTCATTAAAGCCAATGGCACTCCGCAGCTCCAATGTGTTGTCGTTTGCTGCCATCCTGTGGCCACAGAGGGCATTGCACCCTGCTTGCTATTTTGCCCTTCATTAAAGCCAATGGCACTCCGCAGCTCCAATGTGTTGTCGTTTGCTGCCATCCTGTGGCCACAGAGGGCATTGCACCCTGCTTGCTATTTTGCCCTTCATTAAAGCCAATGGCACTCCGCAGCTCCAATGTGTTGTCGTTTGCTGCCATCCTGTGGCCACAGAGGGCATTGCACCCTGCTTGCTATTTTTGCCCCTTCATTAAAGCCAATGGCACTGCAGCTCCAATGTGTTGTCGTTTGCTGCCATCCTGTGGCCACAGAGGGCATTGCACCCTGCTTGCATATTTTGCTCCTTCATTAAAGCCAATGGCACTCCGCAGCTCCAATGTGTTGTCGTTTGTTGCCATCCAGGCCACAGAGGGCATTGCACCCTGCTTGCCATTTTGCCCTTCATTAAAGCCAATGGCACTCCGCAGCTCCAATGTGTTGTCGTTTGCTGCCATCCTGTGGCCACAGAGGGCATTGAACCCTGCTTGCTATTTTGCCCTTCATTAAAGCCAATGGCACTCCGCAGCTCCAATGTGTTGTCGTTTGCTGCCATCCTTGTGGCCACAGAGGGCATTGAACCCTTGCTTGCTATTTTGCCCTTCATTAAAGCCAATGGCACCCGCAACCCAATGTGTTGTCGTTTGCTGCCATCCTGTGGGCCACAGAGGGCATTGCACCCTGCTTGCCATTATTTTGCCCTTCATTAAAGTTTTCAATGGCACCGCAGCTCCAATGTGTGATCGTTTGCTGCCATCCTGTGGCTACAGAGGGCATTGCACCCTGCTTGCTATTTTGCTCCTTCATTAAAGCCAATGGCACCGCAGCTCCAATGTGTGATCGTTGCTGCCATCCTGTGGCCACAGAGGGCAATGCACCCTGCTTGCTATTTTGCCCTTCATTATTAATGGCACTCCGCAGCTCCAATGTGTGATCGTTTGCTGCCCTCCTGTGGCCACAGAGGGCATTGCACCCTGCTTGCTATTTTGCCCTTCATTAAAGCCAATGGCACTCCGCAGCTCCAATGTGTGGTCGTTTGCTGCCATCCTGTGGCCACAGAGGGCAATGCACCCTGCTTGCTATTTTGCCCTTCATTAAAGCCAATGGCACTCCGCAGCTCCAATGTGTGATCGTTTGCTGCCATCCTGTGGCCACAGAGGGCATTGCACCCTGCTTGCTATTTTGCCCTTCATTAAAGCCAATGGCACTCCGCAGCTCCAATGCGTGATCGTTTGCTGCCATCCTGTGGCCACAGAGGGCATTGCACCCTGCTTGCTATTTTGCCCTTCATTAAAGCCAATGGCACTCCGCAGTCTAATGTGTGGTCGTTTGCTGCCATCCTGTGGCCACAGAGGGCATTGCACCTGCTTGCTATTTTGCCCTTCATTAAAGCCACAATGGCACTCCGCAGCCCAATGCGTGTCGTTTTGCTGCCATCCTGTGGCCACAGAGGGCATTGCACCCTGCTTGCTATTTTGCCCTTCATTAAAGCCAATGGCACTCCGCAGCTCCAATGCGTGATCGTTTGCTGCCATCCTGTGGCCACAGAGGGCATTGCACCCTGCTTGCTATTTTGCTTCATTAAAGCTAATGGCACTCCGCAGCTCCAATGTGTTGTCGTTTGTTGCCATCCTGTGGTCACAGAGGGCATTGCACCCTGCTTGCTATTTTGCCCTTCATTAAAGCCAATGCACCGCAGCTCCAATGTGTTGTCGTTTGCTGCCATCCTGTGGCTCACAGAGGGCATTGCACCTGCTTGCTATTTTGCCCTTCATTAAAGCCAATGGCACTCGCAGCTAATGTGTTGTCGTTTGCTGCCATCCTGTGGCCACAGAGGGCATTGCACCCTGCTTGCTATTTTGCCCCTTCATTAAAGCCAATGGCACTCCGCAGCTCCAATGTGTTGTCGTTTGCTGCCATCCTGTGGCCACAGAGGGGCATTGCACCTGCTTGCTATTT
>JARBWK010000018.1:16962307-16987055 GCA_030556195.1 Anolis apletophallus
GTTGTTTTTGATGTGTTTGGGTTGTTTTGGGGTTTTTCCTTGTTAGCGGTTGAGGCAGGGACGGGCGTTTCGGCCCTAGTGGTGGGTGGTGGTACTGCAGTGGCCTTGCACAGGCCTGGGGGCAGATTAGCCAGGCTGTTGTGGCTTGGCAGGAGGTTTGAGAGTTTGTTGTTTTTGAACAGGAGTTGGCTTATGGGATTGTGTGGGTTATGGGCAATGTTATGGGATTGTGTGGGCGCTGGGGGAAATGTTATATTCTATTGTTTATGCAATGTTATGTGAAGTGTTTCTGATGTATGCATTGGTGCTCTGTGGACTGAATGGGAGGGAAAATGTATTTGGCTTCTGGTCTTGCTGTGGGCTGTTTATGGGGTCCAATGTGTTGTTGCCAGGTGTAGGGTTTTGGTGGTGCTGGGGGGAAATGTCCTGGTTTTATTGCTATGCTGTGGGACTTGCTAAAATGTTCTTCATGTGCTATTGGCTGTGCAAATGTTGTGTAGTTGGGGTGAGGGGAAGCAATGGTGGCTAGGCATACTGGGAGGGACGAAGTTGGTGCAGTGTGATGTATGGGATTGAGTGGGGCAGAAGTGGGGGAAAAAAAGTCTGGTACTGGTGCAACTTAGGCCATGGGCCAAGAGGAATACTGGGGACTCTCTGCAGTTGGATCTCCTGGATTTGGGGCTTCCTGGTTCGGCCATAAGATGAGGCCTAGTTGGGAAAATCAAGTGAATGAAGCCTTAGTGTCAATTCTGACCTTAAACAGCATCCCATTAAGTGAGGCCTAGTCAGGAAAATCAAGTTAATGAAGCCTTGCTGTCAATTTTGGGCCTGGTCTGTGATTTATAGGGGCTTCAGTATTGTTTGGGAAGTGAATCAGGTGAAGGTACTGCAAACCCCATCATTAGTGGCCCCTCCTGCCCTAAACCACACCAGGTTGTGAAGTGGGCCATTGGGCCCCTGTGTGCCAAGTTTGGTCCTGATCAGTCATTGCTGTGGGCGACAGTGACTGCCTGCCTGAGGCCTTTCCCTTTTCCTCTGCGTCACCTTAGAATGTTGGAATGTAGATGGCCAATCAGAGTCCTTTATGCAAATAATCCCACAGTGGCAGCCAATCGAAACGCTGCCACATATTCCTCCACACCTCCTGCTGCAAACACTGACTTTTATTATATAGATAGATAGATAGATGAGTCGCCCTCCACCAAAGGTGCTCTGGGCGACTTACACAATTGAAATAGACAGGTGACATAGTCACAGCTTGTTACTAACAATCATAGGCTTTCCTGAAGAGCCGTGTCTTGAGCGCCCCCAAAAATGTATGTAGATCGGGAGTGGCTCTTTGGTCTGGCGGGAGGGAGGGAGTCCCACAAGATTGGGGCTGCGATGGAGAAGGACCTCTGTCTTGTGGGCTCCAAAGGGACCTCTCTAGGGCCAGGGGCATAGAGAAGATTCTCACGAGCTGACCATGGCAGTCTCTGGTGGCGGTGTTACCGAACTTTAGGAGGTTCTGTCCATAAGGGGCCAGGACCCAGGCCAACTCTAAATGCGAGATTTCTGGCCAAATCTGGGTGATCCCTTAAATACTACAAATCCCACAAAGTCCAATAGCAGTTTTGGAGCTTCTCGCCCACCTGGTCTAGTGTTGGTTTGGATTCCTTAATGGTTTTCTTTGTCCATAGCCGAAACTTCTTTTGTCTGGAATTTTTGGCTGAGCGGGAAATATAGTTTCTTAGTTTAAAGTGGTCCAAAAACGTCTATTTGGGTTGGCTGTGAGGTTCCGAGTCTCACAAGGGAACAACCATATTTTGAGAATATAATAACGTGTCCAGGCATACTCCCGATCAGTGGCCAAGCTCCGATGGTGACAGAAACATATGCGGGCAGACCCTGCGAAGGAACTCAGCATCCCCCGAAAATATTATTTGTGCAAAGGAAAAATGGATGGGGAAAAGATATTGCCTTACGTTAATCTTTGGAACTCTCTGAGGAGGGCATTTCCTTAAACGTTACAGTGACACAGGAGGGAGGACACATAAGGGTACACAAGACAAGTCAAATTCCCCAGCAACCAACCCTGATCATCCCCATGCAGTCCGTTCCCCAAAGATGCCTTCTGGGAGTTATAGTTCCTCTAGATGTAATCACTGTCCTTGGAAGCTGTAGAGCCTTGGGGCACAGTTGTTCCTGGGGTGCAATAGGGTGGCAGAGTCATTGAGAGTCCATGAGGAAAAAGGGGAAAGATTGAGTGCAATCCAACTGGGGCAAAGTCCTTGCCCTTAGGAAACTACAGAGTCCGTGAACAGGGGAAAGGTCTGTGTGCAGCATCCTAGGTGAGCCCGCTTGTACGGGGCAAAACCCAGGACAGAGAAACAGCAGTAATGAGTCCATGATCAGTGTCCTTAGTGAACTTCTCATCCCAGCCACGGGGACCCGGGTTGCGGGTTCGAAGCCTCCCTGCTCGCATGGATCCCAGCGCGCTTCCCTTTGCGCGATCCACCGAGGCAGAGGCACCTTCCCATCCCCAAAGTCCATGATGTAGCAAGGGTCTTGAGTTCGCTCAGAAAAAGGTGGTCAGAAATGGAGGAAGTGAGTCCTGGTCCTTGAATACTATGTCTCTCAAAATGGCAGCCCGCTGGTGATCCGATTCCCCCCATCAGGATTTCTTTGAGCCCAAATCGCCAGCTTGCTGCTGCTTTTGGGCTCGTGTTTGCTGCAGACTTAATGGGACTTTAATGCGAAAAAAAGGTGGGGGCCGGTTGTCCTGGGGTGAATTCAGAGCGAGCGTGAGAATCAAGCCTTCAGTGAAGCGAGGAGGGGCGGACTAGCCCGGCGCGAGAGAAAAGGAGCCGGGAGAAGCCTCACCACCACTGCGCCGCCCCTAGGGCGACGGACGTGCCTTCTCCCGCCGCCTCCTTGCTTGCACGGGAGGCAGTGGGGGAAGTCACGTACGTCGCCCTAGGGGCGGCGGGGCGGCGGCGAGGCTTCTCCCAGCTCCTTTTCCCTCACGCCGGCTCCGCCCCCCGCAAGAGGCCACGCCCCCTCAAGCGGCCGCAGCCACGCCCGCCCGAGCGCACTCCCGATCAGGAAATTCCTTTTAGTGGTCACATTTGGCCTGAATCTGGACAAAAGCCTGCCTCTGCTTACTTTCCACTCTTTTTCTTGCAGTAGCTTCCTTTAGGGCAGCGAGTCTCGACCTCCTTCATGCCATGACCCCTCCAGAGAGCTCCTCACGTTGTGGTGGCCGCCGACCAGGAAATGGTTTCCATTGCTACTTCATAACTCTCGTTTTGCTCCCGTCACGCATCGTAATATCAATCTCTGATTGGCAGGATGTATTTTCATTCACGGGACAAAACTTGGCACAAATGCCCAGTACTCCCAAATTTGAATACTGGTAAGGCTGGGGGAGGGGGGTTGATTGATTTTATCATTTGGGAGTTGTGCTTGCTGGGATTTATAGTTCACCTGCAATCAAAAGAGCATTCCGAACTCCACCACTGATGGAATTGAACCAAACTTGGCACACAGAACTCCCCTGGCAAACAGAAGATGCCAGGAGGGTTGGGTGGGCATTGACCTTGAGTTTTGAGCTGGAGTTGTAGTTCACCTATACCCAGAGAGCACTGTGAACTAACACAATGATGGATCTGAACCACCAATACTCAATATGCCCACATGTGAACACTGGTGGTGTTTGGGGGGAAGTAGACCTTGACATTTGGGAGTTGTGCTTGCTGGGATTTATAGTTCACCTGCAATCAAAAGAGCATTCCGAACTCCACCACTGATGGAATTGAACCAAACTTGGCATACAGAACTCCCCTGGCAAACAGAAGATGCCAGGAGGGTTGGGTGGGCATTGACCTTGAGTTTTGGAGCTGGAGTTGTAGTTCACCTATACCCAGAGAGCACTGTGAACTAACACAATGATGGATCTGAACCACCAATACTCAATATGCCCACATGTGAACACTGGTGGTGTTTGGGGGGAAGTAGACCTTGACATTTGGGAGTTGTGCTTGCTGGGATTTATAGTTCACCTGCAATCAAAAGAGCATTCCGAACTCCACCACTGATGGAATTGAACCAAACTTGGCACACAGAACTTCCCTGGCAAACAGAAGATGTCAGGAGGGTTGGGTGGGCATTGACCTTGAGTTTTGGAGCTGGAGTTGTAGTTCACCTACTCTTTTTCCTCCAAGGCCCTTTGCTGCCCGAATGGAACCAAGCGCTCACTCCCTCGTTACTCTAAAAAGGGAAGAAGGAGGAAGCTTTAGCCCTCAACGTTTTTTCAGTGTTAGATCCCAAAGGCCAGTGGTCAAGGGTTGTGGGAGTTGTTGTGCAAGGCAACTGGCAGTACAAAGGACGCCCACCAGGCCCGGATTATGGGATTGTGGCACCCTAGGCCACACTGTTGGGGGGCGGGGCCACTTGCGTCAGGAGGGGGCGGAGGGAAGTCCTAGGCCCCCTCCTCGCTGATCGCGCCAGGCCCGTCCCTCTTTCTTCACTGACTGCGCGAGCAGCGAGCGCCGCTGCGGCGGGACTTCCCTCCGCCTCCTCTCTCGCGCGCGCGTCAGGAGGGGGCAGGCCCGGCGCGAGCAGCAGGGAGGGGGCTGCGTGCAAGCGCACTTTTCCCCCCGATTTTTTTTGGAATTTTTTTCCCGATTGTTTTTTGGGAATTGGGGGGGGTCCAGATCTGCTGCCCCCCCAAAGGTGCTGCCCAAGGCCATGGCCTAGGATGGCCTTATGGGTAATCTGGGCCTGACGCCCACTCGTCTACAAGGAGATGGGTGCTTAGAAGGTGGATCCTAAAAGATTGCCAAATGCAGGTTGAGGCTACAACGCTTGCCTTTCAATGGGATCTTACTCTGACCTTGGAAGAAACTATTAAAGGTCCTTCCTTCCTTCCTTCCTTCCTTCCGTCCTTCCTTCCTTGCTTCCTTCCTTCCTTCCTTCCTTCCTTCCTCCTTAAAGTGTGGCAAGGGCACCCCCTCTCAAAGCGGAGGCTGTATGGGCATCTCCTGGGGGAAGGGGGGGGGGCTTCTTCTGCATTGCCTTCCTACCCGAGAGAAAAGGAGGGGGCCGGGTGCCCCTTGGGGGTCTCTTTCCCTGGCCTCGACAGCGCCTTCCTCTTCCTGGAAGAGGTTTGGTTGGACTGAATGGCCCTCGGAGGTCCCTTCCCCCTCTGGGATTTGATCTAATCGTAACACAAACACACAAATGTCTGACAAGGGGACCCCACGCCCCTCCTCCCTCCATAGGCAGGGACACAGCCCCCCACCTATGCCTCGGAGAGGCCCCCGCAGCAAGGACCACGCACCCACTGACCACCTTTATTCTCAAAGTTTAATAATATTTGATTTTAAGACAGCGTAAGAAAGATAAAAATCACAGACAGACAGAATAAGAAAGAAACTGGGGAGTGGGCGTCAACCACCGCCACCCCCGGCCCAGGCCATGGACCCTGAAGCACTGACAAAGACACCGTCCGTGTGTCCGTCCCTCCATGTGTTGCCGGGCCCTCATTCCCTGTTGGCCGATGCCGTCCCGATGGCACACTCATTCACCTGCAAAGTGCAATGAGGCAAAGGGAGATTGAGGGGCTGCACCCCAAGAGCTATAAAGACCCCCTCCCAAACAAAACTTACACGGAGCTGCCTTCTTCAAAGACCCCGGGACCTTTTGTCAGAACTATTAAAAATATGAGCCAAGCACTGAAAGGGTGAAATGGATGCAATGGCTCAGCAAAAGCTGCAGGTCAAGATAAGCGGGTGTGCCTGTAGCTTACTAGGCCTCAGTATAAAAGAGGCCTCAGTATGAGGTCGACCTCAGTATAAGGTAGACCTCATAGTAGGCCTCAGTATTAGTAGGCCTCAGTACGAGGTAGACCTCGGAGTTAGAAGACCTCCGTATGAGGTAGACCTCAGAGTTAGAAGGCCTCAGTATGAGGTAGACCTCAGGGTTAGTAGGCCTCAGTCAGAGTTAGAGGCCTCAGACCTCAGAGTTAGTAGGCCTCAGTAAGTTGTAGACCTCAGAGTTAGTAGGCCTCAGTACGAGGTAGACCTCAGAGTTAGTAGGCCTCAGTACGAGGTAGACCTCAGAGTTAGTAGGCCTCAGTACGAGGTAGACCTCAGAGTTAGTAGGCCTCAGTACGAGGTAGACCTCAGAGTTAGTAGGCCTCAGTACGAGGTAGACCTCAGAGTTAGTAGGCCTCAGTACGAGGTAGACCTCAGAGTTAGTAGGCCTCAGTGAGGTAGACCTCGGGTTAGACCGAGGTAGACCTCAGAGTTAGTAGGCCTCAGTACAAGGTAGACCTCAGAGTTAGTAGGCCTCAGTACAAGGTAGACCTCAGAGTTAGTAGGCTTCAGTACAAGGTAGACCTCAGAGTTAGTAGGCCTCAGTACGAGGTAGACCTCAGAGTTAGAAGGCCTCAGTATGAGGTAGACCTCAGAGTTAGAAGGCCTCAGTATGAGGTAGACCTCAGAGTTAGAAGGCCTCAGTATGAGGTAGACCTCGGAGTTAGAAGGCCTCAGTATGAGGTAGACCTCAGAGTTAGAAGGCCTCAGTATGAGGTAGACCTCAGAGTTAGAAGGCCTCAGTATGAGGTAGACCTCAGAGTTAGAAGGCCTCAGTATGAGGTAGACCTCAGAGTTAGAAGGCCTCAGTATGAGGTAGACCTCAGAGTTAGAAGGCCTCAGTATGAGGTAGACCTCAGAGTTAGAAGGCCTCAGTATGAGGTAGACCTCAGAGTTAGAAGGCCTCAGTATGAGGTAGACCTCAGAGTTAGAAGGCCTCAGTATGAGGTAGACCTCAGAGTTAGAAGGCCTCAGTATGAGGTAGACCTCAGAGTTAGTAGGCCTCAGTATGAGGTAGACCTCAGAGTTAGTAGGCCTCAGTACGAGGTAGACCTAGTAGGAGTTAGGTAGAGGCCTCAGTATGAGGTAGACCTCGGAGTTAGAAGGCCTCAGTATGAGGTAGACCTCGGAGTTAGAAGGCCTCAGTATGAGGTAGACCTCAGAGTTAGAAGGCCTCAGTATGAGGTAGACCTCAGAGTTAGAAGGCCTCAGTATGAGGTAGACCTCAGAGTTAGAAGGCCTCAGTATGAGGTAGACCTCGGAGTTAGAAGGCCTCAGTATGAGGTAGACCTCAGAGTTAGAAGGCCTCAGTATGAGGTAGACCTCAGAGTTAGTAGGCCTCAGTATGAGGTAGACCTCAGAGTTAGTAGGCCTCAGTATGAGGTAGACCTCAGAGTTAGTAGGCCTCAGTATGAGGTAGACCTCAGAGTTAGTAGGCCTCAGTATGAGGTAGACCTCAGAGTTAGTAGGCCTCAGTATGAGGTAGACCTCAGAGTTAGTAGGCCTCAGTATGAGGTAGACCTCAGAGTTAGTAGGCCTCAGTATGAGGTAGACCTCAGAGTTAGTAGGCCTCAGTATGAGGTAGACCTCGGAGTTAGAAGGCCTCAGTCAGTATGAGGTAGACCTCAGAGTTAGTAGGAGTTAGAAGGCCTCAGTAGGTGAGGTAGACCTCAGAGTTAGTTAGAAGGCCTCAGTATGAGGTAGACCTCTGAGTTAGAAGGCCTCAGTATGAGGTAGACCTCAGAGTTAGAAGACCTCAGTATGATGTAGACCTCGGAGTTAGAAGGGCTTAGTATGAGGTAGACCTCGGAGTTAGTAGGCCTCAGTGAGACCTCATGAGGTAGAGTTAGTAGGCCTCAGTATGAGGTAGACCTCAGAGTTAGAAGGCCTCAGTATGAGGTAGACCTCAGAGTTAGAAGGCCTCAGTATGAGGTAGACCTCAGAGTTAGAAGGCCTCAGTATGAGGTAGACCTCAGAGTTAGAAGGCCTCAGTATGAGGTAGACCTCAGAGTTAGTAGGCCTCAGTATGAGGTAGACCTCAGAGTTAGTAGGCCTCAGTACGAGGTAGACCTCAGAGTTAGTAGGCCTCAGTATGAGGTAGACCTCAGAGTTAGAAGGCCTCAGTATGAGGTAGACCTCAGAGTTAGTAGGCCTCAGTATGAGGTAGACCTCAGAGTTAGAAGGCCTCAGTATGAGGTAGACCTCAGAGTTAGAAGGCCTCAGTATGAGGTAGACCTCAGAGTTAGAAGGCCTCAGTATGAGGTAGACCTCGGAGTTAGAAGGCCTCAGTATGAGGTAGACCTCGGAGTTAGAAGGCCTCAGTATGAGGTAGACCTCGGAGTTAGAAGGCCTCAGTATGAGGTAGACCTCGGAGTTAGAAGGCCTCAGTATGAGGTAGACCTCGGAGTTAGAAGGCCTCAGTATGAGGTAGACCTCGGAGTTAGAAGGCCTCAGTATGAGGTAGGTTAGAAGGCCTCAGTGATGAGAGTAGAGGCCTCAGTATGAGAGTTAGAAGACCTCAGTATGAGACCTCGGAGTTAGAGGCCTCAGTATGAGGTAGACCTTAGAAGGCCTCAGTATGAGGTAGACCTCAGTATATGAGTTAGAAGGCCTCAGTATGAGGTAGACCTCAGAGTTAGAAGGCCTCAGTATGAGGTAGACCTCGGAGTTAGAAGGCCTCAGTATGAGGTAGACCTAGGAGTTGCCTCAGTATGAGGTAGACCTCAGAGTTAGAAGGCCTCAGTATGAGGTAGACCTCGGAGGAGGTTAGAGACCCTAGAAGGTATGAGGTAGACCTCGGAGTTAGAAGGCCTCAGTATGAGGTAGACCTCGGAGTTAGAAGGCCTCAGTATGAGGTAGACCTCAGAGTTAGTAGGCCTCAGAGTTAGTAGGCCTCGGGGCCCTCCTTCCCGCTGCCCGTCTGCAGGCGTGGTAGCCATCCGGGGCCGACTGCAGGAGGAAGAGGAAGAAGGGGTGAGAGGCTTCCATTGGACCCGGCCGGATACACACAGGCACCCCTCCCTCCCTCCCTCCCTCCGTTCTTCTGCCCGTTTGACCTTCAGCGCCTGCAGAGTGTCGTGCAATTGCCGGCCCTCCAGCTTCGACTCCTGCTTGAGCAGCCTCTCGGGCTTCCAGGGGCTCCTTCTGCTCCATCCGCTGGGCCAGGGACCCCTGAAAAGGAGGGAGGGAGGGCGGGAGGGATGCCAGGACACATTAAGGCCCCGGGGTCTGCAATGGGAAGGCGCTGGGCGCATGAAGGCCAGGGAGAGGTTGGGGGTGATGATGCTAGGGCCTCCTCTACACCATGGTACACATGACTGACTACACGGGGCGATGTTGATTTGCTGCCCGCCCCACTCTCCCTACCAAGCGCCTCACCTGTCTGCCTACTAACATGGCTACAAGCTCCACGCTGGCCTCTTTGGCCTCCCGCCTGGCCGCTTCCAGCTCCGCGATGGCCAGGGCCTGGCTGTGGGCGATGTTCTCCAGGTCCCGCAGCAGGGAAGGGGGCTGGGAAGGAGATGGGAAGGAGGCCCTGAGACGGGGGGACATTGGGACGGACCCGCCCCCTTGTTCTGCCTTAGGAAAAGGTCCGCCTACCTGGTTTGGGGGGCTCTGCCTTTCCTGCCCTGCGGCGGGTTGCTGCTGAGGAGAGAGGCAGGGAGCTGGGCACAAGGTCTTGAAGAGGGGACCCCACGCCCAAGACCCCGCGGCACTGGCCCGAGGCCTACCTGCACCGGGACCTGCCGCTCGGACTCCTCTTGGCTCCGATAACGACCCGCGTTGGCCTGCGGAGAAGCCCAGCCAGCCTCGCTTAAGCACCACACGCCAGTCCAAGTTACAACAGTATGAGACATGCACTTCGAAATCCCTCCTCAGGCTCAGCGGAGACTCGCTGTACACAAAGCTAAACCACAGGGCATAAAGGGGCAGATCTACAGGAATAAAGGTGTCGGTAGACGCCTGTAAAGGTAAAAATCACAGGTAGAATCATATGAACCAATTCAAGTGCTAAATAGCATAACCATCTCACAAAAAGCACAATGCAATGCAATTAATTCACAGTGTTCCAGATTCACATAATAACAGTGGCATGGGGCCAAGTACAACATTCCAACAGCGTCTGTGTTCCCCCATCAATAGTCAAGAGGATAATAACTCATAGGCTAGCGACTGAGTCAGAAAGGGAGCCTTGGTGGGTAGAAGAGCTGGCAAGCGGCTGGATGGGCAGGCGCCAACGGCTGGAGGTAAGCTGGCGACGCCAAGATGGCCGTTTCGCGTAAACTCCGCTTCCTCAGGGCGCTCAAAACTTCTGACCGCTCCTCCCCAGTGTTGTAGTAACACAATAAGGACTCAAAGTCGATGCGGGAGATTCCGTGTTTCCGCGTTCTAATACATGTCGATGCTGTGAGTCATCTCCCGGGCTGTGAATGAATTGCATTGCATTGTACTTTTTGTGAGATTGTGATGCTATTTAGCACTTGAATCTGTTCATAGGATTATACCTGTGATTTTTACCTCCAACACGTGTCTACACCTTTATTCCTGTAGATCTGCCCCTTTATGCCCGGTGGTTTAGCTTTGTGTGTAGCGAGTTGTTACCAGTGATTGCTTTGTTTGTGTATTGAAGTGTCAGCTGAGGCTTGGCCATGGGTGTTGCTACTCAAACTGCAACGTTGACTAGGCCACCCTCTGGTCTTTCCAACGTAGGCAGGGAAAGGCCATTTGGCTAAGAAGCCTTTTGACCTTTGCAAACTCTGCTGGGCAGCTCTGTGTTGGCGATACCGAAACCTCCTCTCTATCGGCTCCTCAGCCTGCCTTCCTCTGAGCCCGTCTCTTCCTCCGGCCTTGCTTCCGGGCTCTCTACAGCACCCGGCCCCCTCCCTGGAATGTGGCCTTCACTCGCGACGGCGGCTCGGGGCTTAGTATCTCCTGCGGACTCGAAGGCCTAGAGTCCCCAGCGCCATCAGGGGCAGGCACGATCAAAGGCTGAACTATAACCCCACTCCCCTTGACTCAGGCACCGGTCCTCTGGGGTGGGACCCCCTCCCCCGCCTTGACCAAGACCCTTTCCCCCCAGCCCAGCCCAGCCCACCCACAGACTGCTCACTCACCTGCCCCGCCACGGGGGTGGCGCTGCGCTGGGGTAACGGGAGGGGGCCTTGCCCGGGTGGTGGTCACCATCATGGCTCCCCTCTTGGGGGTGGGGCCAGCCCCCCGGAAGCGTTTCTGGAGAGAAGGCAGGAGAGCCAGGGCGGAGAGAGGTCACCTGGCAAGTCCCATCCCGCACTCCAACAGCCGCTGAAGATGCCTCACTCACCTGAAGCAGCTCGGGGGGGGGGGGTCCCTTCTCAAGGGTGGCCGGCCGCTTGGGGCGCACGACTGGGACGGGGAGGCGGGCGGCCTTTTTCGACTCCTGCTCCACGTTGGCCTTCTGCTCGGTCAGTGGCAGCTGGGGGAGGGAAGGCGGGGGGGAGGGGCACAGAGTTGGAAAGAGGGCTCTGAAAATGGGGTGCGGGAGGGAGACCACCCTGGGGGCCCTCAGCCTCCCCCGAAGCCACAGTGGGGGCCGAGGGAGCGCCAAGGCCCAAACACCCTCCCTCTCCCCACTTCTTTCGTCAGCGACTCACCTTTGGAGCTGGGCTGTCCATGGCCGCAAAGAGGGGGGGGGGTATCATCAATGGGTTCCAAGCACAGAAGGAGGAGTACCACCCTCAGGATGCGGTCAGAGCTGCAAAGGGAGAAGCACCCACACATTGGTGCATGAAAAGAGCCACAACGGGGTTGCGCTCCCCCCCAAACCCCGCGCTCTCTCTCTCTCTCCTTGATCTGTGTGACTCAAGGGGTTTGATCCCTGAAGGAAATGCAGAGACAGAAAGTGGGGGGGGGGAGAGAGAATGATGCCTGGCTCCATAGTAGTACATGTGAAAAAGGTCTTGGAGTCCTCTTGCACATGAAGGGGACCATGCGCCAGGAAAGCCATGCAGCGGCATCAGGGGGAGCCTAGTGCCTGGATCCAGAGAGGTCGTGCTTCCACTCCAGTGTTTCCCAACCAGTGTGCCGTGGCACACTAGTGTGCCGCGAGCGATCACCAGGTGTGCCATGGGAATTTGGAACCTGCAATACCCTTTCTTCCCCCTCCTGCCGAACACTTTTTCTTCTCCACTCGGATGTAGGTGAACGACAACTTCTAAACCCAAGGTCAATTCCCAAGCAAACCCTTTCAGTACTTTATGTTGGTAATGAGAGTTCAATATGCCAAGTTTGGTTCAATTCCATTGTTGCAAGAGTTCAGGATGCTCTTTGATTGTGGAAAGTGTAACTCCCAAATGTCAAGGTCTATTTTCCCCAAACTCCATCTGTATTCACATTTGGGCATATTGAGTATTCATGCCAAGTTTGGTCCTGATCCAACATTGTTTGAGTCCACAGTGCTCTTTAGCACTCAAGGTCAATACCAAACTCTTATAGTATTTTCTCTTGGTTATGAGAGTTCTGTGTGGGAAGTTTGTGTCTTTTTGCCATTCCTGCCAGGATATCTATGTTGAGTTCATCGAAACAGGCCCGGGTTTCACACTGAGTGTATAAATACATTTAGAAACATATTAACTATATGTATGACTGTGTTAGAGTGTCGTTTTGTGTCATTTTGGTTGGTGGTGTGGAGAAGAAGTGGCTTCAAGGGCTGGGCAAGTGTAGCCTGCTGCAGAAGAGAAGGTGGAGAGGAGGCGTGAGGAGGGCCAGGGATTGAGGTGGGACGAGGGAGCAGGCCGGGCTGGACGGTGGCCCACCAGGTCTCTTCCAACTCTAGGATGCTATGGAAAGAAGTCGCTGCCCCCTTCTCCTCCTCCTCCTCCTTCTTCTCCCCAAACGCCCCCAGTGCCTGCTCGGTCATGACCCACGAGGCTCCTCTCTGCCTCAAGAGGCCTGGCACAGAGAGAGACACGAGGGTCAGTCTCAGGGGGGTCGTGGCCTTCTCCTCGGTCTGCTCTCTCACCCGAGATGTATTCCCTGCAACCACCGTACAGGAAAGACCCCTCCCCTCGCCCGCCACAACCGCTTCGGGCAACTCACAAACCCGTTATTAGGATTATTAATATACATTAAAACACACCATCACAAATTACATACATTAAAACACACAGTGCAAGGATCAAAATGCAATACAAATACATGTATCAGTGCTTCCCAGCCGGTGTGCTGCGGCACACGAGTGTGCCGTGAGCGACCCTCAGGTGTGCTGTGGGAACTCCCCCCTCCTGCCGAACTCCTGCCTGCTGCTGCTGGCGGGGGGGGGGGGAGGAAGGGCCAGGCGGCAGCAAAGAAGGAGAAGGGGCCGGGGCGCCGCCTCCTTCGGCCGTTTCCCCTCCGCACGTGCCAGCCAGCCAGCCGGCCTCCAATGGAGGGAGGGAGGGAGGGAGGGAGAGCCCTGCCCCCTTCCCAGCGGTCGCCATTTGAGGAAGAAAGGCCAGCAGAGAAGCTGAGGTGAGCGGAGGGAGGGTCGGAAAGGGGTGAAGTGTCCCCCTCCCCATGAGGAACAGGCCCACCCATCATGATCTCGGGCAGGGGTAACAGGGACGGTAGCCGTAGGCCCTATGAGAGAGAGCGGAGGAGCCGACAGAAGGCTCGTCCTCCCTCTGACCTACGTGCTATCCCAAAGTACGTACGCAGATGGGGAGTCCCCAACTTCCTCTCCTCCAACTCTGATCCTGGCCAACGCTAGATCCGTGCGAAACAAGTCAGCGACCATCAGGGACCTCCTCTTAGAAAGGAGGGCCGACATCGCCTGTCTCACTGAGACATGGCTCCAGGAGGGCGATGAGGTTACTTTGCACGAGCTAACATCTCCGGGGTTCGTGGCCAGCTATCAGACGAGGACAGAGGGGGGGGGGTGGCCATCCTTAGCCGAGAATCTATTAGTTCCAGGACGATTCCGACAGCGAACATTCCTGGGATGGAGTGTACGGGCCTGGTATGGGATCTGGGTGAGAGTGTAGCCTTCCTGCTGGTGTACCGTGCACCCGACGCACCGGCAGGAAGCCTACCTAAGCTGCTGGAGGTGGTTGCGGAGTGGGCATTGAGGTTCCCTAGACTTATTGTCCTGGGGGACTTCAATGTCCACGCCGACACCACCTCCCCGTTAACTGCAGCCGGGGACCTGGTGTCTACCATGGAGGCACTAGGACTCTCACTCTGTAAGACTGGCCCTACGCACCACGCAGGACATACACTAGATCTGATCTTCGCTGCTGGAATTCAGGTGATCCTAACCTCCGTCACGGAGGTTCCATGGTCGGATCACAGTGTCCTGGAAGTCCGGCTGGGCTTGGCCCCTCCTCCCGGTAAGGGTGCAGAACCTATTTCGGTTCGCCCAAAGAGACTTATGGAACCCACTAGGTTCCTGAATGCTCTAAGGGCTTGGGAACCCTCCAGCGACTCGGTCGACGGGTTAGTGGAGTATTGGAATACCAGTCTCTCCACGGCCTTAGACGAGATCCCCCCAGGCGTTCTCTCCTTCCCCGTAGAAATCGCTTGCCGTGGTACACCGAGGAGTTGCGGGCGATGAAACGGAGAAAGAGACAACTAGAGGACATGTGGCGGAGTCTCCGTGACGAAGCGTCGAAATCAGCTTATAAACAATTTAAGGAGGTTTATGAGTGAGCTACCAAGGAAGCGAAAAGGGTCTACTACTCTTCCTTGATAGAGTCAGCCAGTTCACGCCCAGCTCAATTATTTAAGATAATTCGGTCATTGACAACAATCCCATCTGTCCCAAATGATAAGGGTTTGGCTCCATCTGCTGAGGCTTTTCAGAACTATTTCGCTGACAAGATTTCAACTCTCCGCCGGGACATTCCGGCCACTTTTGATACAGTTAGCGAACTCGAGACTCCGCCGCCACTCGGTGGGCCCGCCTTCACCCGGTTCCAACCGCTGGACGCAGCAGCTGTCGATAGGTTACTGGCTGCAGCTAGACCAACTACTTGCTCCCTCGACCCGTGCCCCTCCTGGCTTGTTAGAGCTTGCCGAGAGGGGTTACGAGGCCCCCTGGGCACGATCTTAAATAGCTCCCTTGAGCAAGGAGTCTTCCCGGGGGGGTTAAAAGAGGCCATGGTGAAACCGCTGCTGAAGAAGCCGAACTTAGACTCTTCGGCTCCCTCCAATTACAGGCCTGTTTCCAACTTGCCTTTCCTAGGCAAAGTAATTGAGAGGGCAGCAGCGGAGCAGCTGCAGCAGTTCCTAGACGACACAGCTGGACTTGATCCCTTCCAGTCCGGCTTCCGTATTGGGCATGGGACGGAGACTGTGCTTGTCGCCATTACAGACCAACTTCGCCGCCAACTGGACCGGGGCGGATCAGCACTGCTTGTCTTGTTAGATCTGACAGCAGCGTTTGATACTGTAGATCATGCATTATTGACCCACCGTTTAGCCGGCTCCGGGGTCGGGGGGACTGCCCTTCAATGGGTGGCCTCCTTCCTCCGGGACCGGGGACAACATGTGAAGGGGGGCGGGGAGGTCTCCGGGACACTCCCACTAAATTGTGGGGTCCCCCAGGGGGCCATCCTCTCCCCCTTGTTATTCAACGTTTACATGCGCCCCCTGGCCCAGCTGGCCCGCGACTTTGGTCTGGAGTGTTATCAGTATGCGGATGACACCCAGCTTCTGCTGAGAATGGACGGCAGGCCAGACTCCGTACCCGATTGTTTCCATCTATGCCTTGAAGCCGTGACTGGCTGGCTGCGTGCCAGCCGGCTGAAGGTGAACCCATCGAAGACGGAGATCCTGTGGCCCGGTCGGCCTGGGCTGGGTGGGTGCTGGTTGCCTACCCTGGACGGCGAACGGCTTAATCCATCGCCGTCGGTTAAGAGCTTGGGGGTTGTGTTGGACTCCTCGCTGACCATGGAGGCCCAGGTCTCCGTGGTCAGCAGGACGTCATTCTATCACCTCCGACAGGCTAGGCGACTGGCACCCTACCTGTCCAGGGACGACCTGGCCACGGTAATCCAAGCGACGGTCATCTCGAGACTGGACTACTGTAATGCCCTCTACGCTGGCCTCCCCTTGTCGACAATCCGGAAACTCAAGCTGGTGCAGAATGCCGCTGCTCGCCTACTGGCAGGAGTGCCGGTGAGGGAGCACATTACACCTATCCTCCGGCAACTGCACTGGCTCCCTATTGAGTACCGAATTGCCTTCAAGGTGTTGGTCTTGACCTTTAAGGCCTTGCATGGCCTAGGGCCTGCGTACCTGAAGGACCGCCTTACCCCGTACTTGTCCCCGAGATCACTGCGATCAGATGAACAGAATCTGCTACTAATTCCATCAGTCCGCTCCTGCCACCTATCAACGACCAGACAAAGGTCCTTTTCTGTGGCGGCACCGGTCCTTTGGAACGCCCTCCCGGTCAGCGTTCGGGCCATCTTTGAATTGGCCCCGTTCCGGAGGGCGTGCAAGACGGCCCTCTTCGGCCTAGCCTTTAATTAGGCACTCCGGACCAAGAGTTATGTTATGCCTTTATACCCGCATTGGTCGATATAACCTGTTTTAATGTGGTTTTATGTTACTTTGTTTTTAAATTGTAGGGCCGTATGTCGTTATGTAACCGACGTGCCGCCCATGTATTTTATTGTGATCCGCCCCGAGCCTGCTGGGAGGAGCGGAATACAAGAGCGAATAATAAATAAATAAATAAATAAATAAATAAATAATTTGAGTCCAGTACTCTCTGGATATAGGTGAACTACAACTCCCAAACGTCAAGGTCTATTTCCCCCCAAACTTCATCTGTGTTCACATTTGGGCATATTGAGTATTCATGCCAAGTTTGGTCCTGATCCAACATTGTTTGAGTCCAACAACATAACATAACATTGCTTGAGTCCACAGTGCTCTCTGGGTGTAGGTGAACTACAACTTCCAAACTCAAGGTCAATTCCCAAGCAAACCCTTTCAGTACTTTCTGTTGGTAATGAGAGTTCAATAGGCCAAGTTTGGTTCAATTCCATTGTTGCAAGAGTTCAGGATGCTCTTTGATTGTAAATCCCAGAAACCGTAACTCCCAAATGTCAAGGTCTGTTTTCCCCAAACTCCATCTGTGTTCACATTTGGGCATATTGAGTATTCATGCCAAGTTTGGTCCTGATCCAGCATTGTTTGAGTCCACAGTGCTCTCTGGATATAGGTGAACTACAACTCCAAAACCCAAGGTCAACGCCCACCAAACTCTTATAGCATTTTCTCTTGGTTATGGGAGTTCTGTCTGGGAAGTTTGATTCCATCCCATCATTGGTGGAGTTCAGAATGCTCTTTGATTGCGGGTGAACTATAACTCCCAGCAACTACAACTCCCAAATGACAAAATCAATTTTTTGACAGATGGTCCCTCCTTGGGTTAGCATTAGTATGTTTTGTGGCCAAATTTGGCAGCAATTTGTCCAGTGGTTTTTGCGTTCTGTTAATCCCACAAATGAACATTACATGCATGTTTATATATATATAGATAGATAGATAGATAGATAGATAGATATGGCGAGAGAGAGAGCACAACAGCGCAGGCAGAAAAGCAAACATCACAGGGAAGCATGTCTGTGCAGGAGGGTGAGCATGATCAACCTAGAACTGAATTATATGGCAGTGCAGACACATAGACACACACACACACACACATGCATGGAGCAGCAAAAGGACGGCAAGAAAGGGAGGAAGATGGAAGGGAGGAAGAGGAAGGAAGGAAGGAAAAGAAGGGGGAGAAGAGGAAGGAAGGAAGGAAGGGAGGGAGGGAGGAAGGAAAGAGAGGCAGATGGAAGGGAGGGAGAGGTTAGCATACTCACTTTCTCTGACCCACTCCCTCAGTCAGCCCAGGTGAGTCCGAGCAATGGCCAGGCAGCTGTACTCAGAGTTTGCTCCTAGGAGCAAAGTGGAAATGCCTTACACTCAAGTATACACTCAAGTATACAGCCACACAAACCCCATTTACTCATGAGTATACCCAATCTCCCATTTATAATATTACATTATTATTCATAAGATTATTTAATGTTTAGCACCCACCAGGTATATAATTACAACATTTATAACAACATGTGTATTGTTTATAATGTATAGCATTATTGAGTGTTTAGTACAGGTATGTCAAGTAATATTTAGATATTATATTTATAATATTATTTAATACCTATTTCACATTAGTACTAGGTATATGATATTTATGTTGTATTATTTATAATAATAATAATAATAACAACAACAACATGTACTATTTAATACCCATACCTACCAGGTCTATAAAATAATATATATAATATATGTTATTTTTATTTATATTATTTTATAGTTATTTAATGTTAGTACCAGGTATATAATTATATATATATAGAGAGAGAGAGAGAATGTTATTTATAATATTATTTAATACCTATTTCACATTAGTACTAGGTATATAATATAATATTTATGTTGTATTATTTATATAATAATAATAACAATAACAACAACATGTACTATTTAATATCCACTCCAGGTCTATAAAATAATAATAACAACAGCAATAATAAAAAAACTTTACTTGGCTTGTGAGTTTTCCAGGCTGCCTGGCCATGTTCCAGAAGCACTCTCTCCTGACCTTTCGCCTGCGCCTATGGCAGGCATTCCCAAGGTGGCCAAGGGCAACACTCACACCTCCCTCGACAGGCAAGAGTTCTTCTGCCCATCATT
Source organism: Anolis apletophallus (assembly GCA_030556195.1). Classification (NCBI taxonomy): domain Eukaryota; kingdom Metazoa; phylum Chordata; class Lepidosauria; order Squamata; family Anolidae; genus Anolis; species Anolis apletophallus. Next base: position 16,980,880 of record JARBWK010000018.1, read on the forward strand.
CAACTGATCCATAAACCCCAGTTTCCTAGTTTCCAACAGACCCCACAACCTCTGAGGATGCCTGCCATAGGTGCAGGCGAAAGGTCAGGAGAGGATGCTTCTGGAACATGGCCAGGCAGCCTGAAAAACCTACAACCCAAATAAAGTTTTATTATTATTATGTTGTTGTTGATACTGAGGATCAAGGGAGCAAAGTGAGCTCTGATGCACGGGGGAGAAGTCCAATGCTCCAAACACACATTCAACCTCAAGCCAGGGACACTTGCTCTTTCTTCTCATCTAAGACACTTCCAAAAACAGACACAGCCCCCAATTTCTTCTGCTCCAACTTGAGATACAACAAATAGACAAACATACTCACCTTCTGACTCTTGAATGAGAAACAAGGGCAACCTGGGGAAAATATACCCCCAGAAACTCCACCCAGGTGAGTCTGATCAATGCGCTGTACTCAGAGTTTGCTCCTAGGAGCAAAGTGGAAATGCCTTACACTCGAGTAGACAGCCACACAAACCCCATTTACTCATGAGTATGCCCGATCTCCCATTTATAATATTACATTATTATTCATAAGATTATTTAATGTTGTATATAATTACAACATTTATAACAACATGTGTATTGTTTATAATGTATAGTATTATTGAGTGTTTAGTACAGGTATGTCAAGTAATATTTATATATTATATTTATAATATTATTTAATACCTATTTCACATTAGTACTAGGTATATAATATAATATTTATGTTGTATTATTTATAATAATAATAACAATAACAACAACATGTACTATTTAATACCCATACCTACCAGGTCTATAAAATAATATATATAATATATGTTATTTTTAATTATATTATTTTATAGTTATTTAATGTTAGTACCAGGTATATAATTATATATATATATAGAGAGAGAGAGAGAGAATGTTATTTATAATATTATTTAATACCTATTTCACATTAGTACCAGGTTTTTAATATATAATATGCATTTTATATTCAATATTATTTATTCCTATTTAATAGTAGTGTGTGTATGTACGTATATGTATGGATCTCTCTGGCATTACTTTGCAAACAAAGATTCTTAGGAAGGACTCATGCCATGCTTTTTACAAGTGCGTTGATGACTAAAAAGGCCCATCTGAGATAGGCAAGTCCGGGTGCAGAAAGCACAGCAGAAAGTCTCCTTGGGTGGTCTTGTTTCCAAGTTGCGGTTCTTTCTGCGTTGTCGTTTCTCTTCGAGTTAAGTTCGGCGTGTCTTTTCGAAAGAGGCCGCAGCATTGTGGGTAGTGCGTCTCCATGCCTCCCGATGTGAGTCTGATCAATTAGGGTGTATTAATCCAAGAGTTTGTTCTTGGAGTAAGAGTTCTAGTTCCAAAGGACAACTTGCGACACCCCCCGTCCCGTCCCCCCCCCCCCGAAGCTAAAATACCTAAAGCAGGGGTGCCCACACTTTGTCAGCATGCGAGCTGGTTATAAAACAACCAGGTCAAAATGCTCTCCCTCCCCACGACAAAAATGTGAGACATAGAACACAACGTCTGCTTTGAACTGGGTTTCCTGAGTCCACACTGCCACATAATCTGATTCAAAGCAGATAACATGGGGTTTTATTCAACTGTGTGGAAAGGACCCCAGATCACCCAGGGCCGGCAGCACTTGGGTGGCGTCGGGAGCCTGCGGGGCGGGACTGAGCCTTCCTCCCGCCCTGCCTGCGATCTACCAGGACGCCCTACGCGATCTACCAGTAGATCACGACCTACCCAATGAGCACCCCTGAGCTAAAGGAATTGAGAGTACTGTGGTGTTCAGAATAGACTCTAATGGTTGGAAATGTGGGGTTTTTCCTCCTTCTTCCTACCATTCCCGGCTAAGGAAGAAGGACGGGGTCGTGTAACAGAAATGGAAAAGTCAAAGGCGCTCTGTGTGGAGCTAGCGGCCCTTGAAGGAGACCGAGGCGCTGTGGTTGGAACAAAAGGCAGCAGTTGGATTGCTGGCGGGAACCCCATACCCCGGGCACAGAAGGCCAGCCGTAAAGAAGGGCGCCGCCTGCCCATACGCTTTGGTCTGAAATCATTGCTATTATTGTCATCATATTTACACACTATCGTGCAGCTTGTTCAACTTAAGCCGCCTGAGGGCTCGCACTAAGACTAGACTACCTAGTGAGCTGCTTTTTGCTGACCATGCTGCCCTTGTCGCCCATTCGGAAGCAGCCCTGCAGCGCCTGACATCTTGCTTTGCAGCAGCTGCAGAGCTGTTTGGGCTGGGAGTCGGCCTGAAAGAAACGGAAGTCCTCTACCAGCCCGCACCACAGGAAGAACACCACCATCCCCGCGTTAGCATAGGCACATCTGTGCTTAAGTCCATCCCTGGGAAGCATCATCTCTTCAGACGCCAAGAGATAGATCACAGATTAGCAAAGGCATAGAGTGCATTTGGAAGGCTTCACAAAAGAGCCTGGAGCAACAAGCACCTGAGGCCAAGCACCAAAATCAGTGTGCACAGAGCCATCGTACTGTCTATTCTCCTCTATGGATCTGAAACCTGGGTCACCTCTCTCCACCTATCGCCAACATCTACGACTCCTTGAACGCTTTCACCGGCGCTGTCTTCGCACAGTCCCTACCTGGCTCCCTACCTGTCCCGTCACGGCCTAGCCACAGTGGTTCCTTGAGTGAAGGGAGGAAGGAGGGGCGAGCGAGCGAGGAGGAGCAAGAGGCGGGGCGGAGGGGGAATCGTCTCCAATAGGTGAATCTAATTCAGTGGCGCTGATTGACTCGGAGGATTCTGAGGAAGATCACGAAGGAGAGGGTGACGGACAGTCTCAGCCTGGACCCACTAAATTCTTAACTGTAACGGACAGAACTATTAAAGTCCTAAACGTGCCTGCACCTGACGTGGCCTTCGGAGGAGGAGCAGGGCGCTCCCACTTCTCAGGCGTCGCCGCCATTGCCATACTTGTTAAAGTTGGCTTTGGGTTCTGACGTCTCTCCAGCATCGGCCCACGCCGTTTCCACAAGGATTGGTACGACGTATAAGACAGACGGATCTTTGGCGGATTGGGCAGCGCGTCCAGCAGCACCAAGGGCAGTGGGAGCAGAGGCTGTGAGGTCCAAACGCCCCAAAGGGTCGCCTGCTGCACCATCGGAGAAAGAAGGAAGGGGCTGAGATGCATTGACCGGCAGGCCTCGTGGTTCAGATTGCCCTCTGCATCACCCACGTGAGTGGGGATCAGGCCTTCTTGTGGCCCACAATATTGCCACTTTTGGAATTGATACCAATAGGGGAGTGGGGCGTTCCCAAGACCTTGCAGAGAGAGGCCTTAGTGCTATCCAAGCTCCAAAGGAATGTACATGTAGGCACACACATTTCAGACACAGCGGGTAAGTTGTGTGCTTCAGCAACGACGCGAAGGCGCCATGCGTGGCTGAGGTCCTCTTCTCTCCCAGGGGAAGGGGGGCTTTGGCAGGGGACTTGCCCACGAGTGCTCAAGGCCTCTTCCGCCCGGATAGGGATGGAAAGATTAAGCAAAAGCAGGAAGTGAGGCGGGCAGCTCATAAATTAGGCCAGGGCTGTCCAACAGGCGGCCCTGGGGCCTTACACGGACCCCCCAGCCCCTTCCCTCCGCCCCCCCACGTGTTTTAATAACATACAAATTTTTTTTTTAAAAAAATACCCACTTCCGGGTTTAGGCGAGCATCATGAGACTACGCCAGCCACAGACGGGATTTCGAGGGAGGTCGAAATCCCGTCTGTGGCTGTGTAGCCTCGCAATAGCTGCCGAAATCTCGGGTCCCGCGGGATTTGCGGCCGGCCGGGGCGCGCGCCTCCTCCTCCCTCGCGGCTGCTTCCAGGCCAGCCCCCATTCATTGCCTCAGGGAGAGGGAGGAGGGGAGTGAGGCAGGGAAAGCCCCTCCTGGCTCCGCCCTCTTCCTGTGGAGGGCCCTCGCTTCCCGCCCCGCGGATGGGAGAGCCGCCGCGCCCGGCCCGAGCTTGGCCTCGGCTCCAGAGGGGCTCTTTGGGGACGGCGGCGGCGTTGGCGCTTCGGCCCTGTGGCGGGGCTCCCGCAGTGTGGGTCAGGAAGGGCCTGGCTCAAATCAATCAATATAAAAACAGTGGGACGTTGGGTGAGGGGGGGAGGGGTCCCTCAGCGGCGGTTTCCTTGGCGACGCTTCCTTCCCCTCCTCCGCGCCCCCTTCCCCTTGTTGTGCTGCCCTCCCCGCGTGCAGGGCGCAACATGGCTTCCTTTGCGCCTGCCCCCGCGGCTTGTTTTCCCTTCAGGGAGGGGGGGAGCTCTTTGGGCCTCTGGGAAAGGGGGCCCCATCAGGCCCTGCGACGGCATTGAGGTGTTTGGTTTTTTTTTGGTGTGTCCCAATTTGAGTGTGGACTCAAATAACTCAAAGGTATTAGGAAACATTCCCCCAAATCCACCAGTGTTCCCATTTGGGCATATTGAGTGTTCATGCCAAGTTTGGTCCAGATCCATCATTATTTGAGTCCACAGTGCTCTCTGGATGGAGGTGAACTACAACTCCACAGCTCAAGGTCAATTGTAAGTAAATTGGAGCCAGGGAGGGGGCGGAGCCGGAGAGGGGGCGGAGGCAGACCCTTCGGCCCCCCAGGTGATCAGTGACCGGAATTCCGGCCCTTGGGCCCGTAGAAGTTGGACAGCCCTGAATTAGGCCCCCCCCCCCCGCAACCTTACTGTCAACAGAGGCCTAGATAGCAGAGTAGCACTACTCCTTATTATAGGAGACCTTTCCATAGGAAAACTAGAGGTTGGGGAAACAATAGATATCAGAACGGCAGAAATCAAGCTTTCACCCCCAAAGGTTCCTTTTCTTGCTCGGCGGATAAAGAGAACTGAGGGGGCAGCCCCGCGTCGGGCTCTTTACAGGGGAGGTGGGCGGGGCTTCTTCATGATTGACATTTGTATTTCTAGAAGGTTCTGACATTGCTTGCGCTGGCGCTTAATACCAAAGGTGTTGTTATTGTTGTTGTTTTTACTTATATACTGCTTTTTCTCTCCACAACGGGACTCGTAGACTGTTATTGTTCTCGTAGACTGATAAGAGGTCATACAAAGGACAAGTAGTAACTTGCAGGTTCGTTCTTCTGCCCAGTTTCCCGTCTGAAGGCGAGCAAGTTGTGCATTTTTTCATTGTAAACTTCAGAATAACTCATTTCAAGGCGATAAGCAATCTAATGGGGGAAAATCACCAGAGGTTTTCTATAAAGCAGTGATTCTCAACCTAGGGGTCAGGACCCCCGGGGGGGGGGGTCGCGAGGGGGTGTCAGAGGGGTCACCAAGGACAATCAGGAAACCAGTATTTTTTGTTGTTCATGGGTGTTGTGTTGTGTGTGGGAAGTTTGACCCAATTCTATGGCTGGCGGGGTTCAGAATGCTCTTTGATTGCAGGTGAACTATAAATCCCAGCAACTACAACTCCCAAATGACAAAACCAATTGTACCCCAACCCCGCCAGTATTCAAATTTAGGCGTATCGGGCATTTGTGCCAAATTTGGTCCAGTGAATAAAAATACATCCTGCATATCAGATATTTCCATGACGACTCATAACAAAATTACAGTTATGAAGAAGCAACAAAAATAATTGTATGGTTGTTGTTAGACTCCACAACATGGGGAACCGTAGGAAGGGGTCACGGCATCCGGAAGGTTGAGAACCACTGCTATCCAGGAACGTAACCATCTTGAGTGTCTCAAGAAAACTTGGGGGTCATGTAGTATGCCGGGTATAAAATTAAAATAATCATAATTAATAGAAAAAAAACATAAAATGCAACTACCGCACCTTAGGTGAGAGGGAGAGAGGGAGGAGGACGGAGGAGGGAGGGCACGGGGAGGAGGAGCCACCCCATAGTTTCCTGACTCACTTTAGTACCTCGAACCACCCGCCACCGCGGGTTTATTGCTTTATTGATATTAAATCAGAATGTATTACTGTGGGCAAGTCCATCCTCGATTGGCGTGTTCCTGTGGGTGTCCTGCTTCCAGCACAATGTCTTACTAGACTGTTTGGAGGCAGGAAATAGTTTAGAACGGGATTATTCAAAATCACTCCAACCAACGTTACCAGTGGACAGGGTGGTGGAGGGACGCTTGGAAGTATCGTTTTTTTTAAAGGTCACATTTCCCCAGACC